>OY998256.1:76826378-77375378 GCA_963922045.1 Persicaria maculosa
TAAGATACTTCAAGACCCGGAAACCAGTGTAAAACTCCCAAGTCTTTGATGCTAAACTGCCTATCCAAGTAGAGGTTGAGCTTAATTGGAGATCTCAACAGGATCTGATCCTATGACCAACAGGTCATCAACATACACAACAACAATAGTGAGCTTCCCATGTGATCTCTTGGTAAACAGTGAGTAGTCAAGTTTAGACTGATCAAATTGAAGGGAAAGTAACGCAATGGTCAATTTATGAAACCATTGCCTACTGGCTTTCTTGAGGCCGTATAAAGACTTTTGGAGTTTGCAAACAAGATGTGAATCAGCTGTAAATCCCTCAGGCAGTTTCATGTAAACTTCTTCATATAAATCCCCGTATAAAAATGCATTATTTACATCCATCGGATGGAGAGGCCATCCTTTAGCAGCAGCAAAAGCAATGATAGCTCTAATAGTTGTCATATTGACAACAGGAGAAAATGTCTCATGATAGTCAATTCCCTCGGCCTGGGTAAACCCTTTTGCAACCAAACGAGCCTTGTGGCGCTCAAGACTCCCATCAGCTTTCAATTTTACTTTGAATACCCATTTGCAGCCTATGGCTCTCTTACCTGCAGGGAGAGGAACAAGAACCCAAGTTTTGTTGGCAGATAAAGCATCTATCTCTTTCTTCATTACCATAACCGAACTTGGATCTTGAGCAGCTTCTTTGTATGTGGTGGGTTCAGTGTAAGAGGTAATATGGGACAAAAGAGAATATGCATTTGTAGGTAAAGTTGTAGCAAAAAATGCAGAGGGTTATGAAGGAGATGAAGAACACACATTGCACACATAGTCAAGCAAATGAGTAGGAGGGTAATGAACCCGGCTGGATCTCCTTAAAGGAGGATCATGATTAAGAATTGTGTGGGTATCTGTATGAGTATCACTATGGATATCATTATTAGCAACAAGATGAGCGTCAATATGAGTATCTGTATGAGCATCTGTGGGTGTAATGGCATCAGTAATATCAGTAGGGGACAAAACTGGTGGTGAGGGAGTGACAAACTGATCAATAGGTGTATGATTAGGTTTGGCATCTGTGTGGACAAGAGGATTAAGGGAAATGGGTGTAACAGTAGGTAAAAATATGTGTGAGGGAAAATTGGGTGCAAGAGGAGGAAGGAGAATATCAGAAATGTTTGTTTTATAGTGAAATGGGAAATGAGTTTCAAAGAAAATGACATCACAGGTATGGGTTATGAGATTTGATTTGAGATCAAGCTGATTTGAGATCAAGCACAGTGTAAGCACTCTTTCCATAAGCATAACCCAAAAACACACATGGATTAGCTCGAGGTTGAAACTTATCCCTCCCTCTTTTAAGAGTTCTAACAAAGCAAAGACACCCAAAGACTCTGAGATGTTTGTATGAAGGAGGTTTATTGTACAACAATTCATAGGGGGATTTGTTGGATACCACAGGTAAAGGACAACGGTTGATTAAGTATGTGGCAATGAGTAAGCATTCACCCCAATATTGAAGAGGGATGTTACCTTGAAACTTTAAGGCACGAGCAACCTCAAGCAAATGTTTATGCTTTCTCTCAACTACCCCATTCCGCTGAGGAGAATCAACACAACTAGTTTGATGCAAAATCTCGTGTTTGGCAATGAAATTGGACAAGGTGTGGTCAACAAATTCAGCTGCATTGTCAGACCTCATGGACTTAATGGTAAGATGAAATTGGTTATGGATGAGGGAAACAAAATTGGTCATGACAGAAAAGGTATTGGTTTTGGATGCCATTAGATAAACCCAAGTACACTTTGAGTAATCATCAACTAGGGTTAAGAAGTATTTGTAACCATTGTGAGTGCTTACTTTGTATGGTTCCCATGTATCAAAATAGACCAATTCAAAAGGTGCTTTAGCTCTGTGATCTCTAGGAAACAAACGTTGTCTGTGTAATTTGGCTTGAGGACAAATTTGGCAAATTGAAGGAGGAGAAGCAGGGCCGTTCCGTTATATTTTGAGGCCTTGTGCAACTAATATATGTTGAGACCTTTTTACCCAACTAATTCAAAGGGGAAAAAAATAGTCCACCAAATCTACTAATAAAAGAGATATTCGCATAGATGCAAAATCATTACAAAAAATCATTAACTAAATTCCAACTTAGTGATTTCTAAGGTAGAAAGGTACAAACCAATAACAAAAAAATAATTATTATGAACACCTGAGAAAATATAAAGTAAAAGCTAACAAAAAAATATACTATCGAAATCTTTGAGGTTGAACGGACGATTGCAATGGTTGAATAAGTTGAATTGATTTCCCTATATTATGATTTTTTTTTCTTTTCCGGGGATGGAATAGCTTGTTGCTTGAAGGTTTATGACAACCAATTAAAAAAATAAAAATAAAAATTGGGTTGCAGTAATTTTTTTAAACAAAATCGAAACGGGTTGCTTCTGTAATTTTTTGTGGAAAAAAAAATAAAAAACGTGGTGCTGCTTTGGGAAAAATTTTGAAACGGCCTAGGTGTGCTGTAATTTTTTGTGGAAAAAAATGGGATGCTACCTGCTATTGGGGAGATTCGAACTCGGGGCATATGCGGAACAAGCGCAACCGCGCGCACAAGCCCTAACCAACTGAGCTACCGTAACAAGTTGATACATTTTGCAATTTTTATATATAATATATATTATAAAACCTATACGAGGCCCTACAAATTTTGAGGCCCTGTGCGATTGCGCGTTTCGCACAGCCCATAGGCCGGCCCTGAGGAGAAGACACATTCACAGAAGCATCAATGTATCTTATTTGTGAAAAAGGAAAATGCCCCATTCGGCAATGCAACAATTCAGCTTTACAACTAGCTGAGAAACCATCATCAATACAATCAACAGAAGATGGTAAAGCAGAAGTTTGAGTCACAGCATTACAATTGGAAAAAATCATGTTGTAAAATAGATGTCAAAGCAGGAAATGATGCCAACTCATAAGGCTTGTGTGCAATGTAGATTCATCTCTCTTCACTTCCAATTACCAGAGGTGTCATCATCAAAGAGCCCTGGATAATACATGAAGTGGGTGCAAAAAGCACATTAGATTTGATGTCATGTGTAAGTTTTTGGATGGATAGTAAGTTGAAGTGGACGTCTGGGACATGAAGAACCTCATGTAAGGAAATTTGAGGTGAAACATTGACTTTACCACTATATATAGGCGATGTCGGCTTTCTTGTTATTGGGCATAGTAATGGATGCTGGTTTAGGCAAGGGTTTATATGAGTAAAACATGTTGAGGTGGGGAATCATGTGGTCTGTGGCTCCACTATCCAAGATCCAAGACAAATTAAGACTAGAAGAAAAGAGACAAGAATTTTTACCTACTAACATAGCTGTGGGGGCTCCTTAACCTCATGATGTTGCAGTAGAGAGAGTAGTTGCTGGTATTGCTCTTGTGTGATTGGAGAAGAAGATGATGTGGCTGCAACCTTCTTGGTCTTGCCAGTATTCATATCAGTTGGGAATCCATGGAGCTTCCAACACTTGTCAACCACATGGCCTAGTGTCTTGCAGTGAGTGCAAAAAGGACGAGAACTTGTGTTGCCATTAGAATTGTTAGAAGAATTTGGATAACCATGAATCTTCCAGCATTTGTCAATGGTATGACCTCCAACCTTACAATGATCACAAAATGAGGATGAAGAGCCCGAGGCACCAGAATTTGAGGGATAACCATGTAGCTTCCAGCACTTATCCCTGGCATGTACCGAGACCTTGCAGTGATCACAAAACAAAGACTTCTCGGATCCTGAATATCCACCTTTAGATTGAGAAAAGAAAATTGCACCATCTCCTCCAGAAGTTGTCGTTTTGTTCAGGCCCCTTTGTTGTTCTTCTTGGACCAGAAATTTGTATGCATCATCAACTAAGGGAGTTGGTGTCATCATCAAGATATTACCTCGAACAACATGATATGCTTCATTGAGCCCCATCATAAAATGGATCCCCTGCTGATCCTGGATCATTCTTGTCACATCAAGACTAGATCCATAGTCGTAAGTTTCTCCTTCAACTAAAGCGACATATTCATCCCAAATTCTTTTGAATTTGGTAAAATACTCTGGAATTCCAAGATTCTCTTGCTCAACAGCAATTAGATCTTTTTGAATCTGAAATAGCCTAGTACGATTCACAGCTCCAAAACGAGACTCCAGATTTCTCCAGATTTGACTAGCAGATCGGCAACAGAGAACAAATTCTGCAATATCTTTATCGACCGAGTGTATAAGCCAGGAAATTACCATGTTGTTTCATCTGTCCCAATGATGTTGAAGAAGCGGATCTGTGTCCGGACGTCTGCAACCTCCAGTCACGAATCCTATCTTGTTCTTCGCAAATAATGAGACCTCCACTGATCGCCTCCAATGGCTGTAGTTCCTGCCATCCAGAGGTCGAGTGGAAATCACATAATTGGTATGATCTGAGTGGTGGAGATACAATTCACTCATTGGATCAATTCCTCCGACGTCGGAGCGACCTCCATCAAAGTTATCAGTTTGCTCTGATACCATGTCGATTATTGACCAATTGGAGCTCAATTACAGCTTGAGAATGGAGAAGAAGAAAGAGATCAGAAGGAGGGAGAATGGAGATGAATGAACTGAGATTGATTCATTGCTTGTATTGTTTGTTACATTCCCGCTCTTGCCTATTTATACTATGATGGCAAGATACAATCTGTTACAGGGGATGTACTACAATGTGGTGAGGGTGTACATAACCATGGTGGTGTTTCCCTCTAATCCACCTGATTCTCTACCTTAACAGTTGTGGCGGTGGTGGATAAGTAGTTGGTACCCTACTCAGTACTCAGCCTTTACCCATACCCTCTCCCCCACACCACACAAACGCCAGGGATCCCCTCCTTTTCCTTTTCCTTCACCCCTTCACAATTCTAAGTTCTAACCCTAGATATCAAGTGTTTCTTTTCAAACATTTTTTTCCCTTCTGGTGAACACCTACATTTAATTAAGAGACTCATATTTGCACAGTTATCTTATCGCCGAATAAACAATTAGGAATGCACATTGTAGAAGGTGCATGTGCTCTTTTTTTTTAATTAAAAAAAATACCCTCAGTAAGACTTACAAACACATTTTCTGTTTTGTGTCGAAACAAGATGTGCTTTGGTTCAATCAGTGATTTCGAACACTTGTTGAAAAGCTGACTTCATGAGCTATGACTTTATTGAGGATGACTTTTGTAAAATCGTCCTCCAAGATGCAAAAAAAAAAATCATTATTTTGTTTGTAATTTGGACAAATTAAAAAAGCTTTTTTCAAAAGGAGTAATCCACGAAAATCTAAAAAAAAAAAAAAATCTGAAATCATTTGCTGTAGGCAAAGGTGTGATGCTATTAAGGCTAGGCATCCATAAAACACCCACCCGAGATGTAAAAATAAATCTCGAAAAGAAAGTCATATTCCTGACAATAGAACTTACATACACATGCTAGCTAGTATTTCTATCGAACCAAGAGTTGTGGTTGTCCGATCAATGATTTTGAGCACTTGCTAGAAAGCATACTTCAAGAGCTACGACTTTACTGAGGACGATTTTTGTGAAATCACCTTTGAAGATGTCCAAAAAAATCATTTTCCATCATTTTGTAAATTGGACAAATTAATTAAAGACTTTTTTTCCAAGGGGTCGGGTAGTCCACGAAATTCTCAAAATCTCAAAAAAATGAATATCCAAAATTCTTTGCTCTAGGCAAGGTGTGATGATATTAAGGCTAGACGTCCATAAAAACACTCACCCATGATGTCAAAAAAGCCCTGGAAAGAAGGTCATATTCCTTACAATATATAGGATATAGACACATGCTCAGTATTTCTGTCGAAACAGGAGGTGCATTAGTCCGATCAGGGATTCCGAACACTTGTTGGAAAGTCGCCTTTAAGAGCTACAACTTTCTAGAGGATAACTTTTGTGAAATCCTGCTCGGAGATATCCAAAAAAATTATCTTACGATCAGTTTGTAATCTTGACAAATTAAAGACGTTTTCCAAACGAGTAGTCTACGAAAAAATCTCAAAAAAATGAAAAACCAAAATCATTTGCTCTAGGAATGGTTTGATGCTACTAAGGCTAGCTAGACGTCCATAAAACACCCATATGAGATGTCAAAAAAGCCCCAGAAACAAGGTCATATTCCTTACAATACGACTTACAAACACATGCTCAGTATTTCTGTCGAAACAAGAGATGCATTGGTTCGATTAGGGATTTCAAGCACTCATTGGAAAGCTTACTTCAAGAGCTACGACTTTCTGGATGATGACTTTTGTGAAATTCACCTTGAAGATGCCCAAAAAAAAATCATTTTTTCATCAGTTTGTAATCTGAACAAATTAAAGGCTTCTTCCAAATGATTTAGTCGACGAAAAAATCTCAAAATCTCAAAAAAAATAAAAATCCAAAATCCTTTGCTTTAGGAAAGGTGTGATGCTATTACACCTAGACGTCCATAAAATACCCACCTGAGATGACAAAAAAGCCCCAGAAAGAAGGTCATATTCCTTACAAAAGGACTTACGTAGAGACACGCTCGGTACTTCTGTCAAAATAGGTGGTGCGTTGGTCCGATTAGGGATTCCGAACACTTGTTGGAAAGCTAATTTAAAGAGTTACGACTTTACTATGGATGACTTTTTGTAAAATTCTCCTCAAATATGCCAAAAAAACCGAAGAAAGTCACTGATTATAAATATATAGAGAGAGAGCTAACATCAATCTTATTCCATCCGCTTCTTAATAATTACTAGTTTTTAATTTATACTCCGTAATTTCTTTTTAAATGCTTGTCTATCTAAAATTTGGAGTATCTATATATATATGTTACATATTTGACAGTTGTGGATATCGTGGTATAATAAAAAGTAGTGCATCCATATCCGATCTAGAGTTTCGTATAACTTGTTGGTGAATTACTCCGTATTAATTAGCTCAGTTACTTTTGTGTAGTTGATCGACAAACCTGCATGCCTTGAAAATTGAAGGATTAGGATTTAGGAACCAAACCAAATTAAAAGTCAACACTGAAAACCATTTCTACCCTCATCAATTATGATATAGATATCACAATCTCAAGTATATATATTGGCATAATATGAATTCTTCTTTCTTAATTATATAAAACTTGAAATATTAGTCAAGCAAAAAGAATTTCATGTCAATTCACTAAAATACAACCATTTGGAGCTTGCATCACATGCCCATTATTTCATCTAGCTTGAAATTACAGTCTATAAAGTAGATTAAATTTAAGCACAATGATGAGTGTTTTTTAAAACGCTGTGCACTGCCAAACAAATTAACGGAGCGATTTTCTTAAAAATTGTTAAAGTGCTACTGAGTATATACTCTGAAACGCTATTGTCAAAACATGCCCTTGACGGCCCAATTAAAGCCCAACAGTGTTTCAGCAGCAGCAGCAAACAATTTTGCTGTCAAAAGCAGCTTAAATGTACCACCCATTGCCCAATCATTCTGATTCACACCCCTATCAAAGATTCATGAATCATCTCATCTTTCGGCAACCAGAGTATTCGTCTTTGAGATAACAAATCTGGCTGCAGTCATAATCCAGCAAGCATACATAGAGCAACAATTCAACTTACATTCCATCCACGCTTGGCAGATTCAGATTTTGAGCATCTAATGTACTACAACCAACTAGAGATTCGAAATACCAAAACCATAGTGTTCTATTACACCTACCATCAAACCCCATAATTAGTACCATTGCCTAAGGTCAGAAGCATCACACTTTTACATTTCACATGAAACTATCTACCCTGCATGTATCAACAACACACAACATCTGCACTGCAGGACTAACAATTTCCCATTAGGTGACAAGAAGAACAAACCTACTACTACGGTACTACTACTATCAATTAGGTTGCTGACAGGACAATAATCCACTTGATGTAGACAACCCTGGAAGCCAAACCTAGAATGTAGCCAAAGGGAGCCTCTTGAGTTTTTCCCGTTTTCATCTCTAGCTTCCTCCTCTTTGACCCTTTCTGCCACTCTTGGTCCCACTCTTCTGCGCCTTTGATGGCGTACTTGGAGATTTGCCCTTCCCAGTTTCATCAGATTTTGTAGATTCAGGAGATGACTTCTTCCCCGTCTTTGTTTGCTTTCCCTTTGACGATGAACTAGCCTTCCCCTTTACACTGCCATTAACACCAGACTTTCTGCCGCGACCTTTATTGGATGTTTCTTGTTTTGTTTTCTTGGTGCTGCCTAAAGGCGTCTCAGTTGCGTCATCTTTTCTCTTAGCATCTCCTTTAGGGGTCAATTCCGCAGGATTTTTACCACCTTCTTCAGACTTGACAACATCTTCAGCTACTAAGCCAGCATTCTTGGAGCCATCATCTCCAGATTTTTTATCCACATTTGTCTCGCCCTTCTTCTTACGCCCACGCTTTGCAGTAGCTTTAGCTTTGCCAGATGAAGCATCTTCTACAGCCCTGGAAGTGACAGAAAGATGAATCATTTCAGTGTGGATAATCATTGAAACATAGTTTAGTAACAGGAACACCACTTACTTCTGAACTAATTTCTCAGGTTTATCTTCATTGTTTGAGGAATCCGGATTTGTTTTAGCCTTCTTCATGGGTCTGCCCACACAGAAGTAAAATAAGTTCATACACAGACAAGAAGGTCATGCACTACCATAAGAGAACCATCATATAGAATGAAATGCACAGAAATTTACATGACAATGGAAATATTCCAACATACAAGTAAATGTTGCATTATAAGCACGGATCGAAGCTTAACAAAGGAGAAATTCACCGGCAACCAGTTACAGTACTAAAAAGATCATGAGCATATCATTCCCAACTCCAATAGTATCAGAATATCCCACCAACCCACTGAAAAATACTCAAATGACATACAAGACTCATCACAGACATCACATTGGAGTCGAAAGTCAAAAGCAGTGGTTAGTAAATTGTAATTCCACTGAAATCTTACAAGTAACATTTATGTTGAAAATCGCACTTGGGTGATCAGATCTTCAAAAACACACACCAAAAAAAAATACAAGAAACAGTCACTCAACAAAATAAACATGTATACAGAGAATAATACAACTTTGACATAAAGAGATTTTAACAAAAGCATTTGGACCGTAGCATAGTTTCCTGTTGCCTTGTTTAGAATAAAAGTGAACCAAGTATAGCCAATTAACAAAAGAAGCCTCTTTAGCAATTATTTTACAGGCTTAATTTACCCCAAAGCTAAAATAAAAGGTAGAGCAACTGAACGAAAGGAAAAATTTATCAAAATAAGACCATACAATATTTAATCACATCCCAATCTATAAATGCATAGGCTTGGCTGCTGAGAGAAGAAAATGTTTCAAGTCTTTCTCTTAGGACCCAAACAGAAAGTAAGATACTGAGGTAAACACATGAAATCCAAATTAATTAATAAAAGAAAAACAGTGAAGTACTGAAGTCAAACATTCCAAATAAATTAAACACAAGTGAGAAGTTGCAAGACACTTATCTGGTGGACATATCCATGCAATAGGACCAGTAATTGGTCAAAGATATCATTTATTATCTCCACTGATATACGACTTTGAAGAGATTTTCAATAAAATGAATTGGAAAATTTTAATTATTTCAGAACCTTGTCTGATGGAGCTTTAAGTAGGGGAAGCACACAAGAATTCAGATTCACACAGCAGGAAAAAACCAAATACTGAAAACGACGGGAATCCTGAAGACTTCCCTGACCAAAAACCTTTCCACTAAGCCTCAGGCAGAGTAATCCCACTTCCTGACTACAATAGACTAACCCCCTTTCCAAGAAATATTCTAAAAACATGACTGACAATAAACTGACCCCTTTTACAAGAAATATTCTAAAAGCATGGTTGATACTAGAGGTCAATCCTCTATATTATAATGGGGCTACTTCCTAGGTTGCCTACACTCCGATATAAGAAAAAAAAAACGCTCTCAAAGCCAAACATATGATTCTAGACTATTCTAGCTCTTCCTTGAAGCTACCAGAATCTTCTAGTAAAGCTAACTGTGTTCATCACGTAATTCATAATAAATGCCAATCTTCATGTTTCTATGTCAATTTATCCTGCAATATTTTGGGGCTATTTTGTTAAAAAAAAAAACAAGCCTAGGATAGCAGGACATAATAGATATCACCAGAATAATATCACTACTAGGTTTTGTTAAAGAAAGGCAAGACATAAACAAAGGAAGAAGGATTAAATATTTTACTTCATATGTTATTATAGTTTGATTTAGTGGAGAACATAGAGAGAAAATGTGAGAGGCGTGATATTAAGATCATATAGACACAAGTAAAATGGTAAGACAAGGAACTGGGAAAACATAATATCACTGCTAGGTTTTGCAAAGGAAAGGCAGGACATGGACAAAGACTTAACGTATGGCGTAAATGAATTTAGAAGAATTCGATTAAATTTGAGTTAAAAGGGAAAATATAAATATTTGCAAAGTAAGAAAGAAGAAATCCAAATACTCCATTTCCCTCACAAATCAATAATAATCAAATCTACCTCTTACCAATGGCTAAAGCTGAAACTATAAACACTAATTTTTTTTTAAAAAAAAATTGGAAATAAAACTAGACTATAACTTTTTTCTTGACAATGAAAACTAGACTAGAACTAAGAAACAAAAGAAGAACAAAATATTACTCCCTCCGTTTCATAATATGAGTTTTTAGAAGATAGTTTTTGTTTCAAAATAGATGGTCTTTTATGTTTTCTAGGTAGGAAATTGTAATGATTTATATTGATTTGAGTGTTGTTGACTTTTTAAGAGATTTTGATAGGTTAAAATGTGTATTGGGTATTAAAAAATAATAAAATTTATGAAAAGGTTAGTAGAATGATGATGTTTATAAAAAGTGAAATGTTTTATTAAAACTTGTGTAGCTAAAAACCCATGTATTATGAAACGGAGGGAGTAAATCATAATCTTCTAAATAAACTACTGGCATTATATTAATGCAGTAATGCTACTAACTTAAGAAGCAAATTCCAAGTACAAAAAAGAAACATTACTGAACCGTTAAAATATAATGCATCATTGAAAAGAGTGTAACACGAAAAAGGAGGAAAATAAAAGGTTTCAGTGTATCACCTGGGTGTGAGGCAAGAATCATATTCCTCACAAACTAGAGCTGTAAATTTATGCTAACCACTACAATTATTTGTATATATATTTTCACACAAATAGTATGAAATGTTATTACAGTCGTTAATTTATGATATGAATGTTTAGGAACAAAAATAGTAAGATAATGGAATAAATGGCAATCACTTAGTGACATAGGTATAAATATAGAGAGCAGACATAACATTCAAATTTAGCATAACAATAAAGCGCTCCAAGTTCAAATATTTTTAAAATGGCAAACTAACAACATAATAAGAAATGGTATATAAGGATACACACACACACACACAGAGAATCTAAAAATCAATTTTTTTATATTTTTGGCAAACTTGAAGAAGAGCAACAATCGAGACTATTATACACAAGAAGGAGAAGAGCCATTGAACAATCTGCCAACCATGAGTCACCACACCAAGAAAGTCAATGTTTGCAGCCAATCACCGTTAATGCTGAGCCATAGCATTTTCTCCCTTCAGCAAATGAGGCGAAGTAAGCAGAATACAATTTTTGTGTGCGTGTGTGTGTATGCTGGGGGGCCGAGGCCAATTGTGCATAAAGTTATAAAGGACCAGTCTTTTGCTTAAAAACTAACTTAAAAGAAGGCAGGCACCCTAAATGCATTGAGCATATGCTAAAGTTGAGCATAAAGATAGGATAATGATTTTCAGAAAAATTAGGACGCACTATGAACATCACCCAGTAGACAACCTGCTCCTGACCTTTTTGCAAGGCATGTCCACGTCACTTTTGGATCGCAACTTTTTGGGAAATGCAAAGAAAAACCTCATATCCACAGTCTCTGCACCACCACTTGATTCCATCTACCTAATCCCCACCTTCATGCCAGTAGAGCCCATGGCAACCCAGACAGCAATGTTGAAAACCCTTCTGGCTGCTTGTATGGTGAGACACAAATCTCAGCAAGTGGTGACGCTGGCGAGCAGTATCAAGAAGCAAGCAATTGTGCCATGGGAAAAAAAGAGGATGAAAAATAGACAATTGAATGGTGGGGTATCTTGCATTCGTTTGCCTTGAAGACTTTGAAGTTACATATACAAGATGACAACAGATTTGTAGTATATAATTCCAATATTTAATTCGACTTCATTTATTTTCCCCTTGTCCCCATGACAATCAAACTGCATCATGCTAATACAAGAACAAGAAGCACAAGAACAGGTACACTGCAAACACTTGAAAATATCTATCATAACACACACATACTTGAAAAAATCATGGAATGGCTTCACTAGAACAGGTTTCCTGGTACAAGCAAGCAACAATCGGTAAAAGGCTATACATATCTCACTAGTAAAGAGGGATTACTCTCGGTCACCATATGGATTTTTAAAAAAATGTGCACTTATGTTAAAGAAATAAGGGATGGATGAATTCATTAAAAAATAAATGCATGAATAGAAACAATCATAAAAGCCATGGGAGACGCATACAGAATACAAAGTTAAACACATAGACACCTTAGAATGAGAAAAAACTAAGTCACAACTATTAATACAAAAAGATTCAGACAAACATTCACAATCAATTTACACAGATTCAAGAAAATAATCTCCTTGGTATTAAGGAAAAATTGAAAGTTCAATATCTAAACCAAATGCACATACGTTTCAGCCGAAACATCCAGATTTCCATCATCATTTGCATTTCCCTGCATTTAAAAAATGAATTAGCATAAGCTATTCCGGTGTAGATAAGAAAGCAAGGAACTATACATTCTTTTGAGAACTCACCTTATTGGCAGCATCAACTTTAACATACTCCCATTTTTCCTTCTTCAGGTGTAATTCCTCTACATCCCCATCATTATATACAATCTACATAGAAAAAAAGAGGATAAATCATACAAAAGACTGATTAACACAAACAAAAGTGCAAAACTTGAATACACTTGAAAAATCATCCCCACCTTGTGCGTCTTTTTGGCACGATCAAATGAATCAACATGCCCTTCATAGAACCTGGAAATTAGAAATGAAGGATGAACCTTAGAAATAAAATATTCACACATTTCCACTTTTCTGACCATACGAGCCCCTCAAAGGAAATATTGGTAGATGAACACTAAAATTAATCTAGTCGTTTTAGAACTCTTCTTTATGACAGTTTAAAGAATGACAAAACAAAACCCAAGATTGTGCTTATCCTCTTCCAGCAATGTGCTGCCTTATACCCATACAAATTCATCAAAACTTAAATCATAAAACCATGATATTAGAAAATTTCAAATATGCCAAGTACTAGATATGCTCTAATTTCACAAGAGTTAGGAAATGGGAATATATATTCAAAGCTTCAAACCCATCAAGCAAAAACAAATAAGCTAGGACCAAGAAAAAACACAAACTGGAGAACAGCAGTCACTTACATTTCATCATCAGGCCACCAAACTTTAATCTGGGAACCAACAACATTTTCACCATATCCCACCGCCTTAGGTACCTTAAATAATAGTATAACACAGATAAGCAATCGAAACGATAGGGAGGAACATGTCATTTGAAAAAATCGCAGTATTGGAGGGGAAAAAAGAGGTTGTAGCATGGATTTTTTACAGGGTATATCAGACCTCAAATCATTTTCCATGAACAGAAAAGAAGTGGAGAGTTAGCTGGTTGTATATTTAAATTTAAAAGAACAACATAAGATATACAGTAATACCTCATCCCCGCTCGGAGTGCGCTTTCTCTTGGAACTCATAGCTGGCGATTTATTCTTTGCAGATTTTGCAGCACTTTTGGGTGGGGTACCACATTCCTACAGATGCAACTAAAAATTAGACATAGTCAAAAAAAAAAAATAGAATATGAATTTTTTATAAACTCAAAGATAACTAGACCTTGGCCTTATCTTCAAAGGAAGTCTTTGTAAGATCCTTCCCTAAGGATTTCCCCTTTCCTCTTCGCCTCTTATCACCCTGTAGGCTACCAACTGATTCATCCTTTTGATGCAACTCCTTGGTTGATTTTGTATCCAACCCACTTAAGTTACCATCTTCTTTCTTGGATGCAACATCTTCAGGAGTACTTTCATGAATTGTAATTTCTTTCTTCTTTCTTCGCCCAACCTTTTTAGAGTGACTTTCTACAGGCTGGTTCTCACTTGGAGAGGGAGAGGAAACATTCATAGCCTTGCTCCCAGATGTTTTGGATGATGGTGGTTTTACATTAATCTTCTTGACTCTACTTGAAGAGATCTTGGTACCATCATTTTCATCGAGAGCATCCTTAACTTCCTGTTTCGAAAAGTTGTTCAATTCCAGAGCACCAGAAGCATTACATACATTGGCAACAACATCCTTGTAGTCATTTACAGAAATCCTAAGTGACTTGAATGTTTGTAGAAGATATGGCTTCACTTTTGTTGCACAATTCATAAGCACCTTCTCTGCAAGTTTCTCAGCAACAGGTAGCACATCCTGAACAATGATGAATGGTTATTTAGAATATGCATTCATTCATACTGGGCAAACAAGCTCAAAGACTTTATAAAAGATATTATACCTCATTGTTCCTTTTCAAATACAATAAAATGGGAGAAAGGAGTTCTGGGGATATGTCCTCGCTCTCTTCCAAGACCAAGGTCATTATGGTCTCCATTGATTGAAAAACAACTTCAGGATGATAATCCCTGGTTTAGAAGTGTAACGCTACATTAGTTAAATCAGCACAGAAAAGACTGAAAGTATTGTAAATGAGAATTCATTATCAGAAGATATAAAGAAAGATAGTAGTTGATAACAAAGGTGTCACACTAATTAGAAACAAGACAAATTGCTTTGGATTTTGAAGAAAATTTCTAATTAGGTACCCGGACATTAGAAAAAGAAAAACAATGTAAATGACATGCCGAATTACCATAGCCAAAGAAAGAACCCTATGGAGTTTGTGTTAAACTTGGATGGGTCCAGTGAGGTCAAGACGCTAGAGGAAGTTCATGTGTGGGCTCATATCCAGAAGACACGAACAACGCATAAACCAACGGGGTTCCATCTCAAAATCAATTGGCTATGAGAGGAGTAGCCTGCCAACCTTATTATGTTGTTCAAGCAATCTCAATATTCCCAATGTGGGACAACCACATTCCAACTGTTTGCTTCAAAACTGGCAGAATAATCTGAGACTGGCCCTTAAGCAAATAGCCAAAATTACTAGATATGGTCAATCCCGTAAAAATCTCTCCTTATTTATACTCAAGCCTTAGGTAAATGTCCACAAATGACTTTAACCTCACTCCCCAGCCCAGCCTCTCAAAGCAGAATGAAAAACAAGCTCTACAGGATCCCTACTCCCTCGCTTTGATCCTTCTCCTAGTCCACCCGATTACTGGTCTATTTAGGCCTTAAGAGAGATATTTCAGTAGATTATATGCTTCTGGCTGCTTCTACCTCACACTTATCAGTGTACGTACCAAAAATTATATGCTTCCAATAAACCTTGAGGTTAAAGTCGGGGCAAGAACCAAAAAGAAAATGGCAAAAACTAGGGGAAAGGGACTTGTAGAGATCATAGATACATATCAAGAAGAAATATTAAAGGTAAGAAATGCTAAGAAAAACACAGATGGAAGGTCCTTTTTTCATTCCACAACTACAAATACAGCCCAAAATCTTAAAAATCATTGCTATAATTTTGTCACCAACACTGAATTTTAACCATGCAATCGTGTTTAGAAACACTATGAAATCTAGAAGGACACAAGGAGCAGAGGACCAGAGGTATCAGTATCACAAACAGAGATAAGAGGACAATTAACTATTCTAGATTTCTAGTGATCTGAAGAATAAAATTATAAAGCTGCAACTTGGGAGAGGAAAACACAAAATTGCAACAACAGCCATAAAATATGCTGGAGTAATGTGCAGAACATACCTCAATGATTTTAGGAAGTGCTGGAACATTTCAAGAATGAGGGCATCACATTCAAGATCTAACATCAACAAACAAGACCTCACTTTAGCAACAGTTTCGAGAATTGAGGTTCTCTTGTTGTATGATCGACTAGATTTATCATGAAGCTTCTCAAAAGATGAAACAACAAGCTTAAATATCTCCTGCAAGGCATTAATACAACGAGGATGGTATTTAGGAATCAGAGGAAAAACACAAACTGAGGGAGACAACAATCGTATTTGAGCAAATATAAATAGCAAGAGTTAACAGTATTTGAAATTGAGAACCTTCATCTGATCATCGTCATAAGGGGCATCTGGAGCCGTAATCCTTGTTATCTCACTAATGCAGTTAGCAACAGAAACTTTCACATCAGGATCCAAGTGACCTAGTAGTTTACTTGCAACTAATGCCTTAATGGAAGGAGAAAGTGCATCCAGCATCGTCGCAGATGGTGATTGTTCAGCTCTTTCAAGGAAACGTCCAAGTTCCTAGAAGAATAAAAGGAGGAAATATAAGGGAAAATCAGGAAAATAAATCTATCGATGCAGGTTTTAACAAAAAAATGCAACAAATAGCATCAGTTTGACCAAGCACACACAAGCAAGTTAAAAATAGCACTGGTTAGTTGCCATATAAAGTACAAATGCAATATGATTAATATGATGGAACAGACCATATATATAATGTATAAAACATGGTTTACGAGTGGTGAAGGTTTGCAACCAAACATTTGAAGTCATTATACCAACATAATAGCAACTGGCTATGTAATTAATCTCAATGTCTGCAATTTTTCGAGGGGGTTTCATGTCTGGCATGATTTTTCCTCGTGGATCAGGAATTGGTTAAGATAAACCAAGTTCAGGCATGAAAGACCAGCAGTGGCGATCATGGAACCCAACAGAGGAAAACCAAGATGAAAGTGTCTTGAGAAAAATGAAGAATCTGTAGTTTGGATGTAGATGTTTCTGAGTTGAGCTCTCTTAGCAACATTGAGCTTGCAATGATAAATCCCGATTATTTTTGGCTTGTTTGGGAAGTTATAGGTGATATCCTAAGGGGCCATTCTGTAAGGGGAATGAGGGATCTTCCAATCCAACTTCAATTTTGGTTTCACTTGGAATGAAATCAATCTCTGATTTGGTTTTGCTTCGTTTCTATATGGTTTTGATCACTTCAAATCCTAAAACGAGCTAGTCAATAAAGTCAGCCAACAAAGGCACAACAGAGCCCTTGAAACGTTTCAGAAAGTTCTCGTGGAGATAATATAGTACCTCCAACGGGGTAAAAAACTAGTACCCTCAACCAATGAACCATAAACAAAAATAGAGTTGAAACAAAAAACAAAACAAAAAAAGAGCTAGCAATGTAATAAAAAGGAGAAAAAGAGGCAAACTCATAGTAACAGCAGAAAAGGCAAATCGGAAACCAGAAAAGGAAGCATACGTCAAGAAGAGGAAGAAGGTCGTCGGCAGAAGAAGGAGGGGAGAGAAGCCGCTTTCCGGCCGCCATGAGCTGGTCCTTGAACTCCTTGTCCGAAAGAGCCATGTAATTGCGGTTGAAACCTCCGAATCGGCACCGAATAAACGAACTATGGCACAAAAAGGTCACAACTCCTCGGAAACCCTAGAAAGTAGGAAGCGAGAGAAACAGCTGAAAAGCAAGAAGAGGATGGAGGAGGGAGAAAGGCAGGAAAAGGAGAAGGAATCGGAAGGAAACAATAATCAGAGGAGCAGTGGCATGGGGGGTATTACCTCCGCGAGCGGGAGAACGAGCGCGAGCAGTTTGGAGGAGAGAGAGAAAGAGAGTTGGCAGAAGCTGGGCCGGGGAACAAATTTTTACAATCCCAGTCAAAAATTAAATTACAAGAGGAGGACAGAGAAAGAGAGAGATGGCGAGGAGAGAGAAAGAGAACTCACGGAGTCACGGGGACTGGGAGTGGGGGCTTTTAGGGTTTTTTGTTTTTGTGGGAACTCGGCAGCAAACAGCAGCCCTATTCCGTTACATTTCAAATTAAGTCACGGAGTGTTCCACTACTCCGTAATTCCGTATGACAGTAAATAACGTGGAGGGCGTTACATTTTGAATTTGGATTGAATCCATTTCAAAAATTAAAAATATATTTAGCTTCTACATCATATGTTAAAAAAAAATATATCAAAAAATCAACTTTTAAAAATTATATAATAAAATAACATCTTTTCATAACTTGTAAAAATATTTCTATCTATTTTGAATTATTATAATTTTTGTAAGTTGATTCTTTGAGATTTTTTTCAAATATGTTATAAAAATCATGTAGAAGTTAAATCATTTCCTCGTACAGCCATGCCACCGCCCCTCCTCTGACGTCTGACGCCGCTCAGGAGAAGCCTGGGAGCCCCGCGCCACACTTCTCCTCCTCCCTTCCCTGTTTCGCATAAGAAAGCTCGGTATGAACTTCTTCCCTCGTTTTCCGGTCGAAATCCACGTAAAGGTCCGCCTTTATAACCCATTATCTTCAACCCAGGTCCTAGGAGCCCACCCTCTGTTCGGATATAAGCTCTTGTCTTCCGAGTCTTATAAAGGATTGGGCCTATTTTTGTGATAGAATACTTGTAATAGGTTGGGCTTTGTATTGTGCTACACTATAAAAGGCTTCATTCTCTTGTAATCAGATTAATAACACAATTGAGCAAATTCATTTTCCCTCCAACTCTCCTCTCATCTTCTACTTTGAGCTTTGCTCAATTCGTGAAATTCAGATCTCTCTTCAAACTCAAATCCAACATGGTATCAGAGCAGATCTAGCGATCTAAATCGATTTCGTGCTTTGATTTGGAATTTTCGTGTTGTTTACCTCTTGATTTCATAAGAATTTTGCTATGGCTGATGAACAAACCAAACTGGATCCAAACAATCCGTATTTCCTGCATCCTAGCAATCATCTAAGCCTTACTCTCATCACACCTCCTTTCAGTGGCAAAGGATTTGAATAGTGGCGTCGATCGATTTGGATGGCCTTGTCAGCGAAGAACAAGGTTGGTTTCATCAATGGAACGATCGTGCGCCCAGCTGTAGATTCTCCGAAGTTCAGGCTATGGGAGAGGTGCAACGACATGGTTTTCTCTTGGATCACCAATAGTCTGAGTCCCGAGATAAAACGGAGTGTGATTTACAATGACAATGCACAAAATGTGTGGCGTCAGCTTGATTCAAGGTTTAGCAAGGTTGGAGGTACGCAGATGTACTCGATTCTGCAGGAGCTGGTCACCACAATGCAAGGTACTAGCTCATTTTCTGATTATTTCACTAAGGTGAAGATTCTATGGGATGAATTAGACAGTATGAAAAATCTAGCACCATGCTTTTGTGGAGGATGTAACTGCAATTATGTGTCGAATTTCAATATGTATGAGGAGAATCAAAGGATCACTCAACTTCTGATGCGGTTGAATGAGGCTTATACTATGGCACGAGGCTCTATTTTGACGATGGAATCTTTTCCAGATGTAGATCGCATATATTTTTTGCTTTCTCGGGAGAAAAGTCAGAGAGAAAGTAAAATCATTGGTGGATCTAGCCAAAGTGAAGGAATATCGATGCACGCTAAAGCATCGAATTATGGATCTAGAAGCATTCCATTTGGATCTAGTGGATTTGGATCTAGTTCTGGTAATTCAATGATGCCTGCTTCTTGAAAGGGAAATTCAAAAAAGGAGAAAAGGGAAATATGAGCGAAAACCTTTGTTCTGCACAAATTGTAAGAAGATAAATCACACCATAGATAGGTGTCTCTTCATCATTGGATTTCCACCTGGATATGCAAAAAATAGAGATAATAGAGACATAGGATTCTGGTGATCGAAAATTGGCTAGGAATGTGAATCAGAATCAGAAAAATGAATTCACTGGTGATCGGATAGCTCATTTGGTGTCATTGTTGCAGTCTTCTAGATCTTCTTCATGAAGCAAAGAGCCAGTTGCTGATGATTTCGCAGGATTTTCAGGTACAACACTATCTCAACAGATTCTAGATGGTCGTGTTTGGATTGTTGATAGTGGAGCCAGTGGACATATGTGTGGTGATGTCGATTTGCTCAAATCATTCTATACGTTGTCTAGGCCATTTACTGTCACTTTGCATATTGGGGAAGCTAATCACATAACCACTGCAAGCATTGTAGAGATTGTGCAAGGATTGACATTGCACAATACTTTATTAGTACATGAATTCAAATACAATTTGATTTCATTGGGGAAGCTGATCCGGGAGCTTAATTGCTTCGTCTTATTTACTGAAAAGGGTTGTTATTTGCAGGCTCCTTCCATGAGTAAGCCAATGAAGATTGGTGAGATGGTGAAAGATATTTTTCTGTTGGGATACAAGGATACAGTTCAGGTTGCTGCACATTCTCATGGTGTTTCAAATAAAGTGTCAAGTATGGTGGATTCCTCTTTTTGGCACAAGAGGTTGGGTCACTTACCTCTCAAACGGCTTCAAACTTTGAATTCTATAAGAATAACTGATGGTTGTAATTCAGGCTTGAATTATTGCTTGATTTGTGCTCGCTCAAGGCAGGCAAGATTGCCTTTCCCTTTAAGTTCTATCAAAACCAGATTTGCTTTTGAGTTGTTGCATATAGATGTTTGGGGTCCGTATCGTGTCCCTACCTATGATAATTGTCGTTATTTTCTAACCATGGTAGATGATTATACTCGTACTACCTGGATTCAGTTGTTGCCTACCAAATCTGCTGCTTTTTCTGCTCTGAAACATTTTTTTGCCATGGTAGAGAGACAATTTGGCAAGCAAGTTGTTGCAATCCGAACTGACAATGCTATGGAGTTAGGAGGTAGTGCTGAGCATACTCATTATCTTCTAGACCATGGTATTGCTCACCAGACTTCATGTGTTGCCACTACTCAACAAAATGGAGTGGTTGAGCGCAAACATCGTCATATCTTGGAGGTGGCCAGAAGTCTTATGTTTGAATCAGGCTTACCAAAAAGATTTTGGGGTGACAGTGTGATAATGACAGTACACATTATCAATAGACTTCCTAGTAAATTGCTTCAGATGACATCTCCCTATGAGAGACGGTATGGGCGAGCTCCTTCATTTGACTACTTTAGGTGTTTTGGATGCCTTTGTTATGCTTCCACCATAGCACATGGTCGAGATAAAATCGCTGCTCGTGCTATAGCTTGTGTTCTGCTAGGATATCTTGAAGGGATGAAAAGATATAAGCTTTTCAACTTGGAAACTAAACACATTATTTTGTCTAGAGACGTTGTGTTTCATGAGCACATCTTTCCTTATATTTCAATACCTTCCTCCACACTTGATGATTCTCCAACCTTCTCGTTTTCTCATCAAGACAGTGCTCCAGATGATTACACAGATGGCTCTTCTGTGATAAATTCACCTTCTCCCCAATCTGTTGCTATTAGGAGGTCTTCCCGAGATCACCATCCTCCCTCCTATCTTTCTGAGTATGTATGTTCCCACTGCAATTCTTCTGAGTTTTGCTTCCACACCATCACATCTAATTGTTACTTTTCGTCTGCTTCTGCTCCTGCAATTACTCGGCCTGAGCATGAAACTTTCACTTTTGGAGATGCTTGTGAGTTTGAGGTGTGACAGTCTGCTATGCAAGAAGAGTTTAAGGCTCTTGATGCAAATAAGACTTGGGACATTGTTGAGCTCCCTAAAGGCAAACGAGCATGAACCTTCGACGAGCCTGATCGAGCATTTTCCGGCAAGATTTCGAGCCCCCTCGGTGAGCTTCCCTTCCCCTTGGGTCGTTTTGGTCTTTTCTAGCTAACGATGGCCGGAGAGGAAGAGAGAGTCAATGAGAGTGAGGCGAGGCCCCTTCGGGAGCTGCTCCTCCTTCCTTTTTTTTTCCGTTGTCGAAGAGCACATAGTTGGGTTTGGGGGAAGAAGGCCGGTTCGAGAATCCCTTCTTTTTCTTTTAGACGGTTCGGTCTTTTTTTATTTATTCAGTTCGAGTTTGGGGAAGAACCAGGTTTCGAGGTTGAGGTATGGGCCGCATCTGGATTGGGCTAGGTCTGTTTTTGGGCCTTTTTTTTTCAGATTTGGGGTAAAATAATTTAAGGTTATTTTATTTGTTCGATTATTAATTTATTTATTTAATTAATTAATTTAATTATTATTACTTATTCTGAATTATTTAATTATTCTGATTTAATTAGTTATTTAATTGATTATTGTTCAAATACTTATTCATTGGCTATTTTCCTATGTGTTAAATGATTTAAGTGTTTGTGTGATTATTTGGTGGTTTTTAAAGGGTTAATGTATATTAATTGAAATGTTTCTAAAGTGTCGAAAATTATTAAGATAATGATTTTGAAAAAAAAAATATGTCGGGATTATTTTAATAGTATAATTTTGCAAGTTGGTTAAATGTTTAATGTTTTATAAATGGAAATTGGCTAAGTATGGCTTTGAAAGAATTGTTTGGCTATTGAATTGACTTCCTTATGAGGATTAAAGCATGATTTGCCATAATAGAAGCTGGTATTAAATTATGGAAGTTGATGAGATGAAATGTGATGATATATGACAGTTTGAGATAATATGGAATGATTAAGATAATACTCACTCCGTTAATTAAAGCATGACGTTTTACTATTCACGCACGTTTTTTTAGGTGTTAAAAACTATATAAAATATTAACTTTTTTAATAATTTTTTTAAATAATTTAATACTTATTACAATTAAGTATGAACTTATGAAACCAAATGTAAAAAAATATTAATATTTTATGTAGTTTTAATCATTCTAAAAAAGCGTGCATGAATAGTAAACGACAAGTTTTAATTAACAGAGGGAGTATAAGATGTTCTGAGTTGAGATGAGATGATATGATTTGGGATGATTTGATATGAGGATAATGATGATGATGAGTTCTATGAATTATGTGAAGCTATGTGTGATAGTTAAATGTGCCTTGTGTGGTTTTGACATAGATTTATGCATATTATGTATTACTTGTTAGGTGATATATGACCTGGTTGGATATTGCTTGCTCTTGCTGCTTATTGCTTTTGGATTCCGCGCTTCTAGGTAAGTTCCTAGGGACTTACTATAGTTGGGCTCACATGTCTGATGTCATGTAGTATGCATGTTAGGTGTTGCATCCTGCATCTCATGTAGTAGCATGCTTAGGCTTTGCACAACTAATTGAGCATCTGGCTTCTCTTTGCGTATGTTAGAGTGGTCGTTAAATTGTGAATCCTAGAGTCATTTTGCTAGGGTCATAGGATGACTCAGCCTCATCGGGTTTGTACCTCATCGAGTCATTATGATTATACCATGAGAAAGAAAAGAAACATGAGCATGAATTAAGAATGACATTGAAATGAGATGAAAATATGAACATTAGACATGATAAGGATATATGAGATGATGAGACATGCTATATAGCATTGAATGCGGTCGATGTCTGCACTAACGAGAATGGGTGCAGGGGTAGGAAAGGGATATGTCACTTGACATTTTTTGGGCGCCTTTTACAATATTTCTGCACATTATTATATATCTCCCAAGCATGATTTGAATGTTTTATTTTCGTACTGCATTATAGCATCCTTTATCTAGGCTTAGCACATATTATATAGCCTCCTCGATGTCTCTAGGACACGCATTCGTGGCTTGACTTGACTCATTTCCCCCATTCTTTTTTTAAGTTATTCATACATCCTTTTGCCTTGCTTGATGTGTGCTGATTTGGCGGGTTTGTTATGGCGTTTTGGAGAGAGGCGGACTCTTGGCCACTTATACTTTATCTTTTTTTTTTTGAGATTTCGCATTCGTATTTCCGTTTTGACCTGACTCTGTCGTGACCACTTTGTATTTACCTTTCTGCACTTCTGTTTTACTTGGTTGTTTTGATTTAATGGTTTTGCGCGAATTAGGAGTTAGGATAGGTAATGGTGTGTAAACACCGGGTCCCTAACCTTACAAAAATTTAGGGTTCGAAATCCCTACTTTCAAAACTTAACCCCTTAGTTTTATCTTAATCAGTACTTCAATTGCAAGATCCGAACGAAGGTATCCATTCATTCGAAATGTAATCTGGGTTCTATAACTCGGGCCGTTACAAAAGGACACATTCTCCTTATGATTTTTGTCCTAAAAGTTGCCTATTTACATGAAGGTTTGGAAAAGAAAAATTACCACACATCACATCCTCTCCTTCCATAATCTCATCTTCTTATAGGTTCTAACCATACTCCATTTTCTATGTATGTTGTCATGAAAACCTAGAAAAACAAGGAAGAAAAACAAAAGGTCAACGATGAACAGTTTTTGAAAAATCCCATTTAGGGACCCGAAACTCACAAGTAGGTACACCAGTCGAAAGGGGTACCAAGCCCCGAGGATAAAGGAGAAATCATTGCATCAAAAACCAATTCAAGGGGAAGACAAGATTTTCCTTTGATTTGGAGAGATGCAAAGCGTGTCTTACTAGCGTTAATGAAAATATTATCAACCTAAAAAACACCACACTTTATGCAACAATCATTGGAGAAGCGCTTGATGTCAAGGAAATTCGAAAGAATATCAGATGCGATTGGAAATTTCTCGAGGGTGGATTCCATGTTATCCCCAACAACTGATTTGAGCTAAAATTTATACTTGTGGCTGATAGAGACAGTGTATGGACTGTTCGACTATTTAATATTATTAGCCAGCTGTTATTGTTGAAACCTTGGCACCCGGGTTTTGATTCGACGACAGAACCTATCTCCACTCTAGACTTGAAACGGTTAATATATAGATGGGGGGGGGGGGGGGGGGGGCTAAAAGCCATGAGTAAAAAGAGTAAGACCATACCAATGGTCTTACATCTGGATAAGAATCTCGGGCTTGCTAGCAGATACATAAGTAATTCTTACTTCCATTGTTTGAGAAGGTTTTCAAGCTCAGTGCCTTTTATAGAAAAGGGCATAAGAGTCCAATACCCACATATTTGCGTCAATGTCGTCATCACCATCATCCCAAACAAGAAGGTTGTGGTCTTGAATGAGCTCGATGAACTTTTCGAATACCCAGTATGGTTAGAGGAATTCCCCAAAAATTGTGGGAATTGTGTCCGCCCAGACCACTTCTTTTTGGAGTGTCCATGGAGGAAATTCACTCTAAATAGATCATAATAACCTTCTTGAAATCAAAATTTGACCAGTAGTCAAAGAAATATGATGTCGGGAGTGATGACAAAGCTACATAATGGGTCAAAGTGGCTAGACGCAAGATGAGTGCACCAACCTCCAAATTGGTAACCTTAAATCTGAACTCATAAAGAACCTCAGAATCAATGTTCTTTATAAAACCGATTCATCCTATTCGAAGTTGTCCTCACGGACAGCAAACCATGCCTCCTCCTAGATCGGGGGTGGGGGTACACTAATTGATTAGGAGCTTGGAGAAACATTCTCAATGCGGATGACAGAACAACTTAATATCCCCAATGATGAGGTCGTTGGACTAATCCACGTCAATCTTGCCTCAACCAAACAATGAGGACGACCTCCTCGACTATGGAGACGATATATGAAAAAGTTACAAGGGCCTCACCGATCCAATGGAGATCTTCTCTCATGACGACTTCGAATAAATTACGAGGTGTGTTCCTACATCTGCTTAATTCACCCTCCCTAATCTCATTAACCCTGCATTCCTCTAAGCTTTTCTCTCCCCGAATGAGGAGACGGTTATTCCTTCTTCTTCGATTATGGTGAAGATAGACAAACTCGATTTTTTGTAACGGCCCAGAATTATGATTTCCGGGTTACGTTTCAAGGGATAAAACCCCTTGTTCGGATCTTGCAATCCAGGTACGGGTCGAGGTTTCAAACTCATTTTATGATTAGATCAAAGAGGGATTTCAAACCCTAAAAGTCACGAAGGGTCGTTGGGTACCCTTAACCTGTCTTAAGACTATGTCGCGAAATTTAATTCAAATGAAAGTAAAGCGGAAGCAACGTTAAGATACAAAGTGTTACGGCAGAGCCGGGTCAAAAGCAAAACATAAGCGAGTGATTACCATTTTACCAAGTTAGAATATTAACTAGGTTCTTCGATTCGCCAAAGGGTTTCCCCGTCACAGAAGCAAGGAGCATACAATATCTGCAGAAAATACCTTAAAAAAAAGAACGGGGAAAGGAGTCAGATCGAGCCACTCATGCGGGACCGGCAGTCCTCGCTGAGGCCACATAGTATATGCTATACCTAATAAAGATGTTCTAATGCAGTACGAAAGTCAAACACACTAGCATGCTCCTAGTTACAATAATGTGTAAAAATATTGTAAAGGGCCCAAGACAATGCCAAGTGGCATATCCCTCTCCTACCTCCACCCCCTTCCGATAGGGCGGAGACTGGCCAGCTCGTGAATGCATTCCATCATAATCGGGCGGCACGCATGCCTAACCCGCTCCACAATAAAGCCCGCAGGCATCTCATAATGTAAGGAAGTTCATGACTCGATTGACGCAGGGTACCCGATGAGGCTGGGCTACCCCATGACCCTAGCAAAGACTCTAGGACTATCACAGATAACGGCCGTTCTGTTTCACACGCAATAAGTAAGCAGATGCTCATTCAATTAGTGCAACCTAAACAGGATACTACATGGCATGCTTTTATGCATATGCAACACCTAACATAAAATGCAACAACATGCATGAATGTCCAACCTGAGTAAGCCCCTTAGGGAACTTACCTGAATATGCAGAACAGCAGGATAATACAAGCAAGGGCCCAGATGCAAGTCCAAAGCAATCCAAAAGCAATACACACCTATCATCAAGTCATTGCCATAAGCTACCAGACCAACATTCATACTCACGAAACCCAAGTTCTCAACATACTCAAAACCAACCGATAGTAAACCCGTTTTCCAAAACCTTTCCGATATAATCAACATCAACCAAAATTATTTACTTCTAATCAAACCCATTGATAAAATCGTACCAACCATATTTCCAAACTCTTAAATCCCAATTTAAGTCAATTTATATTCAAAATAATTTTTCAAATCATATTTGTCCAAATCAAATCTTGTTTTATCGAAATATTTCGGCACTTGAAAATGTTTTCCAAAACACTCTTTTTAAACACAAGTTCAATAATACATCTTAAATCTGAAAAGTCATAGATTTCACGTAACCCATAACAAATCAATTTATCTAAATAATTAAATAATTAATATTCAGAATAAATAAATAATATCATATAGATAGGTAACATCACATTATAACGACACAATGTCATATCAAACATAATATAATAACACCAACAACAACAGCTTAAACAACCCAGAAATTGAAACCGGACCGGCCCACATGAAGAAAGAAAGGAAAGAAGAGGAAGCCCAAACCGGATCCAACAAATAAGGCCCAACCCGAAGAGGAAAGGAAACCGGATATTATAACCTGGAAGGAGGAGATCCGAACCCGATGCCCAAGCCTGAAGAGAGAAGGAAACCCGGATCCATACCCGACCCGAGTAGAAGCCCAAAGAAATAGGCCCAAAATCTGTCTCCTCCCCAAATCAAGTGAACAGAGGAAAGGGAATACAGAGAGCGACGCCGGAAAGTGGAAGGAGAAGAGGAAATTCAGTGTCTCCGGCGACAAGCAATCCCGACCCCCAATTGACAGAAAACGACCCACACGGACAAGGAAAGGGAGAGAAAGAGAGGTTCTCACCGAGATTCGAAGGGCTTCGCCGGAAATCTTCGTCAGAGACTCGATTCGGGCTCGTCGATGGCGGAATCGACACCGGGATGTCCTAGGAAGGAATACAATGGCTTAAAGGTGCGACTTTGTGGTGTGTTCGAGTGAAAGAAGGGAGAGATGAGGCTTACCGAGCTCACACAAGCGAAGACAGAGGAAGAAGGAGGGAGGTGGCTCGACGATGGCTCCGGGGAGGCTCCTGGTCGCCTGGCTTCGTCGTCGGACGTCGGAGGGAAGGATTGGGGCTACTGTTGCCTGCTAGTTCTCGTCGAGGAGGAAGAGGATAGAGATGGCGGGGCTGCTGCTACTTCCTGGGACGCGAAAGAAGAAGGATGGAAGAGGTTGTGGGTGCTCGGCGTTGGCCGCTCCTCCTACTTCTGGGAACCGAAGGAGGTGCTGAGATGGTTGCTGGTGGTGGCTCAGAGACGGAAAACGATACGGAGGAAACGAAGAGGAGCAAGGTGAGGTGATGGTTTTCTGCAATCGAAAACAGGAGAAACAAGGGGGGGTGGAGTCACGGTGGCCTGATGGAGCTGTAGGTGGGATTTGGAGTGAACATGTGAGGGCAATACCGCAATAGGCAGCATATACAGCATAGGGAAATCAGTTAAAAAAATCTCCTAGAGGTGAGCTGTAGGAAGAAGAAGACAAAAAAGTAACAAGCAATTTGATTTTGGATTACTCGGTGGTTTCCTGGCAATTTCAGAGAGAAAGGGGAAAGGGGGGTCTATGGATGAACCACTGTATAATAGAGTGAGGCATAGGGAGAGATGAAAAGTGGTCAAATTTTCTCTAATTGCCCAAACACTAAAATGATCCTTATTCAAATCATACCACAATTGATAATAACTTTAAAATTGAAATAGGGATAAATGACCGAGACATTTGAGGTGGAAGACATAAGGAATATGATCCCAAGGAAAATACCCGAAAAAGAAATAAAATAAATCATGAAACCCGCTCACTCGACTTTAACCCGACTCAAAAGATATAGAGCTTAAACTTCAAATTTAAATCGAATTCTCGACTGAATCAAATAATAAAATTATATTATACTTTCAAATTTTAGCAAGCGAAAGCGAAAATAAATCTGAATGAACGTCCATTTAAAATAATTATATGCCGGATTCTCTTTTTTTTTTTTACCTAAATCCCTTTTTATTTTATTACTTATTAAAATTTATTATTTAAAAATGCGAGCCTTTACATTTTTCCCATTGAGTTTGGTGGTTGTCGACGGCTTTCTTGGGTTTTTGATGTCATAAATCATCGAGAATGAACCTGATAAACATAATTGAGGATATAACTGAAGTTCTACACTGATCTATGAGGATATAATATTAGCTTGACAATGTTCTGCGAGGTAATTGGAGAATCTTGATGAACTTCGCTAGGTTGTTGTGTTTTGCTCGGCTCACGCAACCGAGCATGTTTCTCGACTTTAAACCCCTTCAAATCCACTAAATCTCACATTTACATGCCATGTTTACATCCATCCTTGCAAATACAATACTCATATCATAAGAACAATAACAAAACACAACAAAATCCACTCAAAACAACTTCACTGGAAAGCATAATTCAAAGAGATTGAAAATTGATTGAGATTTCAATTTATTGCATTTTTGCAAAACTAAAAAAAACAATTTAGGGGTAACTATACATGAAATCAACGATATTTTGAGATTATATGTCATAACATACCTTTGTAGTGACTAATCAGTGTAGATTCCATAAAAAAAATATACAAAAAACAACTACAACAAAATAGAGGCGGGATAAGATTGATGACAATGATGGTTTGAAGGGTTATAACAAGGAAATTATGAGCAGATACAAACACCGATACTTGAAAATAAAAAGAATTTTAGTGCAATTGTTTAATGACTGTTGAAAATAAAAAGATTTTGAATACAACTGTTTAAAAATTATCGACAAAATGACACATTAATAGTGGGAGACTATTGGGAAGACAATAAAATAACTATTGGCAAAATGATTTCAAATAAAATACACATCAGTTCTTATTCATTTACAAAATAATTATCGATTAGATTGAGAGGGGAAAGACCCTAAAAGTTCATCCAATCCCTTCCAAGTTCCAACCATCCGATTCCTAAAATCTAACCTCGTCATAGTCCAACCTCTTTTGCCTTCCTCCTACCTCTCCTACCAACCTATCTAGTCGACTTCGTTTACCATTCCCATCTTCCTATGGATGGGGGATATTATATATTGGTTGCAAGCAAGCATCGCTTCTCCCCTTTTTAACTTAATTTTACACATCAATTAATACTTAAATAACACCAAGTGTTATCTTCACACGTTAGTTTCATTATTCATATAGAGAGTAAAGTAAAGTGGTTTACTTAATTCTCACTAGAATATGATACATCTAGGCTATCCAGCTATCAACATTCAACATCAATTATTTGTATGTTAAACACGATTGATAATGTATGAACTGATATTAGGGGTGGAAATGGAGCGATTTATGAGTCAAAATTACTATTCTATGATTTTCATCACCCGCTTCACATGTATAAACTTTAACTCGCCCTGCTCCATCCCCACAAATTCTTCACCTACATTCAACTCGTGTAGATGAGCGGGTGATTATTGGATATCCAATAAGATCAATCAAATATTTTTATTGTCAAATATTATATAGAATATTTATCTTAGAAACATATACTATCATCAAGTTTGAGTTCAGCAATACGTGAAAAATTTATAACTTAAAAAATAAAAAACGATGAGAATATCTTCAATTTTTAAACTTCCTGTTTTTAATAGTTTAAAAATTACTTCTACATGCCCTATACACACCGATAGGCAAATTAGGTTAATGATGGGCCACTTCTAAGATTTATACCTCGAATTTGTCTTTATTCATGTCGAATTAAAATCAATTTAATTTTTCCATTTAGGGTTTCGATTCTTAAGAATGGTCGACTCCTAAATTCCTAATCCATGAATTCAAAAAATTCAAGCCTTAAATGAAATGCAAGAAATACAATCAAACTAGTGGGCTATCAATTTTCGACTATTAAAAAGTTTTATATATTCATAAGTCGATTTAATTTGAAAAATAAAGTCAATCAAAAGTAAAATTAATTTAGTTTTTTATACTTGGATTTTTATGTAATTCAAAGAAGCTTTATGTCTCTTGCTAACATTTTTTTAATAAATGATCTAAAAATCTTACTTTAGTATATAGAATGTAATTGTAATAAGCTTACTTTATGTTTCCTACCATCAATGCAGATGTAAATATAAAACTTTACTTCATTGTCACGTTTCTTGCTAAAATTTTAGCAAATTTTATTTATAAGATAAAATTTTAATTATATCTTTTTAATCTGATTCTATAATTTGTGATAAATTAAGGCTTTAAATTGTGTATGTATAAATATATAAATTAAAATACTTTTTAAATAAAAAGTATAATTTTTTGTTGTCATCGATTTTTTTTTATCTCATTTTTGCAAAATAGAAAAACTTTACTTTACTCATATTTTCTGCTAGTATTTTATAGAATTTTATTTATAAGATAAATTTTCAATTAGACATTTTATCTCATTATATAATTTGTGATGAATTACGACTTTAAAATATGTATTTATAAATATAAAAACTAAAACACTTTTTTTAAAGAAAAAATATAATTTTTTGTTGCATCAATTTCTTTCTCTCATTTTGAATGTACATTAATACTCCTAAAATCCTAATTTTACTATGGAAAAAGATTGCACGTACATGACACACATCAAGGCAGACAAATCAACACTCATTCATTCGAATTTGATACTTAAAACGCAGATTATTGCATTATAATACATTACTAGTGGACGTTCCCGTGCTACGCACGGGTTTACTTTTTTAAAAAATCGATACTCCCTCCGATCATTAATGTAGGAGTTTTTACTTGTGTGCACGTTGTTTAAGGAGCTTAAATCTATATAAAATATTGATTTTTTAATTAATTTTTTTTGCATAACTAACCCCCTGCCTAAAATTTCATATAAATAATAATTTATAGAGAAAATGGTAGTCTATATACCAAAATATTGGGATGTTAGCAAAACTAACCCCCCCTTGCCTAAAATTGTAAAACTGTCAAAATGACCCAAAAATTTGCAAAAACAACCGGTATCCAAAACCTGTGGTAGCCGGGTTAGAGAGGAGGGAGCCATCAAATCAAGGATAAAAAGCACTCATTTTATTTCAATTGGAAATTCAAGAGAGGAGAGAGAGAGAGAGAGAGAGAACACAATTGAAGGACCTTCAAGAGAGGAGAGAGAGAACACCATTGAAGAAGCAATCGAAGGTTAGAGAGGAGGAGGTTGACCGCCCCATTGAAGGACCTTCAAGAGAGGAGAGAGAGAGAGAGAGAGAGAGAGAGAGAGAGAGAACACCATTGAAGAAGCAATTGAGGGTGCGACTGGAACCGCAAGAGAGGGAGAGAGAGAGAAGGAGGGATGGGGGGAGGGATTAGGCAAGTCGAAAAGGGAGAACAACGAGTGCGAAGGAATCCTTTAGGTCGATAACAGCCGAAGAAGAACCCCCTGCGAAAAGTAAGTTCTCATCCTCTCTCTCTTCTCTTGAAAATCTTTTCGAGGGTTGAATGTCTTGAATGTGGAATTGGGGACCTTGGGGAGAATGGGGTGAAATGATATACAAACCCTAACCTTATTGGTGTTGGGCAGTTTGAGATTTAGTTGAGAAATCACCATTGATGAAAAGTTGATGATGAAATTGAAGGTCCAAATAGGGTAGAAAGGAATTGAAAACCTCCATTACTATTTCGAATCTGGATTTGGGAAACTTGAAAACCTCCATTGCTGTTTCGAATATGGATTTGGGAAACTTGAAAAGGGCAGGCAGATTCGTTTGTCTGGCTTAGTGAAACGGTTGGGTGGCTAGATTTAGTAATCTGTGTTTTGCTTTTCGAATTAGGGAAGTTGATAAGAGTTGGGTTTCAAATGATGTTGGATATGGTAAAGGGGAATTCGGGGAGAATGTGGAATTTGTGCTTATGAGTTTGGAAATTGGGAACTTTGGGAGAATTTGGAGATTGTGGTTGATTTGTAAATAATGGCATCTAAATATAATGTTCACATTTGGTAGTTGTACATCATTGTAAGTTTTTGCTATATGTTAAAGTATGTTGTAATTCAAACGGTGCAAAAATACACTACACCACTCCGATGTCATTTGAGAGTATATATTGTAAGTTTGTGATATGTGTATTACATAAGGTTGTGATATTTGAGACTATTGTATATTTGTGTCATTTGTTGCATTCTTTATTCATGTGAGTTGAGCATTTGAGCGTTTGTTGAATTCTTTGTACATCGTTGTAAGTTTGTTTCTATGTGTTGAAGTATGTTGTGATTGAAGCCATTAATATTACACTGGACAATGTCATTTGAGAGTAATGTAGGTTTGTTTATAGGGTTGTCATATGTGTATTACATAAGTTTTTTTTATAGTTGACACTATTGTGTAGTTGTGTACTTGTGGTGTTTGTTTCATATATTATTTACTTGTGCCAGTTGCCATTTTGAGATTATTTGAACATGTGTATTTGTGGGACATATAAATATGTGAATATTTGTATTCGTGGCATTTGTGTAGTTGTGTCATTTATGTAATGTTATATGTTTTGGCAGAAAAATTATTTTGACAGGCTATATTGGCAAAGATTATTGCTAAAATGGGTATTATCTGAACACATATATGACAAATTAAGGAGACAATGAGAAAAATGAAAGGACAAAAATCGCGATGTCATCGAACAACAAGATATTAACTGTAATCACTTCTCGGACAGATTAAGGGCCTTCTTTTTGTCTTCATGAGGTTAATCGTGTCATGTCGTGTGATATTTGTGCAGTCGACACTAGTCCTTCCTTCGGAAAAGTATTTAAGAGGGAGGTCGAGCCACTTCTCGAAGATGGGCTTGCTGAAAAGAATGGATGACGTCCTACCTGCGGCTGATTTGAAAATGTTGAAAGTCAGCAAGCTAGAGGGCATTGTAATGATCGGATCCAATGTGTCGTATTGCTACACCCTTATCCATTTCTTCATGGAGAGGCAACTGAAGACATTGAAGAAGTGTGAGACATGGTACGAGATCCAGTGGCGACTCCTCCGGTTCTCCATCAAGGATTTTTGCCTCGTCACCGGCCTGAAATGTGCCGAAAGGAATCGGGACTTTGAGAACGTTATCAGTTGATGTTGTTTTGTATTGAACATTTTGTGGACTTATGTTGACTAGGAAATGTAGTTATTCGTAGTGTTTGGTTCACCTGCTAAACGTGTAATCATTTCAACCTTTTGGATCCCTGTGTTTGATGACTGAATAGGTATGTTGTGGACACTTGGTTCTATTTATTATGTATGGTTGTTACGAATGTTGCGTTATGACGCATTTCGTTTGGGTTTAATAGTTGTTGTTCTTATGTTGGGAAGTTTTTGAGATATATAACATATGGTAGGGGATTGTCTTTTATCGGCTTAGTCTTTAATGTTATTGGCTAGGGAAAATCGTGTACTGACTAGTAAGCAAAAAACTCCGTACATATGTCTTTTGCATCGTCGGTAAACTAAACGGTCAGTTATGTGCAAAATAAATGACCAAAATGGCAAGTTAGTCTTTGATGTTATCCGGTTTTGCACCTCCTCCTTCGACTTCAACAATACCTCCTCGTGAAGGTCGATGTTCTTGGGTCGAGGGTCCTCTACATGCGGAACAACTTTAACCAACATCTCCTCTACATCCTCGGTGGCCACCCCTTTCTCCCCTACGAAATAAAGAGATTAAGATGGTCTTCTTAGTATCGGTTGGGGGTAAGGAGAGGACGGGGAGAATCCATGTTTGTAAATTGAAAACGAAAACCATACTTACCCATGTTCGTTGATGTATATTGTATACAAGTGCTACGTGTATCCGTGTGTACGTCTATATATATTCTGTTAATGACTAGAACTTCCCTATGACTGGCTAGTAACTTAATTTCTGGGTTTTATTCTTCGAACTCCACGTTAATGGCATCTAGTACAGAATCTGCTTTTTTCCCTGTTATGTCAACCTGTCGAGACCCCCATCTCCTTTTATTGTCTGGGCGGGAATTTAATATGTGCAAAGCCCCATTTGCATTTAATGCATGTGATGTCACATGCACTATTTGCATTAAATGCTTCCATCTCTCTCCAGAAATCCTTTCCTCTCATCCCTCTCTCTCCGCTCAACTCTGCCAACTCCTCTCTTTTTTTTTTAAATTTTTTTATGCCCAAATGAAACCACTCCCCTGTCTCATTTCGACACATGTCACTCCCTTTTTCCTTTTAACCTTGTGTGCAACCTGCTACCGGGTAAACAAATTTTGCAAATCTGACATTTTGCTATCCCTGTGCAATTTTTACCTCCCATGGTTATTTTTGCAAAGTACAATTTTTTTTGGTATATTCATGCAAATCATTCTAATTTATATTACTCGTATTAACTTATAATTTCAATCTTATAATTTTAACGATTCATTTCATCAGTAACTTTATATTGCTCAATTGATAATATATATTTCATATAAATAATAATTTATTTTCTTCTTTGATTTATATTACTCAATTGATTATTCGGATGAGTTACTTAAAATTCTAATTCTAGTTAGTTTTTATTATATGGTTTACTTATTCAAACTAAATTTTAATCTTATTTCATTTAATAATATAAAAATTTATGCTTAAAGAGTATTTTTTTAACAATTGGGGTAGAAGAAGAGTTTTTTTTTTTAATTTGAAAAGAAAGAAAAAACTTACTTCTATTTCACTAATTAATGAGCAATATATAAATGGCCAAAAAGCTTACTTTACTATATAGTAAGATTATTATATGGTTTACTTATTCAAACTAAATTTTAATCTTATTTCATTTAATAATATGAAAATTTATGCTTAAAGAGTACTTTTTTAACAATTGTGGTAGAAGAAGGTTTTTTTTTTTTAATTTGAAAAGAAAGAAATAACTTACTTCTATTTCACTAATGAATGAGCAATAAATGGCCAAAAAGATTACTTTACTATATAGTAAGAAGTAAGATGAGTAATAATGATCGGTCATCAAATGGATCCTTGGTAGTACTCTAAAATATCGATGATCAGTGGTGTCACTTGCCTTCGATTTGTATGTTTTGATGTTTCACGTCTCTCGATGTCAGCCAGTCTTACTAGGGATGACAACGGGGCGAGAGTACCCTCCCCGTCCCCGTTTGTGAAAATTCCCCCCGTCCCCGTCCCAATCCCCGTTCGGGATAAAAAATGTCCCTCGTCTCCATCCCCGCTAAATTTTCCCCGTTTGTATTCCCCGCGGGTTTCGCCATTTAAACTAATGGGTTCCCTTATAACAATTTTATTTCATTTATGTATTTAATTGTGATCATCTTGTTTATGGGAGCATGGTTGCATGTCCCTATAAGCCTAAGGTGATTACGAAGACCTTTAAAGTCCGAGTAATCACTGGCGCTGTGGCATTCCCTCGGGTTATAAAAGGGGGTGTTACAGAAGGTGGTATCAGAGCTAATGGTTTTCGTACATGAGTTTTAAAATAAGTTTTTCTTAAAATCATTTCTTGAAAGTTTGAAATATAATTTTTGATGTTTTAAAATGAAAGTAAATATATTTCTTTGAAAAATCGTTCACGTTGAAAAGTTAGTTTTATTTATGAAAATGCTTTTCTAACATATAAAGTTTAAAGTCTAATGTAATCAAATTAGTGAAACAAATCATAATAAATATTTAGGTGAAAGTCTTCCCTTATAACAATTTTACAATATGGGTCATGAATTGCAATTTATATTTTCACAAGATAGTAAAATACTTATTTAGAAATATTTTTTTAAAATGTTAGTCAAAATTATCAATTCTTTTAATGAAGTTTATTCAAATATATATGTTGGTATTATGTTTAGTATTTTCAAAGTGTGGTTAGTACTTTACAATAAAATAAAAATAAAAAGTTTAAAGTTGTAAACTTTCCTTCTAGATTTTGTCTAACGAACCTATGTGTTAAACATAATATGTTAGGATATTTTAAACGGATTTCACGTGTATAGATTCTCAAGTATCGTAAGCAATATATAGTTTTGATCAATGGTATTTGATAAAATGGACATCAAACTCTTCTTAAAGGATTTCATGACTAAGAAGTTAACAATATTGTATATAAATTCTATGATGATAAAACAGTGTACTAAAAGTTTTTAAGTATTTCCCGAAAGTTAAATGATCTTGACGGATTTAAGTGTGTTAGTCATCTCCAAATTCAGCGTCTCAACTTAAACTTCTCGAGATCGACTTTAAACTACCGTAAAGAACCTCAAGTGATATGTCCTTAGCATCTCTGCGCCCTAGTAATCTGCTACTATAAGCATATGCGATAGATACCTTATAAATTAATACAAGCGTTCTGTAATGGCCCGGGATTATGATTCCCGAGTTACGTTTCGAGGGATGAGACCCCTCGTTAGGACCTTGCGCCCCGAGTACAGGTTGAAGGTTTCAAAACCTACTTTAATGTTTTCAAAGGGGGATTTCATACCCAAAATCGAAGGGACCGTTGGAATCCCCGGGGAAGTCCCCTGTACCTGTCGTAAGTCTAAGCGTGGAAATCAGAAATCATGCGACTAGCGGAAACAAGTGTAATACAAGAGGGTGCCACGGCAGAGCCGGGTCAAAACGGAGTCTAAAGTGTAAATCCAAAAATATAATCAGAGTCTGGTGAAGTCGATAACTCCAGCGCTCACTCTCCGCCGACAAAATGACCCGCGCAATAAGCAAACAGCACCGATATGATGAACATAAATAATACCTAAAAAAATTGATATGGGGCGGGATCAGATCGATGCCCACTTTAGCTCTGCATCCCAACCATAAGCACACATATACGCTATACCTAATAAAGATGCTTCTAGATGCATGGCGGAATATTAACACACTAACATGCTCCTAAGATCAAGTACATAATAATGATAAGGCCTTAGCACAGAATACCAAGTGGTATATCCCTCTCCTACCTCCACCCCCTTCCGATAGGGTGGAGACTGGCCAGCTCGTGAATGCATTCATTCATAATCGGGCGGCACGCATGCCTAACCCGCTCCACAATAAAGCCCGCAGGCATCTATAAGGAAGTGCATGACTCGATTGACTCAGGACGGGACCCGATGAGACTAGGTCGTCCTATAACCCTAGCAATGACTCTAGTTACTTCACAGATAACGGCCGTTCTGTTTACATACGCATAAAGAAATAGAATGCTCAACGATCGATGCAACCTAGCATGGTACTACATGGCATGCTGATCATGAATGCAAGTACCTAGTATATCATGCACCTAAAGCAGGGAATAACTCTATTCAATCTGAGTAAGCTCCGAAGAGACTTACCTGGTATCGCAGAACAGCAAAAGGCAATCAACCAGGCAATATGAAATCCGACACGTCACAGATGATCACCTAACAAGTATAAGCACATCAATGAGTCTATCTCTAAGGCACACAAAGCATAGAATTATCACACACACAACTTCACAACTTAACATGATAACCGTCACATCATCATTTTCATAATATCAACCTTATCTCGTAATCTATCATCTCAACATCTCACAACCATACTCAATATAATTCTCCAATTCATCAACTTAAGACAATTCCAATTCATACTTAACCAATTTGCATGCCATCATCTCACAATCTTACTTAGCATATAATTGCACATCTTCAACATAATCATATAACGTTTAACCACAAATAATAAATCACCACAATATTATATATTAAATCTCAAAACAACATTTTATATTTTAATCCCAATAATATTCATTTAATCAAAACATCCCTTTTTAATTTACCAAACCAACCTCACTTTATTAAAATTACCAAAACCCACCCACTTATTTTATAAAAGTCCAACCGGCCCTCTTGTTAAATAACCCAACCGAAAAAAAAACCGGGCCCTTATGTTCTATTAAAACCCAACCCAAACCGGCCCCAAAAATAGGCCCAAAGCCTTGTTTTGTGTTTCAGAAGGAATTAGGCCCAAATTTTCCCCTTTTAATTTCTGGATGAATCGGCCCAAATAAATTAGGCCCAAAAGCTCCACATTCATTTCTTCTATTCTATAAAACCCAAAACCAGGTTTGGAGAACAAAAAGGAAGAGAGAGGGGGGGGGGGGGGACCCGGCCTGGTGACATGTAAAAAGAAGAAGGCGGGGCCCAGGTGAGGTGGGGGGCTGATGTGGCGTGGGAAGGCCCACCTTTCTTCTTCTTCCTCCCATTAGGCCGAAAGAAAGAAAGGAGCAGGGGCTTTGTGCCCAGGTGCGGCGGTGGAAGAAAGGAGAGGGAGGAGGGGAGCTCCGGCGGCGGTGCTCCGGGCTCCGGCCACCCGACATCTCCGACGCGGACCCACACACACACGAGACAAAAAGAAAGGGGAGAAGAGGGAAGGGAGAAGGCTCACCGAGGGCAACTCGATGCCGGAAGCGGAGCTCCGAGAGGCTGTCTCCAGGCGCGCCGGGGCTGATTCTTCGAACTAGAAGTGCCTGGGAGAGGTGGGGAATGTGAAAGGCGGAATCTTGGACTGATACAAGGTGAAAGAGAGGAAGAGCGAGCGGAACGAAGCCTTACCAAGGCGAAACGGAGAACAGGGCGGAGGGGGTGCTCGGCTGACCCTGGTGGTTGCTGGTGGCGCAGTGGCGAGGAGGTGGTGGAGGTGTGGTGACGACGGCGGTGCTCCGGGGAGGAGGTGGTGCGGCAGCGGTGGAGGTGGTGTGGGAGGTGGTGACGGTGGTGTGGCGATGGAGGTGGAATGGAGCTCAAGGGGAGCCAAGCTTGCCTCTTTTCTTTTTTTTTGACAGTGAATGCCGAGAGAGAGAGGGGGGGGAGAAGAATCTGATTTTTCAATGGTCAATTTGCAACACAAAGAGGTCTTATTTTTTAGAAGAGTAATGTATTGTTTGTTTGCTAAAATAAGAAAAACCAAGTAGAGAGGGAGGGAAGGTGAGGATAATGAAAATGCCCCGATACATAAAGACCACCATTTTTAGTGGGGCCCGGGAACCTACCTAATGAAATGACCGACCTTCACGACGGACTTACCTGACCCGCGTCGAAGAAATCGACGCGGCCCAACCTGTGCCGCGGGAAGTTATGCTAATTGACTTTAATTACGAAGGACGGTTCCCTTATCGAGTTTTTTCTAGACAATTTGGAAACTTGACTCGCTTTACCTGTCGTCGTTGAATGTCTTGAGATTTATTAACGTCAATCCTTAATAGAATTTTACACTAAAAACGGACAGGGTTTTCATCCGCGGAGTTTGACGTTGTGAACGATGTAGACTCTCTTCAATTTATCAAATTTCTTTCTACGTGTATGATTGCTTCTCGATCTTCTTTCTTCTGGGTTCACTATGTCTTGTTCCGCCCTCTTCCTTTCCGTCCTTTTTCCCCAAAAGTCCCCTTTCTACCTATGAAGCTTTTCCCTATTTATAGATCCTTGATTCTCTTGCATGTTACGCCACGTGGTGCTCAACTTTTAACACGTGTTATACTCGTGGGAAGTGGGCATGGTTGCCACGTATCTGTTCTTTTTCATCCGCGGACGATCGCATTTGAGTGGTTTTTTGGACCTTTGTCCGCGGATTATAATAATATGAGTTTCTTGTTTGTTCTCAATTGTTTGGTACTCTTTATGTTTCGACAGATGTTATTAGCACTAGTTTAGTCACAGCTCCTCGGGCCGTGTTGATTCTGTCTAGTAATTGACGCGGATCGACAAAAAATATAAACATTTGTAGTTTTGTTGCCGTTATTGATTCCGATGGGGTTGATGGGCCTTTCCTTCATCGAGTTACGACCCAACTTGGGCCAATAGGCCCATTTATGTTTGGAAATTCAAACGTTGGTAATTTTCCTATAAGTTACCCCGTTCCGTTCTCTTTTTCACCCAACATTTGTCTTCTTCTACTTTCCGCAATATTTAATCCTTATCCTTACCTTTAGTTTTCCGGCGGCGGTTTTCTAGGGTTCTGGCTGCTTGCTTGAGGTTTTTGGTGGTTTTCTTCAATTTCTTCAAGGTATTTCTTCTTGCTCTTGGCTGTTCTTGAGTTTTTTTCGTTGAGTTCTTTGATTTTTTGACTTTTAGATCGTAGATTTGGGTATGGAATCGTCTCAAGGGTGTTTTTTGGATGAAATTTTACTTTGTGTGAGTAAGACTTCGTACAATTTTCTTCTAGTTTCTTTTAGAAATGGCTAATCTCAACAAGGAGGGTGATTCACTAGAAGATTTTGAGAGGGATGAAGGATGGAGAGGTGGCGTTGCTTCATCCTCTCAAGCGCGTCCGTTTCCAGAGACACTTTCTTCCTCCTCTGGGAGTTCTTCTTCTTCCTCTAATGATTCCTCGTCGGAGTCATCTTCTTCTACATCCGCGTCTATCCCGGATCGAGTTGGTCCTACTGGTAGCCCTATTAAGGTGAGAAGGCGTCGGAAGCGTTCTGACCCTGATTACTATTCTTCACCTTACTCAGTTTCTTCTTCTTCGAAGGGATGCGCGGACGGTGAAAATCCAAAGGCTGTGGATGACTCAGGTGCTAGTTCTTCTGTGGATGCGGGGACCTTGTCCGCGTCTCAGTCGGCGGATCAAGAGTCGGAGGAAGTTTGGATTCCTTATGAGCTTCCTCCTATTGGTTTGGCAGAAGCCCCTAAGGTAATTCGTTCTAAGGAGAACTTGAGTGACTTGGACACCCCTGTGTATGACTTAGGGGATCTTGATTCTTGTCTCTTTTTGGGGGATTTCAAACCTCTTCCCCCTCCAACCAGCCGTCCACCAGTTGTGCTTGAAAGGGTTCATCCATGGAGGTCCCCAGTGAGTAAATTAAGGGGTTGTACTACTCTATTGAACCTTGGAGATCTTGATGCTCTTTCGCAAGTCTTCCCATGGCCAGTAGGTGTTGAATTCTGTCTTCCCGAGGAAGGAGGTGGTTGTTTGGACGCTTACGAAGATTGCTTAGTCGTATATGCAGCTAGTCTATCTCAGGGTTTCCGACTTCCTCTTCACCCCCTTTTCTCGAAGTTTTTGGAGGAATATAACCTGAGTCCTGCTCAGATTGTTCCTAATGGTTAGATGTTCTTTACAAGTTTTGTTATGAGATGCAAGGAAATTGGTGTTGCCCCATCATTGAAGTTGATGCTCAGTATTTTTTCTTTGAAAAAGGGGACTCAAGACACAAGATTTTACCAATGCAACTCAAGTTGTAAGTACATGGAGAGGTTGTCTAGTAAACCAAATTGGAAATATAAGCGGTTTTTGGTCCGCGACAGATCCGGACAGGGCTTTAGTTGTCGAACGGTCCCAAGGCCTTTTTGCTCTGCCTCAAAACCAAAAATTTCCAATCTTTCTCAGTTCAAGCTGTCCTTTTCTCATATTCCTAGGTTTCCATGGGATAAAATGTTATCCGCGTTTCGTCTTGAGATGGCTGGCTTGAGCATGCCTCATCCGCGACTAGGTGGCTTCTTTGTTTAATAATTTTCGTTTTCATACTTTACCTTTCTTAAAATGGATAACTTATTGGGAAATGTATTGTGTTTTTCAGACAAAATGGATCTGGATGGGCTTTTGAAGCGGCACAAAGCCAAATCGGGAAAGAAGAGGAAATCAAGTTCTGTAGCCAATGATCCTCCTGTTCCTCCTCCTGTTTTAGAAGTGACATCAAATGTTGATGTAAGTGCCGCGGACGAGACTGGCGCTTTAGTTGAATCTTCATCATTGGTTCCTGCCTCTCGAGAGAAACGCACTTGTCCATCCGCGCCGGAATCTTCGAGATCCAAAAAGAGGAAATTTGCCATAGCTGTCGGGCCATCTGCTTCAGATAAAAAGGGGCTCTTTTTGGAGGGTGTAGCGACTCTTCGTGAATTTCCTATCCCAGGTTTCGATCCAGTTGACCTACAAGGTCTCGCTTTTCCAGCCAAGAAGCGTTGCTTCCCAGAGCAAGGATATGTTAAACGCTTGGACCCTGTCGCTCTCTCCGCTAACTTCGATCGTTTAATTCAGTGGGTAAGTTTAAATCCTTTTGTTGTTTCCCATTAACTTTCTTGACTTTCTTGACGCGTTTTATTTTACTCCGATTTTTACAGTTGAGGGTGATTCAACCGGATGTTGAGAGACGCATGGTATACGGAGAGGAAGATCTTAAGAAGAAGGATGAAGAAATCAAAAAATTGAACCACCAGCTTCGCATATTGGGGAATACAGTAGGGGATCCGGCTTCAGTGGAAAAGTTTAAGAAAAGATCGGTTGACCTTCACGAGGAGGTGCAAACTCTGAAAGAGGCCATGGCAGTTTTACAGAAGAAACATGATGATTTGAAAATTTCTTCAAATTCTGCTGCCTCCCGCGTCAAAGAGCTAGAGGCTTCTGATGGTGTCTCGCAGAAGCTTCTTCAAACTAAACAAGCTACCATAGATAAGATGGAGGAAGACTTTTCCATTCTTCGCGAGGAGCTATCCATCACCAGACAGGAGCTTGACATCGTTAAGGCGCGCTCGGATCAAGACGTGGCCCTGCAATGGCTTCAGAGTCCTGAGGGTTTGAAGCATCTATCCTCTGAGTGGATCAAAACTGAGGCTGGTCTCTCTTTCCTATCCTCCGCGGCGAAGGCCTGTCTTCAGACTCCAAAAGGCTCTAGTATTCTGAAAGACAAATGCTTTAGTTATTTTCGGAAGGGAATGGTTGCAGGGATCAACCAGAGTGTGACGCGTTCATCAAGCAACCCAGGTGTTCCTTTGGAAAAATTCGAGCCTAGCTTGGAGAGTGCTGACTGGGGTCTTTCTAAAGAGGAGATGGACGCGGAAGACTCTTATTCTGAAGATGATGATGATGATGAAGCGGAGGAAGTAGTTGAGAAGGCAACCTCTCCTTGAAAGACTTTGGTATTTTGGGTTTTTTGTATGGTGATGAAACATTGGGAATCTGTATATGGTTTCCTGGTTTTTGGTGTATTGTTGAGATACTTCCTTTGTTTTGAAAATAGGTTGAAGATCTCTCTGGCTAAGACATTTGCGTTGCTTGCATGCTTTATCTGTAGTAAATATTTATATATTTATTTTTCGGATCTTCCAAGTGTTGAATGGGTTAGTCCTAGTGTTCAAAATTCGTCACCACTTGTCTTTATTCTTTCGGATGAATTTCTCTTCTTAAGGCCCCGATCTCCATCTTTTGTTATCTCTTGAGTTGCATTAACCGGTCGTGCTACTGCAAGTATCATGTCCTCCGGAAATTTTAATCCTTGGGCCTTTTTTTTAAAAGATTGAGAATGTGGAACAACTTTCTCGGCTAGTGAGTTTCTTTTAATTTTGTTTTAAATGAAGTTTAAGCTTTCTAAACTTAAGCCTTGATTTGATTCATACGTAGGTTATGCCTCCCCAATTTGAGGCCGAGTATGGACCTCTCCCGCCTCGATGGGCCTTTCTTTCAAGCGATCGATTATCCAGAACAGTTCTTGCAACTGGTGAGCTAACTATATTGAAAATCTTTAGAAAGCTTACTTTTAACTAATACTTCTTTATTTTTTAGTTACTTCCACTTCGGTTTGAGGAGGAGTATGCCGACGCTATCCCTGGTCAGGTTTTTCTTTCATCTTATCTACTGCACAACTTCCTGGTTTGCATAGAGCGGCGTAACGGTGGTCTTCTTTACTTTGGCCGCGGATGGAAAGACTTTGTAGATTCTCATGGCGTCGAGTAGGGGGTCTCTATGATTTTCACTCATATGGGTGAGGCTCACTTCGAAGTTCAGGTGGTGGATCCGCGTGGGGGAAATAACGATGATCGTGCTCCTCCAGAAACAATTTCAAATGGTTCTTAAAATGCCTAGCCCTGAACAAGGTTTTAGGTTCTTCCAACTGTTTCGTAATGTAGAGGTTTATCCAGCTTATGGCAATTACTTCTGGGAATCTCTGCTTTTTATGTTGTTTTTTAGTCTTTCGAGGTCTATTTGTCATGATGTTCACCACACAGGATTTCTGAGAAATTCAGTAATAGTGTTTACTATTTATCTCATGCATGGTGCCTGTGGTTCTTGTCTCAATGATGTGACATTTCAAACTTATTTGTTCAATATTTCTGCTTTTCGACACATGTCCAGATCTTTGTTATATAAAAAAGAGAGTGTGAGAAAGAAACCATTGAACCCGTTGTTGCGCTCTCATGATGCCTTCTATGGATGGTTTACCTTGGTCCTTCTTTGAGAGGATTAGTTTTCCTGAGCAACTTCTCCGTCTGGTTAGTTTGTTTATTGTTGATTTTTTCTTTCTATCAAGTTAGTCTATCTACTAGCATCTCTTGAAATCTGTTGTTTTTGTTAGTCTTTGCCCCTATGTTTCGAAGATAGACTTGGGCTAGATCTTCCCAGGAATGTCCTTCTGTCCACTAGGATTCTTCGTGATTTCCCGGTGGAGGTTACGCGTGGAGACTATAGGGTTCCATTTTTTAGGGGTGGTTGGAATGACTTTGCTGAGACTCACAACGTCCATATTGGTTCTTCTCTTACCTTTATTCACAAAGGAGGGAATCGCTTCGATGTCCAGATCTTAGATGCTGTGGGGGATGAGGTGGACGCGGAGTGGGCCTCTACGGAGTCAGATGGTCCCCCTTCAAATGGATTTCGTTTAAGTCAGGGTAGAACTCGCATCATCCCAGGGCGTTTTCCGCGGATATAAGTTGATGGATGTTTGTTTTTTCTTCATGTGAGATTGCCAACCCCTTTTAATCATTGTGTCCCGCTTTTTCCTAGGTTTCTTTTCGCTTTAATCATGTGTCAATCGCTGTGATTTCTTTCAATAATTATGATACTTTTTGGGAATCCCTAAAGAGCATCTCTTTTGTAATATTTCAATGGTGGTCCACCGATGAGTTTGGATCTTGGAAAGGTTGGCTATATTTCAAACTCTAGTGTTCTGATTAATAATGAAGTGTCGTCTTTGAGAATGTAGATTCAATTGGAGGCCTGACGCGGATATAAGCTCCAGTGTCTTAGGTCTTTCTACGAAGTATTTTCTCTGAGAATGTGGATTCGATTAGAAGCCTGACGCGGAGCCAAGCTCCAGCGTCTTAGGACCTTATATGAAGTATTATCTCTGAGAATGCAGATTCGATCAGAGGCCTGACGCGGAGCCAAGCTCCAGCATCTTAGGACTTTATAAGAAGTATTATCTCTGAGAATGCAGATTCGATCAGAGGCCTGACGCGGATATAAGCTCCAGCGTCTTAGGACCTTATATGAAATATTATCTCTGAGAATGCAGATTCGATCAGAGGCCTGACGCGGAGCCAAGCTCCAGCGTCTTAGGACTTTATATGAAATATGATCTCTGAGAATGCAGATTCGATCAGAGGCCTGACACGGATATAACCTCCAGCGTCTTAGGACTTTATATGAAATATTATCTCTGAGAATGCAGATTCGATCAGAGGCCTGACGCGGAGCCAAGCTCCAACGTCTTAGGACTTTATATGAAATATGATCTCTGAGAATGCAGATTCGATCAGAGGCCTGACGCGGAGCCAAGCTCCAGCGTCTTAGGACTTTATATGAAATATGATCTCTGAGAATGCAGATTTGATTAGAGGCCTGACGCGGAGCCAAGCTCCAGCGTCTTAGGACTTTATATGAAGTATCATCTCTGAGAATGCAGATTCGATCAGAGGTTTGACGCGGAGCCAAGCTCCAGCGTCTTAGGTCTTTCTACAAAGTATTATTAAGTGCGAATCATCATAGAAAGTGCCCTCTAACCGCCTTATTTGATTCTGGCGGGGGCGACTCAGTTCTATATTTATTTAGCTATTTAGTGATTACACATAATACTTTTTTAGATTGTCCGCGTTCCAAGTCTTGTTCAGGATGATTCCTTCGAGAGTGCTGAGTTTATACGCGCCTTTTTGAACTTCTTTGATGATTATATATGGTCCTTCCCAGTTGGGATCTAGCTTCCTCCCTGAGGTAGCTTGTCGTAGCACTAGATCTCCTTCCTTAAGATGCCGCGGGGAAATTCGTCTATCTTGATACTTGGAAAGCCTCCTCTTTTATTCTAGCTCCTTCAAAGCGGCTGTCATTCTGCGTTCTTCTATGAGATGGAGCTCAAATTCCAGCGCTTCATCATTGATGTCCGGGTCGTAGGTCATTATCCATGCTGACGGTATCAATCTCTCAACTGGGATAACTGCGTCCATACCAAAGACTAAAGAGAATGGGGTTTCTCCAGTGGGAGTCTTTGCTGATGTGCGGTAGGACCAGAGTACTAATGGTAAAAGTTCTGCCCAACGCCCTTTTGCTGTGTTGCCGAGTTTCTTTTGTATCCCATGTAACAACTGTCGGTTAGTTGTTTCCGCCTGCCCATTCGTCTGTGGGTGAGCCACAGATGAGATTTTAAGTTTGATGCCCAGCCCAACACAGAAATCTCTGATCGTTTCGCAATCAAATTGAGGTCCGTGGTCTGTAATTATTGTTTCGGGTACTCCGAAGCGGCAAACAATATTCTTCCACAAAAACTTCCTCACCTTTTCCGCGGTTATTAATCCCATCGCTTCGGCTTCCACCCATTTAGTGAAATAATCAACTAGGACCAAAACATATCTCAACTGTCCGAGAGCAGTGGGAAATGGACCGAGAATGTCCATTCCCCAAACGGAGAAAGGGCAAGCTCCGGTTATGCTCTTCATTGTCTCAGACGGATGGTGATTCAGATTTCCGAACCTTTGGCACGCGTCACATTTCTGTATATAACTTTGGACATCATGTCTCATAGTAGGCCAATAATATCCTAGCCTGATTGCTTTGGCCACAACAGCTCTCCACCCTTGGTGATGCGAGCAAACTCCATCATGCAGCTCTTCCACTACTTGGCTCCCTTCTTCTGACGATATGCACAATAGATCCGGTAAGCAATACCCTCTCTTGTACAGTTTTCCTTCCCTGATAGTGAATCGAGAGGATTTAACAAGTATCTTCTTAGCAGCGGCTCTATCTTCAGGTAGGGTACCCTTGCCTAAATAGTCCGCGATCGGTGCTCTCCAGTCTTCCATCTCCATTTCTTGTACCTGATAGATTTCTTGAATAAGTCTTCGGTTACTCATCCTTTCAAGAATTACCTCTCTTCCTACTTCCTCTGGCATTACAGCTCCCAATCGTGCCAACGCGTCCGCCTGCTGGTTATCATTCCTAGGAACAGCCGTCAAACAAAAACTCAAGAAAGCTTTGGATAGTGCGTGCTCGCGCTTTTCTCTGGTAATCTGGCATTAATCCAGTTCTTGCCTCATATTCCTCTGTTATTTATCGCGTCACTACTTCTGAATCGGTGTAAACTGATACTTGTCTAGCACCTTTAATCAAAGCTATCTCCAGTCCAGCTAGTAAGGCTTCATATTCGGCTTCATTATTGGTAGCTTGGAAATCCAACTTATAGGCATAATTGTACTGCCGTTCATCAGGTGCCGTTAACGTAACCCCTGCTCCGCATCCATCTTTGTTAGTTGCACCATCTACCCTGAGTGTCCACTCACTTCTTTCTGTTAGAGAACCCAATTCGAAACTTGTCTCGCTGATGAAATCGGCCAGAGATTGAGCGAGGGTTGCTTTCCGCGGAGTATACTCTATTTCAAATTCTGTGAGTTCGACTGCCCACTTCATCATTCTTCCTAATAAACATGGTGAGTGAAGGATTTGTCGCATCGGCAAATCTGTCATAACTCGGATAGGATGATCTTGAAAATAAGGCCTTAGCCTTCTTGCCGCGAATATTAAGCACAGGATCATTTTCTCCACTGGTTCATATCTTGTCTCCGCGTCCTGAAGAACACGACTGATGTAGTAGACCGGGAATTTTTCTTCTCGCGTCAAGACTGCACTGATGGTGACATTTTTTACAGATAAATACAGATGGAGGACCTCTTGTCTCTCAGGTTGGTGAAGGGTAGGAAGTGATGTCAGAAAAAGTTTTAAATTTCCAAAAGCTTCCTGTAGTTCAGGAGTCCACCGTATCGGTCCCTTTTTCTTGAGCAGAGCAAAGAAAGGCAATGACTTATCCGCCAAGCAGGAGCAAAAACTGCTCAAATAGTTCACTGCTCCATTTAAAGATTGTAACTCTTTGATCGTTCGCGGTGGTTGAAGATTTTGAATTGTTGTAACTTTTTCAGGATTTACGTCAATTCCTCTATGGCTAACCATAAAACCGAGGAATTTCCCAGAATCAACCCCAAAGACACATTTTTCTGCGTTTAAATTCAAACCTCCTCTTCGAAGAGAATCAAAAGTTTCCTGTAGATCCGCGGCGTGATCCTCTGCTCTTTCACTTTTGACGACAATATCATCAACATAAATTGATACATTCCTGCCAATTTGACTATGGAAGATCCGATCGACTATTCTCTGAAACGTTGCCCCAGCATTTCTGAGTCCAAAAGGCATGACGCGGTAGCAAAAAATTCCCTGACTGGTGATGAAAGTCGTAGCTTTTTTGTCTGAAGGATCCAGGTTTATCTGATTGTATCCTGAGTAAGCATCAAGAAAACTAAGGACTTTGTTCCCCGCGGTTCCATCGACAAGCTCATCTATGGATGGTAGTGGATAACTATCTTTTGGGCAGGATTTGTTAAGATCAGTAAAATCGATACACATCCTCCACTTCCCATTAGATTTCTTCACTAGAACTACGTTTGAGAACCATTCAGAATCTTCCACTTCCTCTATGAAGCCCGCTTCTAAAAGTTTATTAGTTTCCTCTCTTGCCGCGACAGCTTTTTCTGGAGCCATTTTTCTCCTTTTTTGCACTATGGGTTTCGTTCCTGGACGAATCCTTAAGGTATGTAAAGCTATCGCAGACGGGACACCTAGCAGGTCTCGAGGACTCCACGCAAAGATGTCTCTTGACCTTGTTATGATTTCTAAAACTCTAACTCTTTCTCTTGTTTCTAGTGCTTGTCCCAGATAGACTTTCTCCTCTCGATTAGGAAAGGGTGTAAATGCAATTTTCTCGTCCGCGGTAGGCACCTTGACTTCTATCGGCCGGACCTCTAGTTCAACTTCTGAAAGTTCGACTGAGTCATTGTCTCCGACCTCGGATTCACAATTCTCACTTATACACATCACTTCTTTATTTTTCTTGATGGAGGTTAAATAACAGCTTCTACTTTCTGGTTGTTGTCCGCGGACCTCGCCTATTCCTCCTCCTGGCAACGGGAATTTTCCTAAAAAGTGGTAGATTGAAACTACCATTTGGAATTTGTAGAGCGAGACACGGCCCAACAAAGCATTATACACAGTGGGAATCTTCACTACTGTGAACACAATATTCTCCATACGTCTGTTAGGAGGCGTCCCCAGAACAACTGTAAGCTCGATTGTGCCAGCCACTTGTACTTCTCCTCCCGAAAATGTGATCAGCGTTCCTGGATACGGTTTCAACGAAGCCGCGGAGATTCCCATTTGAGAAAAAGCTTCCCATGACAGGATGTCCACAGAAGACCCAATATCAATAAATACTCTTTTTACGGTCTTGGCAGCTATCTGTGCATGAATGACCAGCGGGTCTGAGTGCGACATTCTTATTTCCTCCGCGTCTTTTGGAGTGAAGGAAATATTCTCATGCTGCGTGAGAGAAATTCTTCTACTTGACGCGGATGGTGGCTGTCTTCCTTCCCTTTCATAGTTTCTTTTTTCCTGCCTACTGGACCCGGCCATAGACAAACCTCCTGCGAGGGTGTTGATGAAGCCCTCTGGTTCTGGTATTTGACCTGCTTCTGTCTTTTGAGCTTCTCTCTGATTGACAGATCTATGGGCTATGGGCGTATTGTTGTACCTTCCTCCGCGTCCCCTTCTTCCTCTCCCCCTTCCCCAGTTGTGGAATGGGAGATCCCTACACGGATCTTGTTGCCTATCAAATCGTTCTTGTGGATTCCGAGATTCGTTAAACCTAGGATTTCGGTCCTCCCATCGAGGTCTGTGATCGGGTCGGTTCTCCCTCCTAGGTGGAGATCTCATATCGCGATTTCCGTGTTGATTCTCTCGTGGATGATAAGAACGCGGATGATTTTCCCTACGACGAGATCCTTGACCCCTTTCTAAGTTCATATGCACTTCATCACGGTGGGGACGGAAATCTATTGCCTCTGAATGATGTCTAGGAGGCTTGGCTTTCTCTTTTCTGAATTTTCCTATCAATTTCCCAAAAGGACCCGAATTTCCAGTATTCGCCTTGGAGCTGGACGCGGCTGCTTCTTCTGCTTCAATCTGTCTAGAGACCCGCTCTCTTAAGTCATCATAACTTGTGGGCTTCTTTCGAAACAAATATGTCTTGAAATCTCCTTCAGCAAGATTGCCCATAAGTATGATAATAGCCGATTCGTGATTGAAGTTAGGGATTTGGACTACCATACTGGTGAATCGAGTGAAAAAATGCCCCAAGGATTCCCCAGTTCCTTGCCTAATGGAATTCAAGTCGAGCATAGTCTTCTTTCTTGACCGCGCACTCCCGAAGTGAGAAGTGAAAATGTGGGACATCTGGGCGAAATTGGTCACGGTCCCCTTGGGAAGGTTGGTGAACCAAGTTAGCGCGATCTTTGTTAAGGTTGAAGGGAACATTCTGCATAACATGGCATCATTATACTCGTTTATCCCCATTGCAGTAGCAAAATGACAGAGATGATCTTCAGGATCAGTTGTTCCATCATACTTCATGAGGTTCACATCTCTCCACCGCTTTGGTACTGTCGCAGAGCAAATCTCTTGAGTAAACACTGATGGGAAACCGGCTGGTGCATTTTCGTTTCTTTTCTCTACAGAGTCAGATTTTGTAGAGGTAGAAACATCTGTCGACTTATCCCCGCGTCGATGTTTATTTTCTCTGTAATAGTGATCATTTTGCCACGTCTGGTATGGTATTTCTTGGTTCTGAAAACCATAGTTCCAGTTACTGGGATTATCATAAGCAGTGTTACGTCGATCAAAATTCCCATACTGTCCTTCTGGCCTATAATTTCCTTGCTGACGCGGATTCTGCCCCCATTGATCATAGTAAAAGTATTGAGCCTGCTCCTGTTGAAAAGGGTTTGGCTGTTCATGTCGCGCTTCATAATACCAGAAGTTTTGTGGGATGAATCCTCCGTCTAGTCCATACTGATTACCATAGGGTTGAGGAGGAGTTTCAAGGTTTTGTTCCCCCATTTCAGCACCAAGATTGGTTAGTGGCGTCAGCGGGACATACATGCTAGAGGCTTCTTGATCTTGGTGAACCCCTTGACTCATGTTCTGAGTCTGATAATTCTGGCTATCACTCATCTTCTTGTTATTGTGAATCTGTCTGTAGTAGGAAAGTTCGATGTTAGATATCTGAAAACTTGTATTTATAGATTTTAATCAATTAAAAAGGAAACCCCTTAGTGTGAGGGGGTTCCCACAGACGGCGCCAGTGAAAATGCCCCGATACATAAAGACCACCATTTTTAGTGGGGCCCGGGAACCTACCTAATGAAATGACCGACCTTCACGACGGACTTACCTGACCCGCGTCGAAGAAATCGACGCGGCCCAACCTGTGCCGCGGGAAGTTATGCTAATTGACTTTAATTACGAAGGACGGTTCCGTTATCGAGTTTTTTCTAGACAATTTGGAAACTTGACTCGCTTTACCTGTCGTCGTTGAATGTCTTGAGATTTATTAACGTCAATCCTTAATAGAATTTTACACTAAAAACGGATAGGGTTTTCATCCGCGGAGTTTGACGTTGTGAACGATGTAGACTCTCTTCAATTTATCAAATTTCTTTCTACGCGTATGATTGCTTCTCGATCTTCTTTCTTCTGGGTTCACTATGTCTTGTTCCGCCCTCTTCCTTTCCGTCCTTTTTCCCCAAAAGTCCCCTTTCTACCTATGAAGCTTTTCCCTATTTATAGATCCTTGATTCTCTTGCATGTTACGCCACGTGGTGCTCAACTTTTAACACGTGTTATACTCGTGGGAAGTGGGCATGGTTGCCACGTATCTGTTCTTTTTCATCCGCGGACGATCGCATTTGAGTGGTTTTTTGGACCTTTGTCCGCGGATTATAATAATATGAGTTTCTTGTTTGTTCTCAATTGTTTGGTACTCTTTATGTTTCGACAGATGTTATTAGCACTAGTTTAGTGAGATAAGATTTTACCTCAATTAGGAGGTGATGAGTTGGATTAGGATAAGAAAGGCGAAAGAAGACGGAATTGGGGTCTTGAGTCGGAAATTTAAATTTCCGCTGATTGGTCGTTCAAAACCCGAAATGAAAGACGGAATTGATTTTTAAATCGAAAATTTGGACCGGAATTTATTTTAAATTCATTTTGATTTTCTTTTTCCAAAAATTAATATTTTAAAAATCCGAGCCTTTACACGTTCAATGTGCGTGGTACGATCAATGTGAGATTCTTGAAATTTCGATAGCGAAGAGGTGAACTAATCGTGACTCATCGTGATGCATCTTGTGTGTCATGAAGGACCTTCTATCCCGTGTGAAGAGATAAAACTTTAATCGTTCAATGTGTTCCTTCAGTCATGTCTTAATGACGATTCCATAGCTTCTCTATCCGAACTAGGCTTAATGTTCCGAACTCTCATTGTTTAACGTCTGAGATAGTACAAAAGTAAAATACAATCAAACTATATAATAAAAGAATAAATTCGATATCACGCTCGCTTTCGGGAGGAAGACAAGACACCGGACAACGTGTTATTCAGCGAACGCGAAAGAGATCCAAGGAGAACCCGTTTCATACGGAGCACTCGTTACACTTGAATAGGACATCCATTCTGCCTATAGTGGTTGCCTTTGAAACCACCGCGGACCATTTGGTAACCTGGAAAAGAAAGCCGAGTGGGGTTGAGAAGAAAGTCAATGGTAGTATGGAATACCATGTTTATTGTGTGATAACAGTTGACTAACTTGCGCTAATGTCTAACATATCGTCGTACCTGATTAAAAAAAAATGTGTGTAAGACAACTCAGTCGTATGTGGTTAACCCTAAGTTAAGAAGTAATTGTAAAAGGAATAACTCTCAAACTTTAGCAATGATGAGTTCGGTGGACAACTCAATTACGTCTAACGTAATTGAGTTGTTTTGCTCTTAAGCAATGAGATAGATATATATCGACATATGCGGTTACTCCTAATTCCATAGATACAGAGTTTGATCCCCTAAAACACTTAAAGTACATCGTTTCTAAGCTTCATATCCGTGGTAGTTCCAGTAATTGAAGACAATGTGCAAAGAGAGCTAATGATGTCATTCCTTCTCTATCTATAGAGAATCATTCACATTCAATTCTAAGCTTTTGCTCGTTAATCTTAGTATCTTACGTGATCAACGTTAAAACATCTCAATACCGTATTCTCATTCCTTTATACCTCTTCTCCCTACTTCTTTTTGTTTCCTAAGTTTCGGGATGAAACTTATTTTTAAGGGGGGAGATATGAAATACCCCAAATTATCTTTGGGTATTTCTTTTTAAGTAAATAAAATTTTGGTAATAAAAGGTACATATTCTATTGTGAACTTAGAAATATTTTTTTTTTAAATTGAATATATATATATATATATATATATATATATATATATATATATATATATATATATATATATATAAAGTGTTATAGCTAGTGTAAAGATACTTCATCTTATGTGAATATATAGTAAATAAATAAGTTTTTAAGTTATATTATTTAGAGACAAAGTGATATACTTTCTTCAAAAATGAGGAAGGATTCGTAATTATAATTTGCGAAAAGTATTTACTATAACGTTTTAGAAAATTGTGTTATGCAAAATAAAATATATTTCATTAAGTGTTTTGTTATTTTTATTATTTAATTTATGAAGAATTTTAATAAATAAAACTTCGGATATACATATATATCTTTATAAATAGGAAAAATGTATTTAAGGACTGAACCGGTTTTCTTTGGGTTCACGTGAGTCGAACCAGCAAAACAAAAACAAAACCGGACCGGCCCTGAACCGTTGTCTTCAACCTCCCGCTTGCCCCGTTCACTGTTGAAATTTGTGATTTTTGACCTCCTTAAATCTCGCTCGAATCTTAACCTTTTTGCTTCTAGAATGTTGCCCGAGTCCTATCATATCTATATCTTTAACTAATTGGTGATTTCGAATCCAGAACGAGCTCAAACGAGATTATCCCAAATTCGGAGTTTTATCCATTCCGCCCAAATTATGGTATATTTTATCAGATTAACCACCTAGATAGCTTCTAGAAAGATATTTAGTTATCCCTATGGATTCGATTCTATCCAAATCGCCTCCGTTTGAAATCGACTATAAATATAGAGGTTCGGTGTTCATTGAAATTCATTCCGTAGAGAAGAGATCCAAGCTTCTAGCCTATTCCATTGGGTTCTAAACATCTCTAAAAACAATCCTCTTCACAAGTTTTTCACAAAAACATTCCGAATTCAAAAACCCCATTTCGATTCATCACACCGGGGCTCCGCTTCTTTGATGTCGACTGCCATCTTACCACCACCAAAGCCGCCAGTGGTCACCACCGACGGACTCGCCACGCCACCACGGTCATGTAGCCGCTGTCAGCCTGCGCCGCCGAGCCCTAGGTTGTCACCGAGAGCCTGCCGAAGGTCCGACGTTGTCGAGCGTTTCTGCACAGGGGTTGTCTACTTGTGACGGGAGGGAGGAGGAAGAAACATAATTACGTAAAGCCTCCCATACTTCTATTCTTTCCAAACAATGCTCTTTTCAGTTTTTAAAATTTTCAGATTCTAACCCATACTTTTATGTGGGCATAAATCGCTTTCCAATTCCGTTAAATCGCAGAGACTCGTCAACCCATACGGCCATACGAAGATTTCGATTCGAGATAAAAGTATTCAAACACGCACTTGCGATTTCAATTCAGGCAAGTGACTTTCCGAGCCTTTTGCTCATTTGGTGCCTTCGTGTCTCGTTGTTTTCTTTTCGTTGGAATGCTTGCCAAATTAATTAAAATAAATTACAATTCATCCGTCTTGTGTGATTTATTTACCGTTCAGTTTGAATTTGGCAAGTATAATTGGGTAATGTTATTATTCGATGTCCTTATATAATAATGACATAGATACCCTCCTTTTTATTAAAGCATGATTATTTTGTTCTTTCGTGCTAATTGGTTAAGAAAGGATATGTTTCTTTTATGTATCCATTCTGTTTATTTCGTTGTGATCAATGTTGTAAATAAGTAGTAATAATGTGAGGATCGTTTGTTGTGAGTGAAACTCAATTGAAACCAATTCAATCAAATAAAATATCAATCATCGAAAGGTACAGTGAATCAAAAAGTGGAAAAATGTAAAGTAATGTGAAGAATTGTAAAGTAAAGTAATCAATCAATCAACGAAAACAATGTGAAGTGGTAAAGTAAAGTGTAGGTCGGGGCCGTTACTCCTCGGTCTTAAGGTTTCATGAAACTACACTTCCATGCGAGGTGTTACACAACCAATGGTTGTAGGTCGCTATCCACTATAGACAGAGTGGGACCAGTAGTACTTGATAAAAAAGATAAAAGATGTAAAATGCATATCATGTGAGTAAGTGAGTGAAGAATAATGTACAAGTAACAAACATGGTTTGAACTAGGTATTGGGGGACACAAGATCAACCCTTAATCGATTGTCTCAGCCCGCGGTTTAAAACTCTCCGGAAGAGTCCTGCCCTCTGGGTCGATTTTGGGCCACATCGAGTACCTTTTGAACCAATACTTAGTTTAGATATTGTAATAAAAACGTATTAATAATGTAATGGGTAGTAATCATAATTTGTTTCAAGCTATGTCATATTTCATCCTTAATCGGGATATGATTCCTAATACATCTTTTCTTACTCAACGCTTTTGGGTTATCCGTGTCATAGGAGGGTCGGGTTACAAATAAGCCAATCCACTTCAAATATTCAAGTCTCATTTGGATTTAATTCTTACCATTTCATGGTCACTTGAATCCAAAGTTGTCCCAGTTTTCGAGCCGTCATTTGCTAGTTCTTGCGAACTAACCGTCCTATATTTGGATGGCTGGTGTCCTTCATTCCGGATGCCAGACCAGTTTTCGCAGGTTTATGTTGAGTCTCAGAAGAGAAGAGAAGTTGAGAAGATATTTAAGTTACTTTTAACATTGTATTTAAATTTTAGAATTCCTAGATATGTTGTATAAGAGTTTTATTGTTTTATTTTATTTAAAAGTCTTCCGCTTTATTGTTCTCAATTTGTAATTAAATCCTCAATTTTCGAGGAGAGTTTAATAGAGAGTATTGTTATATTTCAAGACTTCCGCTATTAAATTTTATTTCATTTATGTATTTAATTGTGATCATCTTGTTTATGGGAGCATGGTTGCATGTCCCTATAAGCCTAAGGTGATTACGAAGACCTTTAAAGTCCGAGTAATCACTGGCGCTGTGGCATTCCCTCAGGTTATAAAAGGGGGTGTTACATGGGGGAGATACCAAAGTCCTCCTGGGGAAGCGCGCCGGAGTGTTTGGCGGGAGATGGCGGGGGTGGAGGACATGGAGGTGGAGGGGATGGCGAGGGTGGGAAATGCCCAGATTTTAGTACCTTCGTTTTTGGAGTGGCCGGGGGTGGAAGAATTTTGGTACCCCATAACGCCCTTTTTTGCCCCTGGATCCGACTCTTTGGCTTCCGATAGAAGAGTCATATATATCTCATTGTCTTCTCATCGCCTCTCCCACTTCTCAGAACTCCATTGCTCTCGAAGGAACTCGTCGGCGACAGGTAGCCCCTCTTCGCTCTTCCTTCCTCCCTTTGTCCTCCATTGCACTCCTCCATCGAAGGCAACTACTAATCTCTCCTCTTCTTCTTTTCGCAGGTTGTCGGAATCGCAGGGTGTTCATCTTTCCTCTCGAAGAAGGTCGACGCTTTCATCCACCACTCAATGTAATACTAATATCTCTTCTTCTTCTTTTGATTCAAAAAAACCAGTCAATGTTAACCCTAATCCCCATCTCTGAGAAGTCCCTCTTCCCCTAAAACCCCAAAATCGGACAATGAGTCCCAGTGTCAAATCCTTGTTCAAATGGAATAATGAAAGGTGGTCTGTTGGTTTTCTTGTTGTTATGCGAATGTCAGACCATATATGGTGTGAGTTTTGTCTTCTTCTGCTCTGATCTGGAATGGTTTGCAACTGTCATACCACTTCTGTAATAGTTTTCATTGCCGATTGTGTGTGCTTTTGTGTTCAGGTTGTCCTTATATCACATGCTTTTGTTTAAACTTTGTCTGTATGTAAGGGTTTGTCTTCTTCTGCTTTTCTTTAATGGTTTTTTTTATCTCATTGTCTTCTTTTTCATTTGTTTGTGTTGTAAGCGGGGTTAGCTTATCGGTACTCTCTTCTTCTGCATTACACCACCATTATGCCGTGATTTGTTATTATAGTTTGTAATTCTGTCTTGCAGCTTCCTTATCATATGCATTCATGTCTCATGGTTTTTTCATGACTGTATTGTAAAATAATTGGTAAGGATGTGAGGGTGGGAAGTGAAATCAAAACTAAAATCTGGATAACACATACAATGAAATTTGTGTTTGGTTTCTTCATAGTTGTAGGCACCACCTATATGTTCATGTCTCCCCACTTGTCTTTGCTTTCATGTTCTTCATTTGAAATTCATATGTTCATGTTCACCTTCTCATCCTTTTCAATTGTTATCGACTTTGTCATGTCCTTGGTCATCCTCGGATATGGTGGGAATATGTTGTTGTTTGTCTCATCCTTTTCATATTAATATTGTCTCTAACACGTTTCTTCTCCCTCAAAGCATGTAACCTTACTCCGACACGGACGAAGACTCTGATGCCAGCTATCAGTCGGGCGAACTCGACAAATATTGGTAGATAAGGGGGGATTACCCTTATGGAGACCCGTGGGCCCACCATGCGGAGGAAGTGACGGACGAGGATGAGGTGCAGTCTCAGCTCTAAGGACATGCTCTGAACGACGAGATGAACGAGTACCGCGAGCTTGTCAACGATCTCGAAGCTGATATCGTGGAGCTCCGCGCACAGGTTGCCACACTCCGGGAGCGTGACATTGCCCGAGAGGCTCTTCTCCATATCAACCAGCAGGAACTCCACAGGGCTGATGAGGAGTTAGTCATCTCCGAGGCGTCCAAGCTCGAGCTTGCTGAGAGGCTGATCGACCAGGGCTGATGCGGAGTTGGCCATCTCCGAGACGTCCAAGCAGGACCTTGCTCAGAGGGTGTCAAGCCTTGCTACCTTCCTGTGCGGGACGTGGGCTGATCATGATGCCGACACCGTTCGCATCAAGCAGCTGTTGCGCGAGAGAGGCATCAATCGGTGGATCATCGTCCTCCTCATGGGTGTCATTGTCAGGCTCGCTGGAGGTAAGTAGGCATGTGTGGTTGTAACCCTTGTCGGTCTAGACTTGTTGTTTGGTTGACGAAACTTTTATCGTGCGCCCCATTTTGTATTTTGTGTGGTGTGGTGACACGACTATATATGACTGCATTATGATCCCCATCGAGCACCTGGGTAGTATAGGTTGGTTTTTGGGTCGCCAGGTGCTCCGTTGGACCATGTTTATGTTATCGTTGTAGGACCCTAACAATGGTGCTATCAAGCACCCCTTCTATGTAGCATCCACTTCTCGGGTGCATGTAGCAGACTCTATGCTTGTATTGCCTCTATCAATGTGCATGCTGCATGTTTTTAATTATCATTTGTTTGTGTTCTAACAGCAAATTCAATCGATGATCAACTGACAAAACGGAAATGAGTCATACGAGTGCTTTAGATTGCTCGAACGAAAGCATAATATGTTACAAACTACTTCCAAACAAAACGAAACGCAAAATGTGTTTGTTATCTTTCACCAAAGCCCTCTCATTATGATTGTGCATGCCCGTGGAGACCTTTTTAACTTGACTCATAACGCCACAACCTTTCCCACCACAACCATAAGAGTCACATCTGCTAAGCACCCATCATGTACAAAACCAAATTGCATCCTACTAGTTTCGTGCAATCGTCGAACACATAAGGTATATGTCCCTACCTTAACGACTCAGAATTCCATGCCTGCACCCATCATGTACAAAAAGCGGTTACATCCTAATAGTTTCGTGCAATCGTCGAACACATAAGTCATATGTCCCTAGCTTAACCTGTCATAGCATCATGCCTGCACCCGTCATGTCCAAAAAGCGGTTGCATCCTACTACTTTACTGCAATCGTCGACCACTTGCCGTAGGTCCCTAAGACATCGAGTCACACCATCAACCACAAAAAGGAGTTGCACCCTACTACGATGCCCACCGACATCATCTCCGGGGTCGTCGATCATTCCATATCTGCTGAGCAATAGAGTCACGAAGAGCCTTGATTCCAATGGTTGGTGGCTCTTCTTCTAGCTCGAACAGGCCGTCCACCTCCATCTCATTTGCACCTTCTGGGTGGTCGTACGCATCGTCCTCATCTTCGTCCATTGCATCATCCGGCTCTTGAAACCTCAACTCCTCCTCGTCATTCACATCGTCTCTCCAAAGACGGAGAAGGTTGTGAAGGGCGAAGCAGCAGTTTATGAGCGACACTTGTCGTGCGACTGAGTACTTGGGCATCCACCGGAGGATCTTCCACTGACCCTTAAGAACACCGAATGCTCGCTCAATAGCTCCGCGAAGTGACGAATGCACCTTATTGAATGCTTCCTTGAGGTTTTTAGGTTGTGCCGCTTGGAAGGTTGGCCGGTGGTACTTTGTCCGCGAGTATGGCACCATGTACCCATCTCGGTCCGGGTAGCCCTTGTCACATAGGTAGTAGCGACCAGCAGGGGGTGGGGGAAGTGAAACCCGGGTGTCCGATGGGCGTGGTCAAACACACGTGCATCGTGTGCACTCCCCTCCCATCTGTTTGAGATGAAGGTGAAGATGAGGTCCAAGTCGCAAACAACCATGACGTTGAAGGCGCAAATCCCTTTTCGGCCTTGAAATGGAATATGCTCGTCGACAGGGATGGTGTCTTAGATATGGGTTCCATCGATGACACCTATTGCACCCTGCGTGGGATAAGTAAGGAGTTACGACTTGGGTCATCCATACATTTAGGAAACGGTCCCATATACAATTGTTACCTTGAAGTACGACCAATACCGGTTGTCGTTAACGATTTGCTTGGGGACCCGACGGAACTCGGGGTCTCGTGGTTTGATCAACTCCCGGGCGAGGCCAGTGAAGCCGTTGGCCGGGCCCCCATCGATTGCATCACAAACGTCCCGTATCGCCTCGGAGATGGTGTAAGTGGAACGTTGGAAGCGTTCACAAGCCTTTCGCTGGCTTTGGCCCCAAGCCATTGTGTTGACAAATATTGCGACCTTCTCCATCACTGAAATCTGATTGGATCCTCGAAGTCCGTATTTATGCTCTAGGACCCCACATAGCTTAAGAAACACACGCTTCTCCATTCGAAAGGCGTTAAGACTTCGGACCTCCCCATCGTTATTCAGTATGTCATGCTGACTCTTCCATGTCTTCCACGCCTCCACCGAACCGTTGTCGCCACTCCTCTGTACACCGGCCGAGCCACGGCGCCATCCTCCTTACCTCCCCCAAGGCGGCACCGGGACTGCAACGTCACTGCATCTTCTTCTTAGATCCGTCTTTGATTCCATGGCATCGGCTTCCACAAATCTTCCTTCGACTCCACCGGCGGGATATTCGAGATTCCATGGCATCGGCTTCCCCAAATCTTCCTTCGATATCTTCGACTGCAGCTTCACTGAAGGCGGTGGATTCCTTTTGCTTGTTTGGAATCGGACAGTTGTTAACCTTAGTTGCTGTGATATTGCCTTTGTTAAAAATTGTATAATACATCCTTCTTTCTTTCTTGTTGAAATTGATTGTAAGAAGAATGAAATCAACTACTCCATTGTCTAGAAATGGCCTGACCGAGTTCTATTAAAAAAAAAAATTGGCCTAACCAAGCTTGAACGAGCCTAGGCTCGTTCACTCGACTTAGCCGAGCCTATCGAGCTCGAGCTCGAGTACGTGTTTGGGCTCGCGAGCCGAGCCTGAACGCTAAAAAAAGCTCTTTCAAAATTTAGGCTCGAGCTCGGCTCGGCTCGTCTACCATTCGAGCCGAACTTGAACATGTCAAGCTCGGCTCGTTCGGCTCGAATAACACCCCTAGTCATGCACCCATCGTCGGCCTGTGTACTCGGAGTTATAGCAAGGGATCTTGTACACTCGGGTGAAGTAGTGATGGACCACCGGGATAGACCACTGTAATATGTGGATCATGGCGGTGACGAGTATGACACCCCGTCGACGCATCATCATCGTCTCCCCATTGGAAGTGGCCCTGTGGAGGATCCCCATGATAGGAATTAACCACAAGTACCAAGTAAAAGGGCGCGCAAATATAAGAATGCACACCCATAAGCATACTCAACCGTAAGAATGCACGACCATAAGCATACTCAACCATAAGAATGCACAACCATAAGCAACACAACCATAAGAGTCAACCATAACAATGCACGACCATAAGCTACACAACCAAACGAATGCACAAACAACGTTACCAATTACAAACATGTAGCAACAAGTAGCATACACAAACAAGCATAAGTTTGAAGTATGTATTCGAAAATAACAACCATAAGGTTCATGCCTCCATTTCTGACATACAGTTGGAAATATATAGTAGACAACAAACCATACGCAATCGAAATGCACTTATGAGGACGGGAAAATCAAATGCAAATGTAGGCGACGACAGAGTTCGAAATCCTCGACGAGGGGGCGGAATGGACCTAAGGACGGTAGCCATTGAGATCATACAACCACTGCAACCACCTCACTCTCCTGTCGTTGTGCTTGATGCCCAGGAACAGGTCTCTGCGCTCCGGGTCCCGCATCAACTCGACAGTGAAGCACCAGAGAGGGTCAGCAACGTCAATCAAACCTTGTTGGACCAGCTCCTCAACAATGTCCAGAGCTTGGTTGGTTATGTTCACTGGCTTGCTAGTGGAGACCTCCTCCCGGGCGAGATAAGCCTTCAGCGCACCGCTTGTCTCCTTCACCGCGTCAACGTGTTCATGGTACAGTCGTGACGCCTATGACTTCTTGGAGGACCTCTTCGCTGGTGGTTGTCCAGCTGCACAAGCGGAGTTAGCCATTGTTCGCTTGTTCATGTCGACAGGAGGAGATGACAAACCTGTTCGTGCAGCCCCGTTGGTGCTGGGCACATCCTCGCAAATCCCATTGAGAACCTTCTGCATCGAAGGAGGCTGGCGAGATTGCAGTTGGCTCGCGAACAGCTCGTCTAGCTCCGTGTCGAGTGTCCCGTATTCAGTCTCTTGTGTCTGCACACCACCTCGGCCATCTTCAGTGCCTCCATCGAGATTGATGTAGTCCATCTCATTATGATCGTCGCCTAAGTCAGCTACCGCGACCTGGGAGCTGTTTGCCGTTGACTGGGCTCCATCGAGGGGGCAACAGTACTTCCCGGTTGCCACAGTTCCCCCATACAGTTGATCCCAAAGGTCCTCCAACTCGGGTTGAATACCTTTCTTCCTATACTTCCTGAAGTCGGAGTTCTCCTAAAGATATGATCCGAAGCTATGTAAAATTCAAGACGGGAAAAATTGTCAAAAAACCAACAGCTAGAGGAGGGCACTAACCGCGATCTTCTTCTCCCACTACTCATCGGATGCCTTGATCGTGCCCTTCTCGGCATCCTATCCCAATCCGGTCTCAGAATTCTTTAACGATTTCCACTCGTTGTAGTATTTCTTCATGTCACAATTGCGGTTCTTCAACGTGTACATGTTCGGCTTCTTCCCCAACAGCTCTGGAATTCGGGGGTGAGCGCACCCCATGGGAAAAGCTGGTCTCTCCCGACAACCCGCTGGTGGCGAATGAGGACCTCAACAAACAATTTGGTATGCTCATATGACCAGTAAAAGGGAGGGGGCGTTGGCTCCTCATCGCCTCCTTGCGTCTGCTTCCCCTTCCCCTTCCCCTTACCCCTACCCTTACCCATTCCATTTCCGTTTGCATTTCCGTTTGCGTTTCCGTTTGCGTTCGAAGCCATACGCACTTGTGGGCTAACAACGACGACACGAATGCATTATCATCCCACACACCCGGGAAAAACAAATTCAGTCGGAAATTGGATGTTCGACTAGAGAATAATTGTCAATAGGTTCAAATATGTGGTCCCAATGGAAGCCGACGGGAGGAATGCAAAACCCTAGCCGTGTGAACAAGAAGTTTGGGCAACAAACATACGAATTAAAGACTCAATTCAGGCATCGGGGAAGCGGAATTAGGAATCCATTCAACAAACCATTCGAATAAGTAAGCAATTTCAACCACACGAAGACACACCACAAAAAAGGAGATAGAAGTAAGGGAACTCACATGGTGAGAAGACGATGTGGGTTTGTGGCCTCCGGGGGGAGCTGGCTTGCTTCCGGATGATCTTCCCTTTCAAACGCCGGCGGATACCACGGCCGTATTCACCGGCGATGGGAGTCCAGGTCCACGCTTTTCTTCCTCCTCTCGAAACTGGCTTGGATGAGACAAGGGGGCAGCTTCTGGTTTTAGGTCGACTTGAGGAAGGACAAGGGTAATTTAAGGGGCAAAGTGGTCTTTTACCATCGAACAGTAAGGTCATTCTAGTAAGTTGCAGTATGCCCATTTCCACGCCCATCCCCGACCTACCAAACACACAGGAGCTTTTTTTCCAAAAAGTATCTCCATCTCATCCACCCAAAAAGTATCTCCATCCCCAAAAAGTATCTCCACCCCCTAAAAAATTTCCCCCAGCCAAACACGCCCTAAGTCTTACCCTCCAATTCTTACCTTATTAAAAAAAAAATCCTCGCTGGTTGCTAGCTATAGTCGTCGCGACTTTTTGCCAATAGCTATTGTGCTTTCTCAATTATCCTCTGGCAAGACGCAACTGCAACGCACACATATATATTCACATTCCCGAATCCAAGTCTTCATTCTGGATCTGCTCTCGTTTCTTCTCCATCCCTCCCTCTATCTCTGCGCGTGATTCCGCCGGAGAAGCCATGGGTGCTCTGCTGAGATCTGCATTGATCTCCCTCTTCCTCTTACTTCTGTCACATGTCGGTCACTGCTTCTACCTCCCAGGTGTTGCTCCCCAGGATTTCCAAATGGTCAGTTCTCTTTCTCCTTCCCTCGGCTTGTAATTTTATTCCTCTGCTTAGATCTGTATGGAATTTCACCTGCGATCTGCTCGGCGATGATGATTCTTGAGACTTGGAGACCGATATCCTGCGTTCTTGTCGTTCGATTTTTTGTGATTGGGAGGCTTTGTGGTTTATCTTTCTCGTTTCCTGTCCTCTCTCTCGATCAACTCTTCCTGTGGTTGATTTAGGGATCTGGATACCAATATCTTTATGTTTTCATGTCTGCAGTTAGAAGCTTGGACCAGCGGAATTTGGATATTGTACTCTATGGATCTGGTTGCTTTAGCCTAAATTAGTAAAATGTCCCAAAAGTTTGTATCGGTGGGGGAAGGGGGTACCAATTATGAGGCGATAAGCTCAAAACGGCAAAACCTATTTGATGGAAATGTCCGTTTATTGTTTAATGGTAATTTGGAATGAAAGTTGGACCTTCAATCTACTACTCGCTCATTTGGGACGAGAGAAATCCTATTCTACTCGAGAACTTATTCTAGTCTAGAACTTCATGCAATGTGAATTGATGATATAATTTTTTTTAAAGCATATAAAAAAAACTCATGATTGAGTGGAGGCTCCTTTGATGACTTCTTACAAAAAGGTTAAACATGCTTATAACATACTTGTCGAACAGCTTTTGTATCTAATGTTACTGTTTAACTATTGAGTCACAGGACATTGCAGTGCGGAGAATGTGGAGATTAGTTCTCACTTCTCATACCATCCTGGAAATTTTACTTGATTGTTGTAGTGGTTACACGGGAAAGAGTGATTGATGTTTGAGTTCTCTAGGATAAGTGAGGGGTGTATGCTTTGTTATTGCTCAAGCGTTCATGCACTGGAGTGAGAGCAAGAGAGCCACAGAGAGAAGTCTAGAACGCAGTACAAGGCATACACCATATGGCAGTGATTCATTCTGCAAATTGAAATAGGCAAGCGAGGTGGTTATGATGTTTATAGTTGGTAGTGTGAATTGTAGATATATGTAAAGTAATATACCAAATGAAAGTTATGCAGGGTTCCTTTTCTCATTTTTTGATTTGGCATGTAATGTTTGTATTCTTTAGGGATCTTATGCATCCTAATCTACTGTCCTCTATCCTTTGTAAGAATAATATTATCTCTGAGCTGGAGGAAGTAGGTTTTTAAAATCATCTTGCATATATGCTTCTTGAAAGTTCTCCATTTTATACCACTCTAGGAATCTGCTATAGATAGTTTCTTTCCATTTATGCTTTCTCCATACAATATACTGCTTGCTTACTGCATTCTCATTCTCGTAATGTGTCTATAGGGCGATCCAATGACAGTGAAGGTGAACAAATTGACATCCATAAAGACTCAGCTTCCTTATACATACTACTCCCTTCCTTATTGTACCCCAGAAACGATAGTTGACAGTGCAGAAAATCTTGGGGAAGTTCTTCGTGGTGATCGCATTGAGAATTCCCCTTATGTGGTGAGTTTAATATGCATAACCACTCTTTATCGGAATTTCCAGTTTTCATTGGATATTTTATAGTTATTAACTAGTTTACTCTGGCACTATTTGTAGTTCAACATGCGTGAGGCTCAGATGTGTAGCATTCTGTGTCGGCTTACTCTTGATGCCAAAACATCCAAGGCCTTTAAAGAGAAAATTGATGATGAATATCGTGTTAACATGTAGGTTTCGTTGTGTTCCTAAAACCACTTTGGTGTTATAATTGTTTGTGTGTTTTGACTTTTTAATTGTATGCGCGTCTGATGAATCTCTATATTGCCAGGATCCTGGATAATCTTCCTCTTGTTGTTCCTATTCAGAGAGTGGATCAGCAAGCACCTCCAGTTTATCAGCTTGGTTATCATGTTGGGGTTAAAGGATTATACACTGGAGTGAGTAAACATGCAACATATTAGGGCGTTCAAACTTTGATTAGTTTTGTTGCTTACATTACTCTCGTTACATGCAGATCAAGGATGAAAAATATTTCATTCACAATCACCTGACTTTTACTGTTAAGTATCACAAAGATCTACAAACTAATGCAGCAAGGATTGTTGGTTTTGAGGTGAAACCTTTCAGGTTTGTTCTTTTTTCCTCCCTTGTGCTGTAATTATGTGCTGTCTTCTACTCTTCTTCTTGTTCTTGGAATTTACATTTTATTTATATCTTGATTTATTTATTTATTTATTTTACAGTGTTAAACATGAATATGAAGGTCAATGGAGTGATAAGACTCGCTTATCCACCTGTGACCCTCATGCAAGGCGCACAGTTACCAGCTCTAACAACCCTCAAGAAGTTGAAGATAAGCAAGAAATCATATTCACATATGATGTCGAGTTTGTGGTGAGTTTTTGTCCATTGTGCTAGACTTAACTTGTGTAGTTGAATATGTGCTAAGGGATGGATTTTTTGTTCACCTTTAAACTCTGCAGGAGAGTGATGTTAAGTGGGCATCTAGGTGGGATACTTACCTCCTGATGAGCGACGATCAAATCCATTGGTTTTCAATCGTGAATTCCTTGATGATTGTTCTCTTCCTCTCTGGAATGGTGGCAATGATCATGCTTCGGACACTGTACCGTGACATCTCAAGGTACAATGAACTTGAGACCCAGGAAGAAGCTCAGGAAGAAACGGGATGGAAGCTTGTGCACGGGGATGTCTTCAGGCCTCCATGTCATTCAGATCTATTGTGTGTCTATGCTGGAACTGGAGTCCAGTGCTTAGGAATGATGCTTGTTACTATGACATTTGCTGTCCTTGGGTTCCTCTCACCTTCAAATCGCGGTGGCCTCATGACAGCCATGGTTTTTCTCTGGGTCTTTATGGGGATATTTGCTGGTTATGCTGCTGCCCGTCTCTACAAAATGTTCAAAGGGACAGAATGGAAGAAAATTGCACTCAGAACAGCTTTCATGTTCCCTGGAATGGTTGCCACGGTCTTCTTCATCCTGAATACTCTGATTTGGGGCCAGAAGTCATCTGGAGCAGTCCCATTTGGGACAATGTTTGCTCTGGTCTTCTTGTGGTTTGGTATCTCGGTTCCTCTAGTCTTCATTGGTAGCTATGTTGGGTTCAGGAAGAAGACTATAGAGGACCCAGTGAAGACCAACAAGATACCAAGGCAGATCCCAGAGCAAGCCTGGTACATGAACCCAATCTTCTCAATCCTCATAGGAGGCATACTCCCGTTTGGAGCTGTCTTCATCGAGCTCTTCTTCATCCTGACCTCAATCTGGCTTAACCAGTTCTACTACATTTTTGGCTTCCTTTTCATCGTCTTCATCATTCTGATGGTCACCTGTGCTGAGATCACCATCGTGCTGTGCTACTTCCAACTCTGCAGTGAGGACTACCTCTGGTGGTGGAGATCATACCTAACATCAGGATCCTCTGCGCTCTATCTATTCCTCTACGCAACTTTCTACTTCTTCACGAAGCTGGAGATCACTAAGCCCGTCTCAGGAATGCTGTACTTTGGCTACATGTTGATTGCCTCGTATGCATTCTTTGTGCTAACGGGGGCTATAGGCTTCTTTGCATGCTTCTGGTTTACAAGGCTGATCTACTCATCCGTGAAGATAGATTGATGGGACCTAAATATCTCTAAACCATTCTTTTGTTCCAGGATACAGGTGAAAATCCACTTTGAAGGTATAAACTTGCTCTATTCTTATTCTTCCTCCTTCCTTGGGAAAGTTGTGTTTAGTGTGGTTAAATTTGAGCTGACAGAGAGAGAGAGAGAGAGATAGGGAGGTGATTGATAAACAAAACACCCCTTTGTTGCCTACTCCCACAAGGAACAAACTTCTATAGATTTGATATGCTCCCCCAAGTATTTTCCATTCTATGTTTCATTCAGTTGTCTTTTGTAGTATCCACAGGAATACAGGACTCCATGCGATGTTATTTCATGTTGTTTTTACTTTTAAATTTTGGAAATGATTAGGATATATGTTTAATGTATTCGAAATTTAGAACAATGCGAATACGTTTTATCTTTTTTTTTGATATATATAATTTTGTTTTTATAATGCAGTATAATTCAGAACTGTATGTAGCCTAAGAAGAAATTGTTGTATGGTAGATAACCCACACTAGACTGTCTAGGCACTAGCTAAGTGGGAACCAACAGCAGCTTGAGAACTGGGTCCCATCATTCAGTCGGAATGCCCATAGGGCCTTTTTATCGGCCTTACTAAAAAACGCAAAATTGATTTGTCAGTGCATATGATGAACCAGTGATGAATGATGATACCGTCGTCAAATCACGAAAACTTAACTTGGGTGTAAATGTAATTGGAGACTAGAGAGGGAGTGGAGGTGGAGATAGGTGTCTTGTACGTATGACCACCACGTTGGGAAGCTGTTGGTGTGCTTGCATGAACTGCCGTGTAAACTTGACCTCGAAAGAAAACCTCTCTTGCCTGCATCATGGCAATAAAAAAAAATAGAATCTGTTGGGTTGGGTGTTTTTACACATTGCGTTGCAGATCCAAATTGGCCCAAGTCTCCTTGCTCAAATACACGTCTTTAAGTTTGGGACCTTTCATTTCATTAAAAGCAACTTTTCTTCCAAGCGAAACCGAAGAGAACAAGTTTGAATAAAAATTGGACCGTTTATGCAGACAGTGAAATAGTTGGAGCGTTTCATTTAACGTGTGTGGAGAACTGGAGACTGTAAGATAAGACTCAGTGAGACAGCAAGGGATGGGCATAAACAGGTGGAGCCCAACGGTCACTTTTCACCTTTCCCCAAAACCCCTCTTGGATCTCTTTGATTTTGTAACGGCTAGTTTCATCCATCCGCTATAAAAACCTCACCCTCTCATTGGACAATTATCTTCTTCATAAATCAAACAGACGTCCTTATTTGTTTGAGCTTCAATTTCAGTAATGGCAATAGCAAGAAGAGGAAGTGGTCTGTTGGTATGTATTTGTATAGCCCTGGGATTTGGTGTGGTACAAGGCAGCAGGGATCACTTAGTTGGAGGCAACTCCGGTGCATGGAAGATCCCTTCCTCCTCCGACCCCAACTCTCTCACCAAGTGGTCTCAGAACTCCCGATTCCAAGTCGGCGACTCTCTTGGTAAATACCATACCGGTCCCCATTGAATATAAACTTCCGAGTTAACACTCAGTTTTAAATAATTAATTGCTCCCTTCCTTGCTTGCAGTGTGGAAGTACGATGCCAAGAAAGACTCCGTTCTTGAGGTAACAAGGGATGCCTATCTGGGATGCAACACTACTAACCCCATCTCGAACAACGACGATGGCGACACCAAGATCTTGCTGGACCACTCTGGCCCCTACTACTTCATCAGTGGAGCCGAGTCCCACTGCGAAAAGGGCCAGAAGCTGATTGTGGTTGTCATGTCTCCCAGGCGCAGCAGCCCCGTTGGAGGCGGCGGCAGCATTTCCCCTGCTCCTTCTCCCTCCATGTCAGCCACACTCGGCGTGGAGGAGGGTCCAGCCGTTGCTCCCACCAGTGCTGCTGCTGCCTTCAAGCCTACAGGGTCCATGCTGCTGGCTTTCGGCCTTGTTGTTTTCGGCATATGATGGATGCTATCTCAAACTCTCAACTCTGGCAGTCCCGTCCGTACTAGTTAGTTAGTAGTTGTTGTAGGAGGCAAAATCTTTAGGTTTTCTTCCTGTTCTGTGTGCTATAGAAAGGAGAAATATAGTACTCGCACCAGTTATTGTTATTATTAATTCATTTGTTTGTGGCTTTGTTACGTCTCAATGAAATTGTTTTCTTCCAACTTTGTCAATGAAATTGCTTGATACACTTTCAATATGAACCTCTCAACAGTCAACACAATGGATCAACCATACAATACAAATACAATACAGAGAGACAAATAAGGACTGTACAAAGTAGATCTCCTATCTCTGCTTCCTTGATAAATTTGATCCCATTGTCTGGGGCATTCCAACATCCCCCTATACATTTGAAGATGCTAAAAAACACCTGCATTTACCAACACAAAATAAGGTCTCATTTTACCAGGGAAGGCAGCATTTTACCACCATACGTCAAATAGCAAATTAGTTTGATCATAAGTAAGGATACAACCCGTCAATATCGTTAAACCAACAAGTAAAGGATCCCAAACAATTCAGCCATTTTAAAGTGAACTAGTTCCCTGACTTCCTTCCCAGTTCCCATCATCAAGCGGAAAAGAAATAACTTTTATTTGTCAAATTCTATTTTACTTTTAGAATTACACAGAAATTCAAGTAAGTGCCTGTATTAAGAATCCATACACTTTCATGACAATGCTCTTCTTGTTTGGAGACTGTTTTTATTGCCATTGTTGCAAAGATGTGCCCTTCTTGTTTTCAATTCAAACATGCAGTTTTGAATATGATTTTTTTCTTATGGGAAAACAAAAATGATCTTTTTGATCCAAGAGCAATTATGTAAGCCAGTCCCCTCTTAAACAGGGGTTGCATTTAATTCATTATTTCAAAAAATATAGCCAAAGAGCAATGGTCTTTTTTTCTGTTTGCTTAAGTATAAGCTGATTATATAAAAACTGTTAATAGATAAATAGTCCTTCAAAAAAGCTAACCTGCAGTATGAAAAACAGTTGTGGTAAACACTGCCTTCAGTATATGTCCGATTTCATGTGAAACGGAACTGGATTCGGAGGCAGCTTTTGCATATTAAAACACTGGCTTAACCAATTGCTGATATGCCTTTCTTGTTGCAGTGTATCATCAGCCTTCACAGGTATAACTAGTTGCCAGTAACTGCATAGCTACTTGCAGAGGTACAACAGCTCACTCTGAAAAAACACCAGGATAACTTGGGGGTTAAAAACAGAAAATCTGCAGATATTTCCAAAATTTCATGTACCAAACTAAGAGCTAAGAAGTTGAGAGATACCTGTCTACATGTCCAACAGAAGTAGATGAAGACGCAGCCCCCTCAAAATGCTTTCTATGAAAGAATCTAAGATTGATTAGGAAGATGTTGAAATGTTCCGACATTTGGGCTACATCCACCTGTCATCATTCTCTGATACACTGCATATGCTTGTTCTGGATGTCCCGACACCCCATATGCACGAATCAAAGCATTGTATGTAAAAACATTAGGCTTTAGACCCTTGAGTTGTAACTCTTCATATAATTTGGTCGCTTCTTCTATCATCCCAACATTCCCTAAATGAAGTATCATAGTATTGTAGGTGTACAGATCAGGGGCAAGCCTTCTCGACTTCAGCTCCTCAAAAAGAGAGAGAGCTTCTTCTACCCTCCTAAATCTTCCAAATCCATTAATCATAAGGTTGTAAGAGATCAAGTCAGGATCAAGACCTTTAGATTTAATTTCCTGAAAGTAGTGCCAAGCATCATCAACCTTCCCAGCCTTACATAAGCAATCAACTAGAATGGAGTAGGATTTGAGATCTGGTCTTACTCCCTCCTTAATCATCTCTGCGAGCAACTCAATAGCAGTTTCTACATGACCAGACTTACCAAATCCATTAATGAGGATGTTGTATATAACAGAGTTAGGTTTACATCCATAGTCAGCCATCTGATCAAAGAATAGCTTTGCTTCCTCCAGTCTTCCAGATTTTGCAAGACCGTCTATCAGAGGGCCGTATGTACAAGGAGTTGGTGAAAAGTCTGCACTGACAAGATAGTAGTACATATCCACAGCTTCATCCAGCCTACCTGAGTTCACAAGGCCAGATATGACTATATTGTGAGTAATAGCAATAGGCTCACATCCCCGAGTTTGCATTTCTTCATATAGTCTGAGAAGTTCATCAACCCTTGCAGACTTTCCTAGATGATCAAGTAGCAAATTGTATGTGGAAACATCTGGTGCACACCCATTCTTTTTCATCTCTTTGAATACCTCCCAGGCTGTTTCAGTTAAGTGGATATCAAGAAGGCCTTCTATCAAAGGATAGTAAGCTTCTATTGTTAACTGAAGACCATAGTCCCTTGCCTTAAGGAGCAAGTCATATGCTTTGAGAGCTCTCTTGTGTCTAGATAAAACCTTACACAGAGGGACTAGAACCGAGTCTTCATGGCAAAGTCCACCAAGTATAAGAAGTTCAGCAAATGACATGGCAAGTTCTATGTTAACTTCAACCAAAATCCCACTCATCAAATCTTCCCAAAAGGATCTACCGAAGCACAGCCTAGCTTGTGTAACAGACAACCGGATGAGCTTCAATGCATCATTAACCTTCGCATCCTTCAGCATACCAGGAAGTAGCGTGCACAAAGTCACGGAATCGGGATGGATTATTTTCCTCATCTGGTGGAACATCAAAAATGCTTCACTAACCCTGTTATCCTTAACTAGACCATATATAAGGGTGTTATAAGTGACAACATCTGGATAGCAAAGAGCTGGTATCATGTCATAAAGCATCTTCAGGGCCAGATCTACCTCATCATTCTTACACAAACAGTCAAAAAGTGTGTTGAATGTAATGGTGTTTGGAAGACAACCACGCTTTGTCATCGCAGTAAATAATTTCATGGCCTCTGGAATCCTCCCTTCTCTTCCTAATCCTGCAAGCAATGTGTTGTAGGTCACAACTGTTGGAGATAGTTTGATATCCTTCATTCTTTCATACAGGTCCCAGGCTTCTGCCCCTCGATCAGCCTTATATAGCGCATCAACTAGTGAATTGATCACAGGCACATCAGGATAACACCCATGTTCAATCATTTGACCAAGTAACTTCACAGCTTCATCTATTTTCCCCACCTTACTGTAGCATTTCATCATCATGTTATAGGTTATGGAATCTGGAGCAATCCCACTTCTCTGGAGACCGTTAAAGACATCTTTTGCCTCCTGAAGTCTTCCTGCCTTGGCCAGACTGTACAAAGAAGCATTACAAGCAACGACATTAGGAACAATTCCTTTGGCTTTCATCCTCTCAAACATCCCAAGAGCTTTGCTCGATGCTCCAGACTTCCCATAATAGTCTATGAAAAGAATATAGCTGTAAGCAGTAGGCTCAATCCCAAGTGATGGCAGGCTGTCAAATAAAGCTACTGCATCACACAATCTATCTACTCTCAGAAGGCCACATATAAGGGAATTGTACGTATGAAGATTTGGCACAATACCTTGCTTCTGCATTGTGTCTAACTGCACAAATGCTTCATCAATTTTACTAGCCTTGCATAAGGCAGCTATCAGTATTGTAGAAGTAACAACATCAGCAGCAAATCCATCAGCCTCCATTTCACTCCATAGTTCCCTCACACTTTCCAAGTCTCCATGGTCACTGAACTTGTCCATCAAGGTGATATAAGTCACTCTATCAGGCCGATGACTCGTGGATTTCATTTTGATAAACAAAGATTTAGCATCAGTGAGTTTTCCAGCATGACAAAGGGCATCAATGAAAACTGTATATGTAACAACATCAGGCCCACATCCCTCAGCATCCATCCTTTTCAAGATCTTAAATGCCTCACTAATCTTTCCAGCTCTCCCAAGTACTCTGATGCAAATGGTAAATGTATAAATATTTGGCTTCAGTCCCAGACCTTCCATCTCCTTCAATAACTCCATTACTGTTTCAGTATCCCTTCTCTTCCCCCATGCAACCATAAGTGCTGAATATGTCTTGAGACTAGGCTTATTCCCTTCAGAGATCATCCTCTTGTAGACCTCCAAAGCCTCCTTAAAAAATCCAGATTGAATAAGCAAATGTATTAAGCCATTATAGGAATATGAATTCATCACAAGGCCATTACTCCTCATTCTATCGAGTCCAATTGGAGCCTGCCTTATCCCACCCTTCACATCAAGTGCTTTGAAAATAGTCAAGTACGTAGTCAAATTCCTGTTGATAATCTGCTTTTGCATCAGATCAAACACAAAGGCCATGTCACCAATCTTCCCTTCAACCCTCAAAACTTCAAGCATGTAATTGCAAGTTTCAGTGGTGTGTACCACATTGGGCATTTTTCCAACTGACTGGAAAATTTCAAAAGCGCAATCTGGGTCTGAAATTGAATTCAACATTCCCATAACCTCCTTGGATGAAGTGGCCTTTATTTGCTTCCAACCACCCTCCAATGAGATCTGGTTTGCACATTTCAACAAAGCAAAAAATAAAATAAAAAATAATTGAACAATACATACAGCAAAAAATACTTAAGCAAACAACACCAACATCACAGACCAATGAGAGACACTGCTAAGTCAAAGTATTAGAAGGGTAACATGTCTATACTTAAACTGCATAATAGTTAGTGCTTCATCATTTTGTGACCAGGAAATGCCTAAATGAGCTAGAAATGGTGCAAAGATCAAACATGATACATTCATCATTTTGTTCTTAAAAACAAAATTTTTAATGTAGGGATATAAAGTGGTATATTCTTATGTTGACAATAATCTTGCAAATGCTGGAACTATAGATCTTCACTAACTGATCTCAAATAAAATTATATATGTCTTAAAGGTGACCAGGAAGAGAAGTCATAGTTTTTGCATGCAAAATAGTGTATGCAACATATATACTGCCTGGGTTTTGTACAGAAAATGTGAATAAAAATTTCCAACCCACAATTCAAACAATGTGTAGTAAACAACCCAAAGAAGAAGAACATAGGAAGCGACTGGTCAACTATGCACAAAAATTACAGTATTATCCAGCATTTACAATTGTTTGAGGTATCATAGATTGAACAAGCATATTTCACCAGATGATAGAATATTAACCTTTGACGATAAACCGTCTGCCATCTCAATATTTTCCTTTCTCTTCCCAAATAAACTGTAAACACGTATAGGTCTTAAGGTCTTTCTTGACTTGTTACATTTCCATGAAAATGATTGGGCCTCAACAAGATTACTGTGTGGTCTTACATTACCTGCAAAGCAGAGAGAGAATACGGGGTTGTAAATTTAGAAGGAAACTGCAAAAGAAGAACATAATCATGTAACGGAATAAACAGAAGAAGTTAATCCTCGCAGCTACAGAGGCAAATGATCAGAAATAGCTGAAAGCACATGGAAAGACCACTGCAGATAGTATCTATGTATAAAATATGGCGGCAAATTTAGAAAAAAATAAAATTGGGCGACTGCAAGGGTAGGAAATTAGATATGGCGGCAAATGAAGGGAAAGGGAAAATGAAAGTAGAGAGTTGGAGGAGACTTACAAGAGAGGGAGGAGGAGCGATAGAGGAGAAGGCCGGGTTCCAAGAATGGAGAGTCGAGGGAACTTAGGAGAAGGCCGGATTCCATGATACAATTATAAAGTTTGGGTCTTGATTCTTGAATGGAAGAGCGGAAGCAGCAAATATGATATGATTATGAGTAGCACCACGGCAGCATCAATCAGACTCCGCCACTAGTATCGGGAGCGGGAATGGAATTGGGGATTGCTTTGGTCACTCACTACCACTCGAGCCTCCCCCGAGTGCTTCTGAGATAAGATACAAGTGAAAGAGAGAGAGACGATACTTTGGGTTTGGGGGAGTTTGAAATTGAATGGCCCTCCCTCTCCCTGACTTTATCACTTTCCTCAAATTCAATCTCTTTTACTACTGAATTATATACACAGACTGGAGTTACTGGAGTACAGTACCCGGACGGAGTATGTTATTTTCTTTTTCTTTTTTCCTAGTGTAATTTTCTAATTTAGGGATTTATTTGCCTCACCAATTAATTTGGCTACCTATTTACAAATTTCATCTGTCATGTCCATTTCTTTTTGAACAAATGCCTCCTCAATTTCTGCTTCTTAGTCTAATTTGTTGTTTTTGTGTTGCTAGGCTGCTAGCTGATGATGGACACGTCTTAACAAGATTTGTAGCCGCTTCTTCGCCCAAACTCAGGGCTGCAACTACACAATACTGTTTTTTGTTGTTGTTGTTGTTGTTGTTTTTTGAAATTGTACAGAATATTATGTTGTTTTACAACCTAATTGGCTTCACCTGATGATAAGCTCGCCTACTGCACAGCACTTAAGAGGCGACCTTTGCAGGATAGATACATCTCTTCCGCCTCAAAGGTTGCCGGGACTATTAGCACCAGTCTTGGACTCTTGGGTAACATAACACTGAAATATGTATACAACAGATTCATTTTTACACTCAAATGCATAATATTTTTTCCTTCTAAAATGTGTTTTCAATCTAGCAAACTTCAGAATATGAATCCCAGTCAGTTCCCATGTGCGTGTACATGACAATGATAATAACAAAACAGTCTACTTATTCTTCTCCTGCTGGCACCCGGTCAATTCAACTACTTAGGTAGTGGTCTCTTACTGGAAGAAGCTCCATTTTGGATCAAGGAGCTATGAATGGACCTTACTTGTGCTACATCAGCATCTCTCCTCTTGATCATTCCCTCGAGTTCCGATACCTTCTCTGATAGCACAATGGTGTTCAAATTGGTAGACTTGATCAGTTTGTTCGCGGTATCAAGAGTTGAACAGAGCTGCACCAAGGGAGTACAAGGAAAAGCAGCAATTTAAATACCATAATAGCTTCTCATTTTCGCAGAACAGACAGAGATTCAGAAAATTGGAAGCCAGACCTAAAGTTCAAGTCATTATTGATGATGTTCTTATTGATTTGGTAACTCGTTAACAGTGTTTTGCAAGTTAAATACTTCATGCATCTGAAATCTCAGTAATCAGTACGAAAGGCTCTGTCAGTTCTTTGATATTTCCACAGGGCAACGATTTTCTTAATGGAATCAACCTTTTTTCTAGTATCAATATAAATTATGAATCCTTAGAGAACAGCGCAGAAAAGGTCTAGAGTATAGTATATAGACTGTACAGCAGTCAACTACCTTCAATGTCAAAGACGTCCATGAGTGATCTGTACCATCAAGTGCCTTAGTCAGCTGGTTGTAGTTTTCCTAAATGGAGAAAACACAAAGGCATTACTACTTAGTACTTCCAAACATAGTCATCTAAAGGAAACTAGCTACCTCAAATGACTGTAATTTAACCATAACTACATTTCTATTTACTAGATCGAATAAATGTGAACATAACAAAGAATGCATTCAGTAATCTAAATAGGAAAAGGATGACATCAGTTTTATTAATTGATGGATATTGAAAGACAATCCCATCGCAAATGCAAAAGCTCTAGTAACTTAGTAAGACCCCAGTAACTCAGTGAATGGACTGCTGCCGCACAATGCAACGATTCAGAGCCCATAAGTCAACACCCAAATTCAGATATGTGAAACGAACATCATGCAGTTCATAGTTAGAGGTGCGCCCGTGTTGTTCAGCTCTAACACCATTCTATAAAGATCGTTAAGCAGCAACTAAGAGGATTAGAATTAGAAATGAAATGCACTGATGGTAGTCATCAGCTATCTTAAATCATGCCCATTGATCAGTTAAACTCGAGTTGAAATCAACCTTTCCGATTTCAAATTTTCGTTTGGGGAAGTCATGAATGAAAAACTAAACACCCAAGCGCAGTATCAGTAGAGAAAAGCTCCAGGACTGAATCGACTGGGACCAAATTTAGAGTTTCTGTCAACCTAGACTTGGATCGATGATTTGGCAACAATTAGGATCAAATCACCATTCCTTTTAAGATCGGAGGGAGGAAATCCATTAGAGACAGACCAACGAGACGGAGCAGAAAGATTGAGAAATACCTGAAAGAGCGTGTTAAGATGGGAGGGCTGGAAATCGAGATCGAAATTAAGGCGACAAGAAGAGGATGGGGAAGAGGGCGAGGGAGAGAGATCACCGGGGCGGTGAATTTGGCCGGTTCCGGAGACGGAAAGATGGTGGTCTGGGTCTCCGACGTCGCTGAGCAGATCTCCGATGCACAAAAGTGGTCCTCCTATCCCTCTCATCGTTGCCTATCACACGCACCCTGTTGCGTTAGGGTGGAGTTTGGGAAAAAACTCTTACCATAGAGTTTGGGAAACAGGATCCTACATATAAACCCTTTTTTTCTCTCTTATTTTCGCAAAATAGGTTGGAGTAAAAAGAGGTTAACTACCCCATTCGGGTGGCCTAATGATGTGGAGGTCTCGATTTACCTGATACGTGACTTTTGTCGGCGCGGAGGTAGGAATCGAACCCGGACCTCTAACTCCTCTCCTTGCTTCTTACCACTAGGTCACTCCGACCATGGCATACAAAATGTTTAAAATAGCTAGAGACGATGAAAAGCGATGAGACCTACATAGCGCTATAGCGCGCCTTAGAGGCAAAGACGATCGTTTTTTCATAAATAATGTAAAAATACTTTAAATTTTTGTAACTTTCAAATTTAATAGTATAAAATAATAAAACCTAATAATATAATAAAACCAAGTCTAAGGCATCATCTATCTATCTATCTATTTATTTATTAATATTACTAATTTTGCTAGCATTTTGCTGACGTGTCACGCCCACAATTAAAGTAGAATTTTTTTATTCAAATGAGATTTTCTTATTAGTCAATATTATTATGGAAACTTTAAAATATTTGTTTCCTAATTTAAATATGATTTGAATCCATTTCTTTTTTTTATTTTCAATTATGTTGCCGTAAATATACAGACATTTTCCATTTTTTTCCCGATTGCAATATCTATCTATCTATCTATTATCTATCTATCTATCTATTATCTATTAATCAATCATCAATATATAATACTAAAACAGAGGCGTGGAAATCCTATGTGGCGGACTCTGGTTGAATTCGCTTACGTGTCGTTCTGTGGTGCAATCTGGACCGGGTTTCTGCCACGTCAATTAATGATGATCCAATAAATTTTAGTCATGTTAGACGATAACTCCATCTATTTATACATGTGTCATCCTATGTGTCCATTTTCATTAATGAATAATTAATTTTTATCATAAATATTCAACCTCATATCTCATAAATCTTATCATTTTACCATAAGTTATTTTATAAATAATTTATCTAAAAAACCCTTGGCCATCATCTTCCACATTTATCTAAATGTCGGAGCAAGTAAACGTACATACTTTAATCACACTCGAATATCTATCATTTTATAATGAATTGTTTTTAAAATATTATACCTTAAATTATTTTATCCTTAATTATTAATCCAATTTCACAATATAAAATCCTCCAATTTCTATTTTATTTTATATTATTCCAATTTAAATGCAAAACTAAATAAATATCTAAGTATTTTCTATTCAATCTAGCATGGTTAAGATGAGATTTTACCCAATTGGGATATATATAGATATAGTTTTAGAAGATATTATTTTTTGATTATGCATTTTAAATTAACCTATAATATTCAAGTTAGACACGTTAGTTTATAATAAAAATAAATTTATGTGAATTTGGCTAATTTGAAATTAACTTAGATATAGTTGATTTGATTTCATCTGAATATATTAAATTAGAATCATGATAATTTATGGGTATGGGTATCAATTCTTCAATTCTTCTTAACAAATCAACAATGATTGGTGTGTGACTATAAGATAAATGATTTTATATTTTAAAGTCACGTACCTCATTTAACAAGGTCCATTAAATTAACAAAAAATCGAAACAAACAATATATATTCTATTATATGTATATTAAATTAATTTTTTTATATAATATCCTAACAAGTATGTATTTATTTAATATAAATGAGATTTTTAATCTCTCTATTAATGATTTAATCTAATCTATTAAAATAAATGGAACTTCCTATCAACAGGGTATTTATTAAATATAAGAAAGATTTATCATCTATCAATTACTGGTTTAAGACATTCCTTAATTAATACAAAATAAATAAAGTTTAATTAAACTTTTTCTATCATACGTCTTATGCACATCTATTTTCATAGTTATATTGATATATGATCATATATGATAAAGTTTGACTATATTTTACTACTAAATCAAACAATGATCAACTCTAAAATTTATGATTTTTGGCATTTTCAAATAAGATTTTACAGTAATATAAATATTCATCCATATCTAAAAAATATTCATTTTTAATATAAATTTATTAGTGGGTCATAGACGAAACTTGAATTATTAAATAATAATATAATAGGATAGATTATTTATTTTATTAAGCTTTATACATTTTTTTTAGTTGCAACATAATTTTGTTTATTTTTATCTTTAAATTTATTAACAATATTATTTATTTAATTAAGATATTTTAATGGATTGTATATTGATTTCCTAGAAAGTTCTCAATCAAGTTATTTTTAATCTTCATAATTTAATTAAAAAAATCAAAGATAATATATATAATAAAATAATATTTATTAAAATACCGCGTAACACGCGGGTAATAATACTAGTATTACTAATTCTGCTAGCATTTTGCTGACGTGTCGCTCTGTAAATTAAAGTTGAATTTTTTAATCAAAAGTTTTTTTTCTTATTAATCGATGTTATTAAGGGAAGTTTAAATATTTGTTTCCTATATTATATTCATCACAATCGTATTAAAAATGTCTAGACAATTAATTCAAATGTCAAAATAAAAATCTTAATAATACTAATTCTGCTAGCATCTTGCTGGCGTGTCACGCCCATAATTAAACTTAATTTTTTTTATTCAAATGGTATTTTCTTATTGGTCAATATTATTGCTGAAATTTTAAAATACACGTTTTCTAGTTTAAACATATTTGTTTTCTATTTTCATACTAATCAAAAGTTTATTTTCTTAATAATTGATATTATTAAGGAAAGTTTAAATATTTGTTTCCAATATTATATTTATCAGTCATATTAAAAATGGATAGATATTTAATTCAAATGTCCAAATAAAAAGTAATTATAAAAATTAATCTATCTATTAATATTACTAATTCTACTAGCATTTTGCTGACGTGTCGCTCTGTAAATTAAAGTTGAATTTTTTAATCAAAAGTTTCTTTTCTTATTAATCGATGTTATTAAGGGAAGTTTAAATATTTGTTTCCTATATTATATTCATCACAATCGTATTAAAAATATCTAGACAATTAATTCAAATGTCAAAATAAAAATCTTAATAATACTAATTCTGCTAGCATTTTGTTGGCGTGTCACGCCCATAATTAAACTTAATTTTTTATTCAAATGGTATTTTCTTATTGGTCAATATTATTGCTGAAATTTTAAAATACACGTTTTCTATTTTAAACATATTTGTTTCCTATTTTCATACTAATCAAAAGTTTATTTTCTTAATAATTGATATTATTAAGGAAAGTTTAAATATTTATTTCCAATATTATATTTATCAGTCATATTAAAAATGGATAGATATTTAATTCAAATGTCAAAATAAAAAGTAATTATAAAAATCAATGATTATCAAAATCATATTTTTCTCAAAATTTACATATTATATGGTATAGACATCTTTTTTATTGAATTTTTTAAATATTTTTGGAGATGGAAGCGAAACGTCATTAATTTTAAGAAGAGATTATTTTTGCACATGTTATCCTTCAGAAATTGTAGAAAAAATAATTATCGAAAATGAATAAATTTATACTAACTCTACACATTCTACATGACATCTATTTAAATTTTTAACCTATGATTTTTTCAGATAGAAATTATATTTATTCTAAACATCTTAAATGACTATTAGGAATAGTAAAAAAAGAACATTTTAAGATCTACATACAAAAATTGAAGAATTTTTAGAAAAGAAAATGTGAAATTTTAATAAAATAAATAAACACTCTTTTAAGATTAAATTCTGGGTGTTTGGCTTCAAATATTGAAGAAGAAAAATTCAAAATGATATTTTACATCTATATTTATTTTATACAACCTAGAAGGCCCTTATTATAATTTCAATATTTTAAGGCTTGCAGAAGTTTTTTTTATGAAGTTAGGAAAAATAATCTATTTGTGAATACTTGATTTCAAAAATTAATTATAAAAATCAGTTGGAGCCAAAAAAAAGTTTTTTTCTTACAATTTACTTATTTTAGGCATCTTAAATGACTATCGTAAAATAAATAATATTTTAAGACTTACAAGCATTACTAATGCTTATTTTACATCTTGGATGAGGCTTCTTATATCACTTTTCTACCTTTTATGATCTTTTTATTTTTACACTATTACCTTTATTTTCACTATTAATTTCCCTCTCTTTCTAACCATCTTTCTAATTAAAATAATGAATAAGTTATATATAAGTTATATATATCTACATAACTTCAAAAGTATTCGTACAATCATGTGCTTATGATTTTTTTAATCTTTGTATGGGAGCTTATATTTTCCTTTTTAGATTTATCTTAATGACAATAATTATATATTTATTTCAATTATATTAGGTGGTGTGTTTGAGTATTATTACTATTTTACCTTATTAAATCATTTTAAAAATTTGTATTGTATCTCTTTACAACTAATTTATAAACTATAAAAAAAAACTTTATACATATTTTTGTTATAAACAATTAATATAGTATATATTGTATATATGGATATATAAAATGATGTTCAAATTGAAATGGATCAAACTCCCGTGCCTTCAAGACACGGGTATTAGAATTTTTTTTCGAAATATTCATTAAAAAATAAAAATTTACGGATAAATTCACACATTTGAACTATTTACACAAATATTCAAAATTTGCAGAAACGTCAGAAAAACGCGGTCTCAGACCCGCGTTTTAGGTGTTAATAAGATACTTTTTACTTCTTGATTTAAAAAAAAACAAAAAAAATAAATTTACGTAAAACGCGTTTTACTTTGGAAATAAAAAAAAAACAGGAAGAAGAAGAGGACGGGCGCCGGAGAGGGCTTCTCGAAGGCCGGCCGGTACATTCGACGGAGGGGACTGGCCGGAGAGGTTCGCCAGAGCACCAAACCACCGACGACCTTCAATCGACGGAGGGGACTGGCCGGTGGGGGCGATTTGGGGACGAATTGCAGATCTGGGCGATTTGGGATCGGAGCTCTCGAAGCCAGGTGTGAAGCGAAAGAGGGAGCCGAGGGTGGGCAGGGGAGGAAGCCGGTGAGGATGCCGGAAGAGGACGACCAGGGTGGCCGCAGGGGCGAAGGTGCGCGGCGGCAAAGGGTGGTCGGGGATCCGGGGAGGCTGAGGCTGCCGTGGTGGACGCCGGGGAATGGAAGCGGCGGAGGGTGGGCGGCGAGGGAGGGAGGCAAAGGCAGCAGCGAAGGTGGGCAGGGATCCGGGCAGGCGGGGTAAACGGCGGACGGACTGGACGCCGGCGAAGGTGGGCGGAGGGATGGAGGTGTCGGGTGCGGCGCAGCGGCGACGATTTGAACAGTGTTGAAGGTGGTCGGACTGAACGCAATTAGGGATTAGGGAGGGGGAACACAGTGATGGTGGAGCGCCGGTATGGGGAAGAAGAAGCCGATGTCGCCGGCGGTGCTGCCCTGGGATTTGGACGACGGAGACGGAGGCCTCAGGCCCTGGTGGCCGCCCGTCCTCTTCTTCTTCCTGTTTCTTTTTTTTTTTTTTAATTTCCAAGGCCGCGTTTTACGTCAATTTTTTTTTTAAATCAAGAATTAAAAAGTATCCAATTAACACCTAAAACACGGTCTTTCTGACGTTTCTGCAAATTTTGAATATTTGTGTAAATAGTTTAAATGTGTGAATTTATCTGTAAATTTTTATTTTTAATGAATATTTCGAAAAAAAATTCTGGGTATTACACTAGTAGATACTAAATACAAGTCTAAAACATACTGTAAAAGATTAGAGAAAAGAAAGACTTCAAGTGGAATGGGTTGGAATGATGGATGGTTAGGAAGTTGGTCAAACAAAGTCATCAAGGTCATCTTCATCATCTTCTTCCTCAATGTTGGGACAAAGAATGAAGTCCTAATCATCTTCATCAACATACTTATCCTTCGTCCTCCTCCTCCTCTTCTTGCGATCTCAGCTGCTGGGTATGTGAGTAGCGAAGACAACTCAGCAGCTGTGAAGAGCAAGCAACTCGAAGGGGAGAAGGATTGAAAATGGAGAGAAGTAGATTGGAAGGTGTGGGTGAAGAAGGGAGGAATCAGACGTGTAGAGGAATTGAGGAGGGCTGATCATATTTATTGAAAAAGGGAAAGAATAAACAATGACATAGAAAATAAAATCTTCAAATTTTGTTGAAATATATTTTCCAAAACTATAGATATGAAAAGATTTTATAGTTCAAAAAACTAAAAAGTAATTGATATTCAGTGAAATCTGCTTAGAATATGGAAAAACAATAAATAGCGCGCTATAGCGTGCCTTGCGCCATAGGCGCGCCTCGAGCGCTTCTGGGTTGCTATTCCACTCTATGGGCGCCTTTCTCAAGGCAGTCGATGGGAGGTCCAGAAGTTGCTATAGCGAGCTATAGCGCGCTATAGCACCGCTTTTTAAAACACTGGGCATACAAGTTGGTGTTTTACTCTGCTGATATTGTAAATATGTGATGAGCTTCTAACATATACACATATGTACACGAAGAAGGCAATGGATTTCCAAAGTCAGATTCATGCTGTTTTATCATTCATGCAGTAGTTGAACTAGAAGAAAATGAAAGAGCAAACAACCACCCCCTCCCCTGTAGGCTGCTTGTTTAGCTTTGCCTGTTTTCAAAAAACATTTTTTTTTTTGGGTGAAAATTCAAAAAACATTTTGAGTTAAAGCCATTTTGTTCCCAAGTTTCAGAATGTACACAGTACCAACCCCATTTAAAGTTTAAAATAACTGGTCTTTACTCAACAACATGTTCCTCAACACAAACCCTTCTTCAGCTCATCCTTGAAAACATCCATGCATCCATCCATGGGTCATTGTCATGCCCTACCCTTTACAATCCACTCCCACTTCCAAGCTGTGACTTTTCTAAGTCCAGCAATGTGCCATTACAATCCCAACCCCAAAACTCTTCATCACAGTCGTAGCAAAAAGATCATTGCACCAACATCCTGCTTTCTATAACAAGACAATATGCACTTTGCCAGAGTTGATCTTGCATTTCCCATCTTTGATTTCGCCCTGCTCAAAAACTGAAAAGAGAGGGAAACATTATTAGCTCAATCATACAACAAGCCCTTGCGTCTTGAATAATTGGAAAAGGATGAGGCTATCCACCCATTTAGTTTCCTCTTCAACTAATTCAATCCATCATACGATGTTAGTAACAGAAAAGGAGGCAACCTTGTATTTCCTATGCCCTAGATTGGACTTAGGCTAGCATATTTTAGCCTCTAGCTTTAATGAGAGAATATGATCCTTGATTCATGGAGTTCATGTCAATACAACAAGGTTTTCATGAATAATGTTAGGATGCACAACAGATTAATACCACACCAAACCAATATATAATGGCTCATACAAGTGAAAATAGCCAATTGGAGTGAAATCGCGAGAGACTTGAACAGAAGATTTAAAGTAATGTCATATTATATTACGCGAAAAACAGCCAAGTATGATGCTCAACAAACACTAAGCAAAGGTCCAAAATCTTTAGAATACCAATCTAGGAGGTGTTCACTAGTGGAAAGATATGCATCTGACTTTCACAAGGAACAATATATACCCAAGGCAAGGTAAACTATATCGCTACTGGGCCTGGGTGCTTGGAGCCAAATGAAGAAATGAACAGTTTTTTTTGTAATTCACTCCCAAAGTAATCAGGGCTAAACAACAATGTCACGTTATGTAATGAAGAAAATCCATACTTGGGAAGAAAAAGCATACCACACAAATTTGAGCATTTTAGCCTCTCCTCATATAGCTGGGAAAGCTCCAACGATAGTAATCAGTTAAAACATACTTTAAAATAAATAAGCATAATTAAGCACTCGGGCAAACACATGGAATGGTATAGACTATAGACTATTTAGCTACTCTATCTACTCCAGTAGCAATATGCACATGTAATTCAACATAAAGCATCATAAGTTAGCATATTTTCATCTTGATATCTAAAAGAAAAACCAGCAACTAAGAGATATGGAATGAAGGAACCTGCACCTTCTATAGGAGCCAAAAGATCAGTAAATAGAGAAAATCAGTCTTCATCTGAGCTATCAAGTATTATGAAAACTGGAGCATCGCGATACTTGGTTTCTTGTTCCATCTTTTTGACTTCTTTAAGCTCATCTTCTAGATAATTGTCTTCTTCTTCTTCTAGTTGATCATCAACTTCTACTTGTTCTAGTTCATCATCATCATCATCTTCTTCTTCTAGTTCTTCCTTGTCTTCTCCTGACGAATCTTCAATTAGAATAGGAACTATAGGCTCCTTCACTTTCTTGTGGCCTTCTTGTTTAGAATCAAAAGCTTGAGAAACTGTTTTCTCAAGGAACTCATGCACTGAAGCCTGAATAGTTGGCTTATCCAATTTCGCAGGGGGTGGGTGATAGTGATATTTCCTCTTTCTTTGAAAATTTGTCTCAGAAAAATTGATTCTTCCAGCTTCATTTTTAGCAATCTCTCTCAAACTACGTATTTGATCTGGATAAGCACATACAAAAGTGGACGATATTAAGGACTTTATGGAGAGAATGAAACACAATTTATTAGGCTGCATAGACAGAATAAAGCTGAGGACATACGAGCAGTGAGATCAGGCAACGAGTGTTGAATGAAACGGTTTGCTGCCTGAACGTTCAACTTAATACTTGGCTGATTTGGGGCTTCAAACAAGGGAAAGTGTAGCAAAATAGCAGATGAGCCAGATTAATCAGCACTGCCATCTTGCTGAAAGCGCAATGAATTATGAGTATATACATTCATTAGAGAGCAAGTAAGTACCTTTAGTGGAACCCAAATAGCGCTCAAGTTTGTCTTGGTATCGGTTTATTCTCTCCTACAAACACACAAAGGAGCAGGCGAAAAAAGCAGCTTGTAAAGAATCCGTAAAAGAAGATGATACAATAGTAATAGTATACACAGCCAAATTTGAAAACGTGGCAAGCAGATAACTGTCTTATGAGGGAGGAGAAGAAAAATCGAAACTTACAAGATCCCCCTTGACTCTGTGTGCGTCAGGATGGACACCGGTACACCTGAGTCTCACTGCAGGCAAGGCAGGGAAATGATCGAAATTGAAGGGGGGGGGAGAGAAAGAGAGAGAGGGGAGGGAGTAAAAGTACCGGCGAAAAGGGCGGAAGTGGCTCGGGCGAGAGTGAGAAGAGAGAGAGCGCGCTGAAGAGGAGGGAGGTGGGAGACCACATCAGGATGAGAGAGGGAGAGAAATTGGTCGAAATTGGAACGGAGGTCTTCCACGCTGACGAGGGTGCTCTTCACTGACTCCATTACACTCTCCGGCACTGCTTTGGCTCTGTTATCCGCCTTCTCAACCTCCAACTCCAACTCCAACTCCATCGCCGTCTCTTTCGTCTTCGGTTTGGATCTGCGATTGTCTGTCAGACTCCGGCTGAGACCAATTGCATTACGACAAGGTTGTGAGTTGTGACTACCCAATACCGATACAGTCAGGATCCTCCGGTATGCTCTGGTGTCACAAAATTATTTCGATTATAAATAAATACCCCATCCGTTCGGCAAAAACCTTTCATTTTAACTCTCCACACAACTTTTAATAAAACTAATAATTATACTTCTTTTTTACTAATTTACCCTCAATTATTACTCTACTTTTTACTTTATCAAAAACTACAACTCACAACACATCAATCAAATCAAGGGCATTTTAGTAAAATGGAAGCAAAAATACCTAAAATGACAAGTTTTTCCGAACAAAAACAAAACTCTAAAACGACAAGTTTTGCCGAACGGAGGGAGTATTTAATTTTTTTTTTTTAGATTCTATTTTGAAAATTCTATTATGGAAAATAATGTTTTTAAAATATAGATAATTAAAATATCGATTATTTTAGAAAGTCATTTTTATTATTTTTTTAAATGTGAATTTTCATAATAAAATTTTATAAATATACCAATATAAGGTTATAGAATCTAAAAATATTTTTTAATTTTTTTTTCAGTGTTTATTTATACTCGAATAATTTTGAGATGTACGGGAAGGAGCACCGAAGGGGAGTGGGAGATCCAGACTGATACCGATAACAGCGGCGAGAATCATCAAGTCCGCATTTATAGTCCGTTATGTAGCCCATCTTTTTTTATTGGTTAAAAACGATTATAATACTACCCTATGTATTAAAAAAATAATAGAATAATTCGGCACAACCAATCAAGCGATACAGACCATATAATAGACCGTGATTGCGGACTAGGTGATCTCAACCTCGATAACAGGTGATACTGTATATACACTCGTATCAACGGATTCAGATCTATTTGTACCTAACGTGTGTTCAACATTAAAAAAAAAGTAACGAATTTGATTAGTTCATGTGTTTCTTTAAAAAAAACAAGCTTAATCACGGAAACTAAATACACTGCGAATCCGGGTTTAGGGCTGCACATCCGTATGAACGTGGTGCACGTCCGTATGAACATGGTGCCTTAAACCCTGATTTGCCTTCGATTTTCATTGTATATCTGCACGTTGATTCGAACGTGGCACCATGTCAATAAGAACGTGCATTTGGTTAATCAAGATTTGCGGTGTATCTAACAACACACAAATTTAATTTTGTTTTAGAAAATAAAAAATATATATACACGGATGGATCATCCGTCCGTTTTTTTATTTGAAGATTCAACTTTAAAAAAAAAACATGAATAGATCATGAATTCATTTGTGTTATTTTTCAAAATCGAAGATATTTATGATTCATTTTGCTATTTTTTTAAAAAATTTCGTAATGATTATTAGACAAATGTCAAACAATAGGGCAAATGGATCAATATATATAGTATGTAGTATATCTTAAGACTTTTTTTTTTTTTGACAATTTTCTATCTTCAATCGAATTCTATTTATAATCCAGTCTTGTAGAAACCCCTACTCTTTGTATAATCTACTACCCGTTCTCCTTTCAGATATTTCGCATGGCCTTGAGAATTGAGATGGACATCTCCATCTAACTGGGTATCGTTGATAATTTGATATGGACATTCAGCTTTTTGCAGCAGCAGCTGCTAACTTTGAAGCATTTGATTTAGTTTATGGCCCTCAACAGGCATGCAGCATGCTGTTCAGTGTTTACAATCATTTAGGTGGGGTGCTGAGATTTGGTTCTTTCCAAGTTCTATGTCCCATGCAGCTCAGACAATGCATAATTTAACAAATCCCTGAATGCAGAGAGAGAGAGAGAGAGAGAGAGAGAGAGAGAGAGAGAGAGAGAGAGAGAGAACCAAGCTTAAGAAGTCAACCAAAAGACGGTGGATACTAGCTTAAGAAAACCTAGTTTAGGAATTCAATTGAGAACTACCAGGCCCAAGTTGCCAATCACACGTGCATCAAATAACACTATGTAGATTGCAGAGAAAGTTTAACAATCCAACATCTTTCTAGAATGCACTACACACACATAAAAGTATAAAACCTTCATTCATAGTAGCCCAAATATGTTGTGAACAAACTACCTGATCCTCCATATAAATATAAGATTACCAGGATTACATCTCCTTATTTTTTTGGAGATGATTTTAAAAATCTATTTTTCACCAAGGAGACGAAGGAAATTTTTAGTAATAAACAAGCTTGTTCAAATATAAGCTCAAACCAAAGCTATAAGTTCTCACAACATATATATTACTATTACTGTATATAATAAAGAGCAAAGAGTAAACACAAAGCAAACATGACTCGTCACAGCGAGCAAGAAGATCCTTAATGTATTAAGACTTGAGAAAACTCACCTCATCAAGGAGTTATATACTGGAGATATATATATCTACTCACTCATACTTCTCGTAAGGGGTTCAACAAAACTCACCTCATCCTTTTAGAAGAGAAGGAGGAATAGCTCATGACATGTGAAAAGATGAAGATCCTTAATGTATTCACTATTCAGACAATTCTAATATCGAGCAAGAGGAGCTTAGCTACATTCGTCTTTTTTGCCAAGTCAGCTATTACATTTGCCAAAGCCCACATCCATGTATCTTGTACATTTTCTTCATAGTCCTATGCTGCCAAGAGCTTTTGGATATCCTTCTGCAAGCAATGAGAAAAGGCTTTTAGTTAGATTGGCGAGATACAACGTGACCTCAGTATGACTATAGTTTATATCCCTTATACGGCTATATCTAATCATTTTAACCAGTTGTAGCATCTTGTTGCCAGGTATGGTAAGTTTATGAGGATCGTTCATACCTCGATTTGGAAAGGAGATGTTGTAGGGGGGTATCTCTCAACAACTTTTCCGTTTTTGTCCACCAAAAACTTCTCAAAGTTCCACTTTACCACCTCACCCAGAAATCCCCCGGCACTTGACTTGAGGAACTGGTAAATAGGAGCAGTACTTGGACCATTTACATCCACCTGTGGATATACAAATCTTTAACAATTTAATATCTGGGCTGCTTAATACGGAGTACATCCTAGTTTAGCATATGTTGTGACTTGTGATCAATGCTCATAAAAACCACCTTATCAAAAATGGGGAATTCTGCCTTGAAACGAGTGCAAGCAAAATTCTTAATCTCTTGATTGGTACCGGGCTCTTGACCCCCAAATTGGTTGCAAGGGAAGGCTAGGATTTCGAATCCTGTAAAGGGAAGAAAAACCCAATTCAAGAACATGGTTGATTTTGATGAACACAAGTAGGACATGGCGCTTTCCAGAATTTGTAAGTCAAGGTATTAGGAGGCTGGAACGACAATCCTTAAAAGTTAGAAGACTTATTACCTTGAGATTTATACTTGTCATACAAATGGGAGAGTTCTTTGTAGTTTGATGATGTAAGTCCACTAAAACTCAAAGAACACATGAGAATGGTTACTTACTGGTATCTTTTTATGGGATGTAAAAAAGGAAGTGATAAAATTCTAGATGCAAATAATACTACCCAAGTGAATTGTGAATTGTGTTAATTATGTGATTTGTGAAGAAGAAGATTACCATTTGGAGGCAACATTGACGATCAAGAGCACTTTCCCCTTAAATTTGGTAAGAGAAACATCCTTTCCATCAACATCCTGCATAATTGCACAAAAACAACACACAATTCATTTCAGAATGTATTCGAAATAGGAAAACATATCGACGAACGAGAACACACAAGGAAAGGAAACCCTAGGAATGCAAATGCATCACTCACTCAGAATAAAAATGAATTGAACTGAACTGAGCGTAGAGTTGGAAGCTTACTTTGACAGTGAAATCATGGATGGATTTGTCGGAGGTAGCTCTAGCGAAGACCGGAAAGGAGGAATGAGGAGATTTGACAGCAACAGTGGATCCGAATGAAAATCCGTTTCGGAGAAGAGGAGAATTGGGGGAGCGGAAGGAGAGTTTAATAGGAAGAGGAGGCAGGAAAGGAGAAGAAGACCATTGGCGTCTGGTGGTGGGAGAGGGATGACACACAGCTGCAGAGAAAGCCATTGTAGTCGTCGTCTGATTTCTGTCTAACGGAATTCAGAGTTCAGATTGTATCGACCGAGAGAGAGAGAGAGAGGATCTGGATCCGAGGGGGAGTCGAGTTTAGTTGCGTTCCGTGGAAGCTGTGAGCCCACGTGGCCTTTTCATTCCCGTCCAGAGCTTGGCTCAAAGTGTCAACCGGTCCGGTTCTACTGAAGATTGATAAACAAGATAAGAGTTTTTTGACAAAATGATTAGTAAAATGATTTTTATATTCTGAATTTTTTTTATAAGAGTAAGGGTTCATATGAGATGAGTTAATAAACTGACTAAAATTATAAATAAGGTAAAATTTATCAACGGTTGATAAAAATAGTTAAAAATTTAGACAACAGGATAATCTTCGTATGGGGCGAAAAACAGTTTATTTGTAAAAAGTAGAGTTTATTTGGTTGTTATTAATGATATTGTGGTACTTTCAAACCAAATAAGATAAAAGGGAAGGGGTAAAATAGTACTTGTACAAAATAAACACTCAAATAACCTCCATTTTGTACCTTTTTTCAACACAATTTTTTAACATGATTTTGTTTATTTTTGTCATCCAAACAACCAAAAAAGTTGTTTAAAAAATAAACACCCACAGTTGATTAATTTTTAATAGCTTATTTGGGTAACCATACACACCCTAAGTCTATTGACATCCTGAGTTTTTTCCTACTATGAGCACCTCCATCCATTTTTTTTATTAGGAAAAATTCGTAGTCATACATACTTAAACCTCGATGGTCGACAAGTCAGCAGATGGATAACCGTCTAAGCAAACATAAAAAATACAAGGTTGGTGCAAAATACAGGCGAGAACTCTACAACAACGAAACTAAATACAACTAAACCGAAACAAGATGAGGACGTAGATGAAGGACGAAGCCAAGCACTACCCTGAAGCAGTACCTTAGGCAAGCGACACAAAATGAGTCACTTGTGGGCAGTGAAGTGAGGTTTATGGGCACGAAAATGCCATGAATCCGAACTCTCGGGTTCATCTGCTAATACCCAAAAAAGTGAGGTTTATGGGCACGAAAATCAATGTGTGTCAAATATCTCACACAAAAACTTAAAAAATGGCTATTTCGGTCATTTTTATATTATAAAAATTTTTTAAAAAAATTGAATGTAATTTAATTTTATCTACACATGTCTACCCACTTTGCATATGTTTAGAGAAAAAAAATTCATGATATTACCGTATTTCATATGACCATATGACACCCATGTAATTTATTATCCGACGATTATACTAATTCTACTATTTAATAATAAAAATTATTATTAATAATAAACTTAAATATTTAATATTAAGAAATTATTATTATTAATAAACTAAATTATAATGTTTAATTAAAAAATCTGACAATTATACTAATTGTAATATTTAAATAATTAATAATATTAAATAATAATAGTAAATTATCATTACTAATAAAAGTAATGAATTTAGAAAAAATTTGGCTAAATATCCATTTTGTCAAACTCCTTTTGTAAAATGTCCACCTAAAATCAGTTTTTGTTAAATGTCCTAATTTTTTTTGAAAATCCCGTTTTGCCCTGCCTCATAATTCAACCCTATCTTATTTTCCTCGTCCCTTCTCCATCTCACACAGATCTGATGCGATGAACTGTTGAAGCCATGACTTCCTCACCTCCTGCTTCTCTCTCCTCGTTTTGCCCCTGCCTTATCTAATCAAACCCCCCCTCTCTCTGTGTATCAGTAGATCGTCGGTTTTTCGGTCAAACAAAGAACGAGAGAATTGAGAAGCAGAGATCTCAGTAGATCCATGGAGGATGCCTTGAATCGAAGTTCAAACGGCAAACCATGGAAGTTCAAACGGCATCGCAGATCTCTGTAGGTCTCGAATAGAAATCGATGCCTCGAAGTTCAAACGACAGATCATGGAGGATGCCTCGAATCGAAATCCAACTTCGAAACCTAGAGAAGCAATTGGAATGGAAATCGATGCCTCATGAGCCTTACGATCGCCGGAGCGATCGATTACAGGCATTGATTCCACTGCCGGAGCTATCGATTACAGGTCTTGATTACGCCAATCTGAGAAGGCGGAGAGATTCGATTTCGTCTGCTGAGATTTAGATCTTCGTCCACGCCTCCAGATCGAACAGTGGCGGCGCCGGGCTTTACAAATCTGAGAAGGTGGAGAGAGGGAGAGAGGACAGGCTGATGACGCCAATCGCTCGCGGCGATTCTGATGACACCACCTCCATCGCCCGCTGGCGCCTAGAAGGCCTAGCTTCTCCGATGGTGCTCCTCCGATGCTGGATTTAGGGGTTTTCCGATCAAGGCGACGGTGGAGAGAAGCAGAGAGACAGTGGATGGTGCAGCGGAGAGGGATGCTAGTAGTATAGGAGGAATAGGGAGGGCGGCAGGGTTCGCCGGATCGGCTATGGAGGTTACCACATTCAATCAGAGCTTCGGCGACGCCTCTGACTTCCCCGTTTGGGAGAAGATTGAAGCTTTGGTCAGGCTCGGCTATGGAGTTGGTTCGTCCTCTTTTACCTTCTGTTCATCGCTGTTTTCTGCCTTCGATTTTGAACCACTGCTCTTAATCGGATTATGATTGTAGATATGGAGGTTTATTCGTATCTAGTTTTTTTGCTTTGTTATCAGCCAAGTTAACTAGGAGTTAAGTTTTGGAATTATATGTGCTTTTATTTATTCATTCGTATTGCATCAAAAATAGAAACAACAGGGATTTGTGATTTGTGTTCTATTGATCTGGCATTGCTATGGAATAGTACTAGTACCTAATTTTGATTTGTGTTCTGTTGATCTGGAATTGGTATGGAATAGTACCAGTACCTAATTGGTATGGATCATTTGGTCATATTGTGTTTTGATGACACTATTTTTAGTCGGCATTTTAACTATTTATGGTGACACCATTTTGTATGATATTTTGTATTTATTGGTGACACCAATTTTTATCAAGGATTTTCCTTCGGTGACACTCGCTTTTTGAATTTTTCTTGGTGACACCCCATTTTACACTCTAAAATTAGTTTGTTAAAGGAGTATCGAACACCAAATTTTTAGAATGTCACCCGACAACATCATCACAATGATCTCCTAAATTTTTTTTCTAAAAACATAGGTGTTACCAAAAAAAATTGTCAACACATGTGTCACCGATAAGGGTGGTGGTGACAGCGATAAGGGTGGTGGTGACAACGATAGAGGTGGTGACAGTGATAGGGGTGGTGGTGACAGCGATTAGAGTGGTGGTGACAGCGATAGGAGTGGTGGTGACAACGATAGGAGTGGTGATATCGATAGGGCGGTGACAGCGATAGAGGTGGTGACAGCAATAAGGGTGGTGACGGCGATAGGAGTGATGACAGCAATAGGGCGGTGACAGCGATAGAGGTGGTGACAGCAATAAGGGTGGTAACAGTAATATGGGTGGTGGTGACATTGATAGGGGTGGTGGTGATAGTGATAGGGGTGGTGGTAACAGCTATAGAAGTGGTGGTGACAGCGATAGGAGTGGTGACAGCGATAGGGCGGTGACAGCGTTAGAGGCGGTGACAGCAATATGTGTGGTGGTGACAGTGATAGGGGTGGTGGTGACAATGATAGGGGTGGTGGTGACAGCGATAAAAGTGGTGGTGACAGCGATAGGAGTGGTGACAACTATAGGGCGATGACAACGATAGAGGTGGTGACAACAATAAGGATGGTGACATCAATATGGGTGGTGGTAACAGTAATAGGAGTGGTGGTGACAACGATAGTAGTGGTGGTGACAGCGATACGAGTGGTGACAGCGATAGGGCGGTGACATCGATAGAGGCGGTGACAACAATAAGGGTGGTGACAACAATATGGGTGGTGGTGACAGTAATAGAGGTGGTGGTGACAGCGATATGGAGGTGACAACGATAGAGGTGGTGACCGCAATAAGGGTGGTGACAACGATATGGGCGGTGGTGACAGTGATATGGGTTGTGGTGACAGCGATAAGGCGGTGACACTAATCTCGTAAAAAAAAAAAAATTATCACCCAAAAATTTGTTTATCATCATACATGTGTCACCAAAGCCATTGACCGGTGTCACCACTTATAAAGGTGGTGACACTAATTTCGCAAAAAAAAAATCGAAAAAAAAAAACGTGTCACCAGATTTTTTTTTTTTTTTTTGTCACCAAAGTTGTGTCACCAAGTCATTGACTTTGACCGGTCAATGGTCAAAATAAAAATGGGAAGGAAGGAAGGGAATGGGAAGGAGGGGCAAAAATGTAATATTAGGACATTTTGCAAAAGGGGAAATAAAAGTGAACATTTTGCAAAAGGCCTTATAGAAAATGGACACTTAGCAAAAAAATCCATGAATTTAATATAACAAGATTTTATTTAATAAAAAAAGTAAATAAAAAAGTAAGTTATGAATTCGAGGTTGGGGTTAATGAATGGAGATGAAAAAATAATAAATCTGAAGTGCGGTTCTTAAGCTGATGTGACACTGAAAAAATAAGTTATGAGTTTGGAAAGAGATTCACTAATGAAGATGGTCTGAGTATTTAGTAACAATAAAACACTCTCTTTTGAAGAGAGCCCCAAAACCCCTAATAACTTAGTTCCATGCTTGTATCTCGTGTGCAAGCCTAAAAGAAGCATGGTTTTTGTGAGGTTGTCTTTATATAGCGGAAACCTCTTTTATGCTCGTATTTACTCATATTTATTTACAACATCATCAATCGTCAGAAATGACCGCAACACAATGGTAACCGACAACCTGAGCTCATCGAAGCTCCAACCAGGAAGGAGAGATTTATGGACAAATCTCCACTCCAGGTTGTATATCCCACAAAGGGGGTTTTCTATCCCACAAAGGGATTTCAGAGGAGGATTAGTGGAGTTGGGAGATTCCACTATCATCAAGAATTCCTTCCCAACCTCAGGCCACGACTGAATCCTGTACCAAACAGGCCTGAATCAAAGACACGGAACAAAGCCCCAAAACAATTTGAAGGTTGGATGAACATTCCAATCACCCACAGAGGCTCTAATGCTGATCCCAGTAGTGAAAGAAAAACAAGGGGAAAACAAACATCAAAAGCCCGTGAATGAATTTGGGTAAATGAAAGGAATGCGTGATTTGTAGGCTATTAAGGTTTTTAGATTGGAGATGAATAGATGTAAGCTTTTGCAAAAGGAGGATGAACGAGGCCCCAGAGATATTTACATAGACGCTTTCTATCTGGAAAACCAGAGAGAACAGATAGCGTTTTTCACATGTTTTTATCATCACCTACCCTTTTACCAAATAGAGCTTAAAACATTTCAATCACTTTTATTTTTTAAGAAGGTTGATGAAAAAAAAATGGAAATGTTGATAGATCACCTCCTATAATTTCAGAGATAGCCTATTGTACCTAGCCCTGCTAGTTGAGGCTTTACCCTCGAACTCTTTGGACCTCTGCTGGTCGGGCCGCCCTACCCCTGGACCCTGAATTGTTTGAATTGAGTTGAATATTTCTGGGGTATGCCAATGCCTAGGACTCTAGGAGATTATATAGTCTTACATTATTCTAATACTATTAGGATAAATCTATCAAATAAGGTACAAATAAATAAACTTTAATTCTATCTAAATTAAATCAATCAACAAAATTCAAATAAAACCCAATTAAATTCACGACATCAGGGTGGGACGGCATAGCAACTCGCAATTCCCCAGGGATTCCCTGCGTGCCTCTACCAACTGGCAGAAGAGTTGTCGCTCACGGCTTCAGTTCTTTCTTCGACAGTACTAGCTTGGGTCATTAACTGCACTCCTGTAATTTGGTATTTTCGTTTTGTTGTATGTCTTTGTCGGTTGCTTGCATTGACGGTTTGTCCGTCGCCGTTTTTTCGGCCTATCGACCCACCGGGCCTGTCCGGTGCGTCGAATTCTTACCTAATCAAAAAAAAAAAAAAAAAAACTCGCAATTCCACTCACTTGAGAGTTGAGAATAAGGGTATGTATGGCGGGAAATAAACAAGTTAAAAAGTGTGAAATTATTAGCTGTTAAAAAAATAAACAGGTTTAAACGGTGTATGGGAACAACAAATAAGCTTTAGTCAGTTAAAAAAAGGGGTTTATAAATAAGCTGCAGATTGAAGCTTATTTTGAGGTTTATGGGTGTGTATGGATGCCAATTTTAGTAGTTAATAAACTACTAAAATTGGGGATTAAAAATTTTAACCTTGCATGGGGTTGTGTAGTAGGGGGTTTTTGGTTAAAATTGGGACTTAAAAAATAAGTCACATTTGATAGCTTTTTTGGTGGTTTTGGGGTTTATTTGATTTGAAAATACAATTATACCCCTAATAACAACCAAATAAACTCCACTTTTTACAAATAAACTGTTTTTCATCCCATACGGGGTTTATATTTCACACAAAATTTTAACCTTATTTGAGGTTAAATTTTTAACTTTAACCTGTTTATAAATTTTAGTCATTTTTTTAACCCCGACCCATACGGACCCTATATTTCATAATTACTATTTTACCCCTTCTCTTTTATCTTATTTGGTTTGAAAGTACCACAATACCCCTAATAAAAACCAAATAAACTCCACTTTTTACAAATAAACTGTTTTTCGTCCCATACAGAGTTTATATTTTTTCATAAATTTTTAACTACTTTTACCAACGGTTTATAAATTTTTACCCTGTTTATAATTTTAGTCCGTTTATTAACCCCGTATCATACGATCCCTAATGCATTCTTAGCACATCATCTGGGTCAAGTTTCAAATCAAGCCATCCATCATCCTCCATGGGTTCACATCTATTAACAGCAGTTCACACACATTTGCTGCCAATTCACATTCACCATACCTACCTAGGGTTTGGTTGGGGGTATGCAATCCAAATCCATACAAGACTATTGCTCATTTCTATGCGACCAAAACACAGTATCGGAGCTCAGATAGACAGGTAAAATTTTGCCCTCTTGTTTATTGAAAAACATAGTACCGATACAAGTATTTGATATTTCACAAATTACAGTACACCACCATAGATTTAGATTGTTCAGCAGATGGTAAAACCCATAACCAGTTGATTGATTGGATAATCCCCAATTTTATGGAGTGACTAACAATCACACACACTTGAAAGAGGCAAATTACACATTTTTAGGGCAAACCAAACCAATCCAATCCATTAGATTGGAAACCAAATTGGATAATTTTAAAAGCACACAAATTGAAATTAAAATTGAAACTGAAACTGGAAGAACAAGATTAGATCTCTTGAAATTTAAACGACGCGACCAACCACAGGGTACTTAGCTTCGAATTTGTTTTCCCAATCGGCGAGAACGTCGAGCTCCTTGGCGGAGAGGCCATGGAGGGAGGGAGAGATATCTTCTTCATTCTTGCTCATCTTAGCAAGGGCACGGCTGGCGTCCTTGCCGGCGAACATGGCGTAGGGACCGCCGGGACCGTAGAAGTTGTTGCCGGTGGTGACGTCGAAGACACGGCCCTTCAACGCTACGTAGATGGGCTTTGAGGGATCCGTACCATCGTAGTGTTTCAGCTGCTCAGCTGTGAACTCCATGGTTTTTAATGTTCAAAGCCAGAAGAATTTTTTTTGGTGGAATCAAAGCCTCAAGACAAGAGAATATCGGTGAAGACTGAAGAAGAGGATGAAAGGGGGCTTTCACAATTCAGATGTCTCAATTTGCTTTGCCTACGGAATACGCATCGTAGCTTTGTTATCTAAAACGCTGCGTTTTGCATTTATGAGGTACAGACTAGACACTTTTTTTTTGGTGGGCAGTACAGACTAGACTCTAGAGTACCATGAATCGCATTCAATAAACCAACCCCCTCTCAGCCGGTCTCTCATTTTTGGGCGAATAGTGTTTAATAGACTCGGGCAAATGCGGGCGCAGACCAGGTTTGGGACGGGTTTTACCTGAAATATTATCCCGGTGTCGCGGGCACGGACTAGAATAAACCCGTTTAACGGGTTGAATGTCGTGTTCAAATCCGTCCGGAATTGTGGGCGCGGGCTACCCGCGGGTACCCACAAACCTAACCAATTTTTCGTACATTCAAGTTGATTCAACCAAACACACACATCTCTACTGTTGTACCGTACTTCAATGGTTCATCCAAAAATAAATAGATCGATGTTGTAACACATGCAGTAACAACATTCTTGTTGCTAGCTGCTGAGTTACCACAAACACACACAAAAATTAAACAAAACAGTCCAACAATGTAGAGAGGTTAGCTAGAGCACTGTGTTTAGTGGTGTGTGGTTAAGTGGTATATGGCTCGGTAGGAGTTTGTTACAGCTAAGATAGGGACCACAAGGCAGTATATATATAGGTTGTTAGGCCTATTTCAGTGTAAGTTTTTGGGTACTTTACAATATACAGAAAATCCCCCAAAATATCTTTTCTTCCTCTCCAAGTTCTAACCTCCATCGTAAGAGAGGATCAACAATCGTTGCTACTGTGAGATCTAGAGGCTGATTCTCTAGATTTCATATGGTATCAGAGCCCTCAACGATCAGATCCTGATCTAGAGCAAGCGCTGGTGCTGAGGTGGTTCAATCGGAGCTCACTGATTCCAGCTCTGGTTGTTCGAAGTTGCTGAGTGTTTCTGTTTGGATCTCTGATATTTGAAGGTCTCTTTCCGATTGCTGCAAGTTTAGCTGTCCTTGGTAACGATGGAAGAAGTTCTGGACACTAATGTCGCAAATCAAGGCGGCCGTCAACCGAATTTTGGAAGCAACAACTTGGATCCGCTGTTCGTCGCTAACTCTGATCATCCAGGTATGACTCTCGTATCTGTGCCATTTAATGGAGTTAATTTTCTGAGCTGGAGTAGAAGCGTGCGTATGGCCTTAGGAGCAAAGATGAAATATGGATTTGTGAATGGAATGTGTAAGAAACCGAATGAGGATGAAGAGGATTATGAGAGATGGATTAGATGTGACCTGATGGTTATGAGTTGGATTCTGAACTCCATGAAGAGTGAGTTCTCTGAGAATCTAATGCACGCTCAGTCTGCTCAAGAGCTTTGGGCAAAGATCAAGGAACGATTCGCTGAATCTAATGCCCCGCTGATATATCAGATGCACAAGGAATTGTGCAATGTTCGCCAGGAGAACCAGAGCGTGATGGTGTATTACAGCAAGCTTAAGAAGATCTGGGACGAGCTTCAGTCAATAGAAGGCTATCCGATCTGCAAATGTGGCGTCATGTCTCGCTGCAGCTGTGCAATTCTCAAGAAGATCCTGGACAAGGAAGCAGTTGCTAGACTTATGCAATTCCTCATGGGGCTCACGGATGCTTTTGACAATGTGAGGAGTCACATTCTCTCCATGGAACCATTGCCTTCTATCAACAAGGCTTATCAGATGGTTATGCAGATTGAGCGACAGAAAGGGATCACAGGTGGAAATACACAGGGGTCACATGATGTCCTTGCAGTTGGCCGTCAATCAACTGGATCTGGACAGAGCTCTCAACAATCCAAAGGGGGAGATTACAGGCGTGAAAGCAAGAAAGCAAGAAAGCAAAAACTGAAAGGAAATGTGACTTTTGTCAGGAGAAAGGCCATCTTAAGGAGACTTGTTTCAAACTTGTGGGATACCCCGAATGGTACAAAGGTCCTAAAGGAAAGCCATCTGAGAACCGATTTGCTGGCAACTCTCAGGAGATCCCACAGGTTGAGACTCCACTTGATGATGACACTCTCAGTACAAGCTCAGGAAAGTTCAGGTTTGATCAGAAGCCGGATGCACAGCTTGTTAGTGCAGTGTTCAATGAACTCATGAAGATGATGAAAGGGAAACAACCTACTCCAGACGTAGGTCCCTCAAATGTCCATGGGGCAATGAATTTCGCAGGTATTATCTCATCACAATTTAACTGCAACAGTGGGCTCATGGATAAGCATCAAATGTGGATTGTGGATTCAGGTGCTACGGACCACATCACGTTTGATAAGAGCTTATTCAAAGAGTTGAATCTGCTGCCTCGACCTATTGTCATTGGGTTACCTGATGGTTTCACACAGGTTGTCCTGTACTCAGGGACAATAGAGTTGAATAAATCTGTGGTACTAAAGGATGTTCTCTATTTGCCATCCTTTAAGTACAGTCTTCTGTCAGTCTCTCAGTTGCTTGATACAGGTGACTTGGTGTTCATGTTTTACAAAAACCAATGTCTTCTCCAGGACATTTCAACTAAGGAAGTGCTAGCTGCTGGACATAGAAGCAATGGACTCTACAAATTTGCTGGCTTTCGATGCATCCCTAAGGAACATGTGAGTTCTTCCATACCAACTGCTGTGAGAGTTGCAGACAGTAATAAAGATGTTTTTACATCATGTAAGGTGGCTACTTTGAACACCCCGTTTGATTTGTTTCATGCTCGTCTGGGACATGGGTCCTTATCTAAGCTACAGCATCTGGATGTTTGCAAAGGCGATGTGCCTCAGCATTTTGATTGTGAATCCTGCGTTTTGGCCAAGCACCATAAGCTACCATTTGAGAGAAGTAACTCTCTTGCTTCGCGGGTCTTTGAACTCATACACATGGATGTCTGGGGGCCATATAGGACCCCTTCCATGTGTGGGTCTAAGTACTTCCTGACAGTGGTGGATGATCACAGTCGTAGTACTTGGACTTTCCTCTTCAGGTACAAAGATCAGGTGTTCGGCTTGATTTGAGATTTCCTACAATTCGTGGAAACTCAATTCAGTCTTAAGGTCTTAACCATAAGGTCAGACAATGGGACAGAATTCGTCCAACACAAGATGCAAGAGCTGCTGTCACGAAAGGGCATTGTTCACCAACGCTCAGTGCCTGGTAATCCCGAGCAAAATGGCAGAGCTGAGCGGAAACATCGCCATCTGGTGGAAACCGCTCGGGCTATTCGTCTCCATGCCAATCTCCCAATAAAATTTTGGGGGAGTGCATTCTATCTGCTATATACCTGATTAACTTACTTCCCTCGTTCGTCCTTGCTTGGAAATCCCCGTACGAAGTATTGTTCCACAAACCACCTTCCTATGATTCACTGAGAGTCGTCGGGTGTCTATGCTTTGCCTTCATCTCACCATCTCTGAGAGGGAAGTTTGATGCAAAGGCACGCAGGTGTCTCTTCCTTGGATACCCCCCTGGTCAAAAAGGGTATAAAGTATATGATCTTGAAAATCACAAGTTGTTTGTGGCACGTCATGTAGTGTTTCATGAAGCCACTTTTCCATTCAAGGACAGTGCTGCACAAGCTTTGACTCCCTCACTAAGTTCACCTACCCTTCCCTTTGTTTCTTTGCACAATGAAGATGCCCTTACTGATGTTCATCCTTCTTCCTTGATTCAGTCCCCTTCCCATGTTAATTCTCCTGCACCTTCAGCCACCTACCATTCCCCATCTGCCTCTCATGATTCATCTGGCTCTCTTGATCTTGTTGTTGAGAATTCCACTGATGTTGAGGCTTCATCCAGTGATGCACCTGCTGTCAATTAACCACCAACAAGGCCCCAACGCACCATTGTTAGACCCTCCAGACTGCAAGATTTTGTATGCCAGAATCTTCCCACCAGGCATACTTCTGAAGACAGTTCAGACAGCTTCTCTCAGGCCTTTCATGCTCTGAGAATTGAAGACCTTGCTGACCACTCTCAGGACTATATCAGGTCCTTATTTCATGTTCTATCCGTGCCTGAGCCTTCCTGTTATGAGCAAGCATGTAAGCAGTCTGTTTGGGTAGATGCTATGAACAAGGAACTAGGTGCTCTTGCGGCCAACAACACCTGGATTTTCACCACACTACCCAAGGACAAGAAAGCAATTGGATGCAAATGGGTCTTCAAGACAAAGTTCAGGCCAAATGGTGAGGTGGAAAGATATAAAGCTCGGCTAGTGGCCAAGGGTTACAACCAGGTCAAGGAGAAGGATTATAAACATACGATTTCCCCGGTGGCAAAATTTGCCACAGTTCGCACATTACTCGCTCTTGCAGCTTCATTTTCATGGCCACTCCACCAGCTAGATGTTAATAATGCGTTTCTCCATGGTTACTTGGATGAGGAGGTCTACATGGCTGTCCCTCCTGGCTATCGACAAGGCGCTCCTGGTCAAGTTTGCCTCTTGAAACGAAGTTTGTATGGCCTCAAGCAGGCCAGCCGCCAGTGGAATATTGAGCTCACTAAGCATCTCACTGAGTTTGGCTTTACTCAATCCACACAGGATTATTCACTATTTGTGAAACGTCAAGGCACCCACATCAGAGTGGCCCTCATCTATGTAGACGACATGCTCCTCTCTGGGAATGACGAGTCTGAAATTGCCCGAGTAAAGGCATCCCTGGATGCTGCTTTCACCATCAAAGACCTTGGCCTCGCTCGGTATTTCCTGGGGATGGAAATCTCTCGAGGATCCTCTGGCATTCGTCTAAATCAAAGGAAATACGTTCTCGATTTGCTTACTGATGCTGGACGGTTGGATTGTAAGCCAGCTAACTTCCCAATGCAATGAGGTTTGCACCTAAATCTGGTTGATGGTGAGCTGCTCCCGGACCCAGAGTCATATCGCCGACTCATTGGTAGACTTCTTTATCTCACAGTCTCAAGACCGGATATAGCTTACTCTGTTCAACAGCTCACTCAGTTCTTGTCAGCTCCTCGTCTTCCTCATATGAAGGCGGCTTTGTTTCTCCTGCGCTACTTGAAAGGGACCATCAATTGCTCTCTGTTTTATCCTTGCAGTGTCCAGCTGACCCTCAAGGCTTACTCGGATGCAGATTGGGGAAGCTGTATGTTTACAGGCCGATCTCTTACAGGTTATTGCGTCTTCTTAGGGGAGTCATTAATTTCGTGGAAAACTAAGAAGCAAAGGACTGTGTCGAAGTCGACTGCAGAGAGCGAGTATCGGGCGATGTCGACTACTGCTGGGGAAGTAATTTGGTTAGACGGCCTTCTTCAAGACTTTGGTGTCTCTATCCCTAAGCCAATTCCCCTTTGCTGTGATAATAAAGCAGCTCAGCAACTCGCAGCAAATCTGGTGTTCCACGAGCGCACGAAACACCTTCGGATAGATTGCCATTTTGTGCGCCAATTGGTGTTGGAGGGATTCATCTTTACTGTCCATGTCTCTTCCAATTTACAGTTAGCCGATTTGTTCACTAAACCACTTGGGGCTCAGCAACATTTGTTCTTGTCTCTCAAGCTTGGACTGGTTTTCGATCACCCACGTCCACCTTGAGGGGGGGATGTAGAGAGGTTAGCTAGAGCACTGTGTTTAGTGGTGTGTGGTTAAGTAGTATATGGCTCGGTAGGAGTTTGCTACAGCTAAGATAGGGACCACAAGGCAGTATATATATAGGTTGTTAGGCCTATTTCAGTGTAAGTTTTTGGGTACTTTACAATATACAAAAAATCCCCAAAAATATCTTTTCTTCCTCTCCAAGTTCTAACCTCCATCGTAAGGGAGGATCAACAATCGTTGCTACTGTGAGATCTAGAGGCTGATTCTCTAGATTTCATAAACAATATAGGTGTTTTTCCTTCTTTTTTTTTCCTTATTAAAATTAATAATTATATTATTTACGGAAATTTCGCGAGGTACCCCTGAGGTATTGCAATTTTCGCGAGGTATATAACTTTTTTGCATATTTCGCGTGGTGCCCCTGAGATTTTAAATCTTTCCGTCTCATGCCCTTTTTAGTTAAACTAAACAGACCTGTTGAATGTCGTTAATTTTAAATAAAAAAGAAAGAAAGAAAGAAAGAAAGAAAGGACAGAAGAAGGAAGCGGAGAGAGAGACTCGCGCCAGAGAGAGAGCATGAAGGCCGGCGGCCAGGTCGGAGCTATGGCGCCGGTGAGAACGCCGCCGGTCGGAGCTACTGCTGCTGCACCAGGTCGGACTAAATAGAGGAGAATCGATGAAATTGATGACCAGGAAGGACTCGACCGACGAAGGAATGAGTGGACGGAGATGGCGGCGCCGGTGATCAAGACGACGATGAGGGTTAGACATAGCCGGTGGCTCCGAATCCGCCGATAAAGCAAGGTATGTTTTCGAGTTTTATCATCTCAAATTCAGAAATATAGGGTTTGGGGATTTCGATTTGGGGATTTCAACATTTAGGGCTTTGAATTAGACAGTCAAAAAAATATGAGGGATTAGCATCTACTACGATTTTGGACAGTGGAAAAAATATTAGTGATTAGCTTTGAATAAGACAGTTTGCTCAATTAGACAGTGAAAAAAATGTGAGTGATTTTGGACAGTGAGATAGAAGAATATCAATCATCCATGTAATTCAGTTTCTAAATTTTCTGTTATGTAATTCCGGATGAAAAATAAGGAGTTAAATCTGATCAGGATATTTGGTCAGACTCTTCATGTGTGAATTTTATTGCTATATGAGATGTCAGTCAGTATGTCAAGTAAAAATGACCCTGTATAGATTTTTTGGTATCCAGTAAAGTAGAAAAATAAGTAAATAAATTTTGAACATGTTTTTCAAGTTTCAAGCAAATTCTAACTCTCAAATACGGAGTGTGATTTATACTTTGCTCTTAATCCTTTATAATTTGTATATAAATTTTTTATAGTATTTCATGACATGATTTCTTAATACGGTGCTTTGGTTATAAAAATATGCACTAAAGGGTTCATTAATTAAGAATGTTTGATCTTTTCCATGACAGGAAGCTGCCTGGAAAGCACTACTTGGGATTCAGAACTCTCAATCTTAAGGTTTGAATTTGGATTTCATTTATGTCTTAGTTGATACTTTTTTCGCATGTGTGCTAAGATCTGTGTCTATTAAGTAGTAAGACGATTTGCATATAGAACTTTTCCATAATTTAAATGTCATGTGCTTGGCATAGGTCGTCCTTCTTGTTTAGACGTAATACTTGCATTCCTAGAGGATACAATTTATATGTAGAACTTTTTCTGTAATGAATTTTGTAGATTCAGTGGATGAGGATAGAACTGCACATAATCCTTGCATTCCCAGAGGGTAAGAGAAGGAAGTAAACACAAGTGACGGGAAAGTTCTAAACCTTCATGCTACAGGAAACTTCTCTGCATGTAGAATTGAAGTGCTAGAGCTACTGAATATATAGAAGCAAAGGTAACATATAAGATATTATTACCTGATTTCTGTAAGTTCTTTTCACCTTTAGTATAGGATCAAACCTAGTTGTCTATGACCTTGAGATCTCTTAAAAATTGTTGGCAAAATGCTCTCAAACTTGTGAAGTTTCCCGCTGGATCTTTATTTTTTTATTTTTTGATGGTTTGACTCTTTTTCTAGCATAATAAATTTTCTTTCTTAAGACAACTTATTTAGGAGATCATTCATGATGTATTTATATCTCTTGTATCTCTCAAGTTCTACAAATGGTAGGTAGAGATTTATATTATATCATTTTGGTTTCATGTAGGAGAATGCACGTCAGCAGCTTGCGAAGAATCCCTTGCTGACTTGAAAGAATATATTGGTTCACAAAGAGCATTCTATTATAAATCTAAGGTCTTCGTTTATTATATATAAATGGAATGACTAGATTTTGATTTCATTTTTTGCAATGTTTACTGCTTATTTTTTGCAATGCTTACTTTCTGTTTTAGGGTTCGCCTACTCATTTTTTGCAATGTTTACTGCTTACTTTCTGTTTTTGGGTCTGCACATGCATTATCAAGAGATCTGAAATCATCAACAACATAAGACACTACATGATGTGAATGGAGCCACATGCAGATTGTTGTCTGACAAATGACATCTATTCTTGTTTCCTATCTGTTTGCAACTTGTCATGTGAGTCTTATCATGCAAGGTTTCAAAAATCTGTCTGTCTGCTATTTGAGCATTTTATAAAGCCTAGCTCAACTGGTCGAGTGATCTGTTTATACACAGAGATGTGGGTTCGACTCCCATATAGGCTAAATTGGAATATGGATTGAAATAGCTATAAATTCTTCATAGTAACCTTAGAACGACCTTGATCACTGTCTGATTCAGAGCTGAGTTCCATTTCTGTATTCAGATTTTTAGTCTTTTATTTTCAGTTTGAGTATTCTACATTTCAGTTTTTCTGTATTTTAGTTTCTGCATTGATTTTCCAGATTTCAGATTTTTTTATGCAGATTTTATGTATTCAGATTTTTAGTCTTTCACTTTCTTCATTCATTTTCAATTTCAGTTTATGCAATCTGTATTTCATATTTTCTGTATTTCAGATTGTCAATTTCAGTTTATGCATTCTGTTTTTTCAGTTTCTGTATTCTGTTTTAGTTTCATTTTCACATGATGCAATTTACAAAAACTGGATGCAATTTACAGATTTTTTAAAGACCTACACTACAAAAGCTCTGTCAAAATTTTCAAAGCAAGAGGTTGATACAAGGTATGTGTGGCTTATGTGGGATTCGAACCCACATCTCATGCCTAAGCACAATGCTCTACCGATTGAGCTAATAAGCCAAAATTTTTAAAGCAAGAGGATTGCTAACATTTATGCTCTAACAGCTGAACACCTTGCAGTGTTTGCTCCAAATCCCTTTATGAATGTTCAATCAGTAGAGTGATGCTTTTTTTCATGGTTTTTAAAGAGCTTTTACTTTCAAGTTCTAATTTTCGTAGTAAGCATTTTTGGTTACTTTAAATAACCTTAGAACGACCGATTTCATTTATGAATCGGTCTAGACGTCTAGTCATACTCACAGCACCTGTGCTTGAGCTGTTTCAATCCGACGCCTGGCAAGGGGAAGAAACCGCAGCAGCAGTGCATCAACAATCAAAATATTTAAAAGCACAACAATCTAAATTGATCAGTCCCAGATCGGCAAGGTCCTTTATTTCCTTTGAACCTCAGTTAGCGTGATTATGTCGTATACCTTCTTTCATTGTACTAGGATTAGAGCATTTGATCAATATAGAAACCATAAACAAAAATCAAAAAGTCAAGCAATGTCTATTTCATTTCACTTAGTTGTATAAGATTCTTGAAGGTAACTTACTGAAATTGTTACTAAAACTCGACATCCTAAGAATTCATATATTATCATGAAAAGATTGGCTTACAATTGCCTTCTAAGCCCTCCTAGGTAGATATTTTTATTTTGCATAAAACGAGCAAGCCTGTAAAATCTATAGCATATCTATCAACTAAGGATTTCCATCCAACTTGCCAACGGTATTATTTTCTTTCTCAATGAAACCACCTTTTTAGCTTTAAACTATAGTCAAAGAGCAACAACAAGCAACTCTAGAGGGCTTGTTTCACTAGAATGTACAGTTCCTTCGAAATAGCAACATAAACCCTAATTGATATTAGTTTGTTGGAATCGTAACATAAACACTTAACTCCAAATTCACATGAGCAACCAATTGAATATAGAATGGAAGTTCAATTTTCAACCTAAACCCTAATTAAATGTCAGAAATGGGGAGAAATTTCAGGAGTAAAGAGAGAAAGCTAATCATACAGAGAAGGAAACAAAGAAAGGGTTCTTATAGTAACAAAAGAAATGGCAGTGTACACTATTTCACTATCAATAATAGAGAATGCCCTTATTTAGTTCTTCCAATACACATCTATATAGTTCTTCCAATCAACATCTATCTAAATTCCGAACTCAAACTCAAAATCCCCAATTCAAAACCCTAATTTTCAAAAATCGACTTACCTTCTATGCCTTACTCCGATTCCAATGTCGCTTCACCGAAAAAGACCAGTCCATACCGCTGGGTGTCGCCTCTCCTTCCTTGGGTCACTGATCTCCCAATCGAGCTTTCTCCTCCCCCTTCTCAATGTCGCCAGCAGCATCGCCTCTCCTAGCCGGGGACGATGTTCTCTCTTCGCTCTCTCCTAGCCCAGGTCCTCACTCAGGTCCGAGCCCAGATCCGAGCGCAGGTCCGAGCCCAGGTCCGAGCAGCGGTCCGAGTCGAGCAGGGTCTGGCGCCTTCTCCCTCGCTCGAGCGTTCTCTCTTCGCTCTCTCCTCGCTCTCTGTATCGCGTAGGCTTTTTTTTTTCTTTGCAAACTAACGGGATTCAGCGAAAACAGTTAAAAGTTAACCGGGAAGGGCACGAGGCGAAATGGGTTAAAACCCCAGGGGCACCACACGAAATACGTAAAAAAGTTGTATACCTCGCGAAAATTGCAATACCCCAGGGGTACCTGGTGAAATTTCCGTATTATTTATTATCGTTTCGGATATATACACCGCAAATCCGCACTTTAATTATGAAATTAACGTGCAGGTGGGTTTGCAACCAGCGTGCCCAGACGTGCAGACACATTTTTATTTTTTTTTTAAAACGTGTTTGCACGTCAAAACAGACGTGGAATCTTACACGTCAAAAGTAACGTGCAAAATTGCACGTCATTTTTGACGTGCAAACACGTTATCTAAAATTCACGAAGACGTGCCCCTTCGTCTACATCGTACATCCAGATCGAGAGAGAGGGAGAGAGGTTGTCGGCGACAACGAGCAAGAGAGAATCAGAGAGAGAGAGAGAGAGAGAGAGAGAGAGAGAGAGAGAGAGAGAGAGAGAGAGAGAGAGAGAGATGGAGCCGGAGATGGAGAAGGTGGAGGCGGAGGTGGTGGTGGAGCCAGTGGAGGCGGAGGGTGGTGGTGCGGAGGCAGCGGAGGGTGGTGGGGCAGTGGCGTAGATGGAGACTGCGGAGGGTGGTGGGGCGGTGGCGGAGATGAAGATGGTGGAGGGTGGTGTGGTGGTGGTGGTTGTGGTGGAGCGGTGGCGGAGGTGGCGGTTCTGGGTGGAGGTTCGGAGGAGGCGCAGACGGAGGTGGTGGAGGAGGTGGCGGAGGCGGTGGCGGCCGGCGATCAGCCGGAGGTGGTGGTGCCGGCGTCGAAGCCGGAGGTGGTGGTGCCGGCGTCGAAGCCGGAGGTGGTGACACGACCCCTATTACCGCCGCGGAAGCGGCGTAATATGGAGGTGTCTCATGTCCTGACCCCACCGGTATGTTATTTAAATTATTTATTATATTTGATAGTAATAGTTTTATAATATAGTTTGATAGATTATAATTTACAGTATATAGTTTATAATTGATAGATTATGGTTTGTAATTTATAATCTAGTTTGATAGATTATAATATAGTTTGATAGATTATAATTGATAGTATATAGTTTTTATGATTTGTTATATGTTTATAATTTTATACTCCCTCCGTCCTAAAATACATGGGGTATGTATGGATGTACAATTTTTTTTTATTAACTACTAAAAAAAGTAGTTGAATTTAGCTTATTTGGTGGATGGGTTCACATTTTAACTAGTTTATAGTTAAAAAAAAGAGTTAAAAAAAACTACATCAACAAGCTTATTTGGGGTTTATTTTGTTTATTTGGTTTGAAAGTACCACAATACCCTTAATAACAACCAAATAAACTCCACTTTTTACAAATAAACTGTTTTTTGTCCCATACGGAGATTATCTTGTTGTTAAATTTTTTAACTACTTTTACCAACAATTTATAAATTTTAGCCTGTTTATAATTTTAGTCAGTTTATTAACTCCGTCCCATACGAACCCATGGTCTTTTAGACCTTTGCACATTAATTAAGGAAGCTTATTTATATTTATATTTCATTATTATTATAGAGGGGGTAACTCTTAAATTTTACCTACTATTGTACTTTTTTAGAGGTAATTATTACCCTACCAACCTAAAAGCCCATGTATTTTTGACAAAAGTTCAAGGCCTAAAAGGCCATGTATTTTAGGACGGAGGGAGTAGTTTATAATATATAGTTTTATAATGTAGTTATATAGTTTAGATTATTGTTTTATAATATAGTTTTTAATATAGTTTTTATGATTCTGGTTGCGTCCTAACGCTCCTATTCTGCCGCCTGCGCCAGAATGGGTCGCACATCATCAACCGAGCGTCGAAGGATGGGATGCTCTTTTTCAAGTTCGGTTTGACAGATTTTGAGCCTTACGTGTCGAGTCTGGTCGCCCTTTACACTTTGCCTAGATTTTATTCCACCAATCTATTACAATTATGGATGTAAATATTTTTTTTCTGTTCATTGTAACATTATTCGCATATTATCCGAATAAAAACCTTAACAATTATTGCTTGCCATTTAATTATCACTTGGCAATTAAACTCACCAATGCTCGGAATGACTTAGACCCTAAATCCAAAACCTCCCCTAACTAAACCATTCAATTTTTTTCCATTAACCCTAAAAAACCTTCGGTGAACCCTAAACCCTAAGTAGGGTTTACACGTCACTTAAGACGTGCATAAATGCACGTTATTAATGGCGTGCATATTTGCACGTTGTTAAGGACGTGCAAACCCTAATTTGCTAACGACATGTACAGTTCCACACCTGCACGTTAATAAGGACGTGCATGCACGATAATTATGACGTGCAAATCTTTAATCATCATTTGCGGTGTATGTAACAACACCCTTTATTATATACTCCGTGTGTAGATATATTATAATTTTTTTAAAAAAAATAACGGGGACCTGTTACGGGCCTAGCGGCCCGCAACGGGTATATCAGTCTGTCCAATCTCGTACCCACTGCGGACGCAGGCCGGGCTTAGCAACGCGTATGGGAATTTCCACATGTCCATGCTGCCCATATTAGCGGGCCGGCCGGACGGGTCGACCTGCATTTGCCCAGGTCTAGTGTTTAAGCATATGCAGCGGTGGATTCTTAAGGGGTTTTAAGGGCAAAAAATAGTTTTATAATAGAGACTAAGGGGAGAGAAAATTAAAAATGATGTAGACAGTTACTTGGGAGGAAACTGGCTTAAAAACGCTAAAAGTGAAAAGCATGGGGTCCATGCATTTATTACAACCCAGCAATGGAGAAAAATGACATCAAATGACATTGTTCAATTTTACTTCTCTCAACATGGACGAATATCAGCATGACACATGACAGCTCATGGTGATTTCAAGGTTCATTTTATTTTTTAGCATGTTTTGACCGTGTGTGTTTTTTTGAAAAAAAAAACTTTTTATGTTTTAAAGGTAAATAATTTTATTTATCTAAACCACAGACACCAATATCGAATATGTTATAAAAACTATATAAATAGTGTACAACATATTATTATTATTATTTAAATATATAATAGATGGTGAAAAGTAAATTTAGAAACTCTAGAAACTCATGGACGTGGATGAAAAAGTAAGTTGAGGTTTTTAAGGAGAGAGAAAGTAATAAAGTAGTACGTAGTATTAATTAAGAAACTCTAGAAACCCACATTGATGCGGATGAGCTTAGTTCCGTTTGTGTGATTTGTTGCCCTATTTCTATTTCTAGTGTTGCTTGCTTTGCTCCTTTATTTTGGCATATTTTTTATTGGGTCTTTTCAAAAACACCCTCTCAACTTGTTCGAGGTAATAGTGGTACATCCCGATCTCCTAGACCCTACCTCGTCACGGGATATACTGAATCGTCATTGTCGTTGTTGTTGTTATTTTAATGTATAGCACATATCAATAATTCATATAATGTAATAATAATCCATAATAACACTCATAAACCCAAACTTACACTGCTTTTCTAACACTAAAGTAAATAAACGCTAAAGTACACATCTGATTGGTGACTCTAACCTCCTGAAATCCAAAGCTATATGTTTGACTCAAAAGCAAATACATCTCGACATAGAGGATAAAACACAAAATCCTAAGTCGACTAATCACTTGCCTAGACACTAAAACTAAATAATCATTCGACTAGATAGACCTAGGCGGATTTCTGCCTAGAAACCCGCCTAAGTTTAAAAATCCATAGGCGTCCTCCCCGTCCAGCGTACAGGTGCCGCCTTAGCGCGGTTTTTAGAACATGTAACCTCTCAAACTTACTCGCCTAGGAGTTGAAATGGTTGAAGTTTAGAACATCGTACAACCATATAATCAGTTGTCTTTTAAAATTCAAAGAACAACTTTCAGCTTTACGAATTTGTCATATTTAGCCCTGAGAAAATTAAGTCATGTCTAGAGTTATTGCCCATGCACACGACCACAATCCTCATAGCTTACCATGTGTTTTCCCGCAAAAGAACAAATCTTTTGTCACGTGTTTTCAACATAGCACACGACCATACACCTTTATTTTTTCTGTTTTGTTGTTGACATCGACTCCAATTCGAGTCTTTTTTTCCTTGTTTTGTTAGACCCAACCATTTAACCTCGCCTGAGAAACAATAAGGGCTCGTTTGGAAAGAGTATACAAATATAGGATATAGGCTATGAGTATAAGATATGGATATTAAGTTATGGGTATTGGGTATGAGTATGAGATTGATATCTATATTTTATATCTGCTATATGGAAAGGGTATATAGATATCAAAATAAATAAATAAAAAGAAAATGTAATAAAAATGAACCAAAACCTTATAACTTTCAAATCGAATCGATGCATTTTAGGGTTATTCAATTTCGAACAAATGAATACAAATTTCTGCAATTTCGAACAAAATCCTGAATTATTTCAAACAACAATGTTTGATTATAGGAGAGAACACGTTTTTGCTGGTGTTCTATTTCAAACACAGGTTCGTCTTTGGAGAGGGATGAAGTGGTATTGTATGGTTGACCTGACTTCAAATGAAGGGTCTTGGATGTAATTAATGCTAGATTCTAACTAGGTAATGGGAATGCTTGATTTCTTGGATGAAATTACGAAGAATACATATTTTGATTTATGCAGAGGACTTGGATCGTGAACAGAAGTTTGAACAGAATTTTGGGCAGATGCTTGTGACATAAAAAATTCGAACAGCAGATGCAAGGGACGAACATCAATTTCGTGAAGAATCCAGCAGATGCAAGTTTGAACAATGAGGCAATGGCGAGCAGATCTCAAAGAAGATGGAGGAGGAGAAGTATCTCCTCAGTGGCTCGTAATATTTTCCTATAGCCCCCAATTTTGACAGATAACCAAAAATAAAGAATACCCTAGAATTAGTATACGAGAGATATAGAATTGATATCTATCTATACACTAATTTAGAGACCTAAATTCATACGGAGTATTATTTTAAAAATACATTTAACCTTGAATTTGTAAATAAAGAACGGTCATAGAATTCGAACTGAGGACCTTTAGATACTACCCGCAAGTCCTTTCCAGTGAGCCATTCTGGAACGGTTAAAGTACATTTAACCAAACAATCTATCTAAACGAAACAGAATCTCACACACACCCCAAATATTGCATGGGAGAAGGGTTGCACTAAAATAAAAATCCGCATATCCATTTTGGTCATTTTACCCTATTCATTTACTCCAAAAGCCATATTTACCAAACATGTATCAAGCTTATTATGAAAATACTCCTAGTAATAATCAAAAGTAGACCTGTCAAACGGGTCATTCCGGTCGGGTTCGGGTCGGGTCACTCCGGGTCTCGGGTAAAACGGGTTTCGGGTTTTTCGGGTTGACTAGAACCCGGGTTTGACCGGATTTCGGGCGGGTTCGGGTCGATTTCGGGTTTGTCAATTTTTTCTTTTTTAAATTAAAAAAATCATAATTTGGTAATTTTGCGATAAATTTTAATTAAATATAAAAAATTTAATTATATTTAATTATAAATCAACCGGGTCAATCGGGTCACCGGGTCAATCGGGTAAATCGGGTCAAAATTTCCAGGTCAATCGGGTCACCGAGTCGAAACCCAGATTACCTTAAAAATTTCCGGGTTTTCGAGTTCGGGTCGAAAAAAAATTCCGGGTCAAAATTTCCGGGTCTTGACCCAAAAAATTTCGGTCGGTCAGGTTGTGTTTTGACAGGTCTAATCAAAAGCAATTCATCTCAACCCCCATAAGCTTCAACTGCCTCAATAGTTTCAGCTTGTACAAAAGCTCTGGTTATCAAACATGCTTAATTGCTTATGTATAGTCAAAAGGAAGAATTAAAACTCTCTTATTAGAGAGTGGAGCGGTGTCCGTTAATTAAATTCTCATCAAAAGACAAAATCCTTACTCTCGCTACAGATCACCTCATCCAATCCAATATAAAATAGTACACATATGTATAACAAAGCTCAAGAGAAGTCAGTTTTCAACTACTCTAAAGCATTACATTTCTCCCTCTAGCACCGGTCACCTGGCAAATAGTAGTAACTGCAAAACAAATCCACAAATCAAGTGGCACAGGAATACTGAGGAAGGCAACTTCTTTCTTTAACCAATTCATGGAGATCATGAACAATCTTGAACACGGCATCCGGCCTTGCTAGTCTCAGCGCATTCTGTGACATTATCTCTAGCTCGTCTGCCTTGGGACCAAACCACTGGGCTACTATCCTCGCTATCTCCTTCGGTGACCTTGAGTACTTTCCGAATCCATTCTCCACAACATAGGGGACATTTCCAGCTTCCTATTCATGACAAGAGTGGAATCAGGAAAATAGTTCAACATTCATCTCATGATGTATGGAACTGCAATCACCATTTTTGCTTCATCCTAGAATTTCTACTTCTCCTTAACTAGGTTTTGTCCCCCTTGTTTTACAGTCCTTGTTACACTGATTTTTTTTTTACCAGCAACAGCAGGCCAAATTTCAGTTTCAGCTACTTGAACAACTTCCTACAAGAGCGCTTAACAACCTATTTTTTTGTTTGAATTCCTAATGTATTATACTTGTAATCATCAACACATCTAAAGTGTTTGCTAACAAAATTTATTATGTTATTTGATTGATACAATTCATAAGGTGTTTTATTTTAAATTCACATTATTTTAAATTCATTATAAAATGTTTATCAAACATTTGCCAAAACTTGCAGTTGGTGTGCTGTAAAACTTGATCTGACTTAGATTTATGGGGCAAAGGAAGGCTTGAAAACCTGGACTAACAAGGATCAGCCACCACTCATTTTAACCAACACTGGTTCAGAAGTGCAGTAAAGTGGATAAAGAATGGAACCTCCAGTTAAATCAAACCAAAAAAAAAAAAAAGATAATGAATTAGCAGTTAGTGGTAAGTTTGGAGTAGCATGACTGCATATAGCTCTTGGGTTAACAAACATTTTACTTGTACCTGGCCAGCGATATAATCATTAAGAATTATAGGAAGCCCACGGATCATGGCTTCTGCAATTGTTCCAGGACCAGCCTGGAAAGGAAACTTTCATTAGTACATGCAATGACATGCTGAGCTAGTCTCCCCAATCGGAAAAAAAAGAACTATAAATACACCTTTGTAATAATGCAATCACAAGCACCCATACACTCTTCCATCTTGGTGACAAAACCTTTTACCTGAAAATTTTCACCACCTAAATTAACTGTTGCTAGGGAAGGGACAGTAACATAGCATTTGGAAACAATAACTTATCTTTCCAAATCAACAAGGTCTCACAGAACCGATGGTGCTGTCAGATCATCTTTGTTGAACAAATGAAGTTTGGATTTTTTAAAAATTAATTTGGCAAGTAAGGTCAACATATCATATAATGGTATATAGTTGGAGATTCTATATCAGTTCTTCCAATATAGTATGAGAAGTATTCATCAGTGCCAAATATTCATGGGTTCAATTTTGAAAGGCTGGAAAGGAATTAGAGGATGAAGGACAGGGTATTAATGTATTGCCATTGTTAGTATGGTCAGGTTGAAAATGAGTGAAGTAAGAAGAGCAATATCACTGTATGCCACTTTGTCCCAGTGCAAAGGAATTAGAAACATTATCAGGATAGAACTATACCAATAATCTTTCTAATAGGATGTCATCATCTGCAAATACAACCTTTACATTTTGTGATTATAACTTAAATAAGCATACCTCAACAGGGACCTTGAAATGAAGAGAGCGCAACTTTTCAGCAAGCTTCTTATTTCGACCACATATTACTAGAATCTGACCTATTGGCACACCTATGTTTCCATCATAGAGTGCATTTCCAAGTGCCACAGCAGTTGCCTCAATGGGGCCCATACCTTCTCCTCCCCCCATCAATAAAACTGCTGGTAAATGTTCATCCATTCCCAGTTCCTTCCTCAACTGATCCTGTGGAAAGAACCCAGCAAGTATAACATTATAAATTTCAGAAAAATGATCAGGGAAATAGTCCCATTGTCCAGCAACAGAGCACTTTTTAAGAAAGATCAAAGACAAAAGTGAAGCAAACAGCCAACCTTGGGCCGGACAGGTTTAACAAAGGAAGGCCGAACAGGTAGGCCATAAACCTTGATTTGAGAAGGTTGCAATCCAGCTCTCATTGCTCTTTTAGCTACTTCACTTGATGGACAATAACATCTTGTTACTAGCTTATGAAACCTAATAAACAAAAATGAAAACAAGGGGTTGTTAGTACAGCCAGGGAATTGAAAAGTGGGAAATTAAAATTATTATTGGTGAATCTACCATGTAGGATGGCAGGTGCTTAAATCCGTCACCACTGTAGTAAAAGCAATTTTTTGAAGAAGGCCCTTTGCCCGCAATATACGAATGGGAACATGCTGCATCAGAGGATGCACGCTTATGATAACATCTGGCTGGTATTGCATCAACCCTTTTGCAACTTCTCTGGTGGACATGGTACCATAAACGATGTGATAACAAATATCAGGCACATAAACTTATCCCAAAGGTTAATGTTAAGAGATGGAGGGCAAGAAAATGTAAACATGTACCGTATAATTGCATCTCCAATGTTGCTAAAAGAAATATAATGGTACACAAAATCTAAATCACATTATCCAAGAAACCAAATGCATGTGAAGTTCCAGATTATGCAGCCAATAAATCATATAACTTATACAGTCAACATTTCAATAACCTTGTATTCACCACTCACGCCTGACACATGGACGGATGGACCTAGCTATCCCCTATAGGCCATAACCCCCCTAAAAAAAAGGCCATTGAGAAGTTTTCACTATTCAGGTTGCTACAAAAACACTCAACTCAATCATGCAAGAACCGTACAACTGAAATTATTTATGGTGCATGATAGAGGTGATTCTAATCTTACAGTATAACCATCAACCATGGTAAAGGTAAAAGGCTCGATGGAATCATATAATGTTTCACTTCTATATGTGGTATAGAGACTCACCGTGCTATGAATGCTGATGTTGCAGCAAAGTTGGACTGATGCACCACACGAGGAGCTGAAGCATAATAGGTCATTTTCCAAAGTGGCCCATGTTTCACCAGGAAGTTATAGCTTCTTGGTAATTGGTTAAATGGCCATGGGGTGTGCTCCGACCATAAATCAACAACAAACACCTGCAATTCTTACTGCTTATAGGGACGAATAAAATCAACAGCAAATAGACACATTGAAACATTACCCTCTTGACTGAAAGTTTTGTACTCATATTCTAGTATAGTACAGTAAGGAAAAGGGAAGTGTGTGAAGTATTAATTAAATCCTCCGTCGTCTCATACATTTATGACAACTAATTGACCAATTGATCAACAAATATCACACGTACAACTCAACCAATCCGAGAGATCCAATAATCATTCAAACTTCAGCAATCAGCCTAAAGACGGCCAAAAAAGTGTCACAAGTAAACAGGGAAGCTGTTTCAATCCTAAATACAAGGTTTCAAGTAGGTCCAGACAATATCAAAATCCATGAGCAACCCGGTTAATCATTTACCAAACATCCAGTAAGAATCCTAAAGGAATGAAGTATACCTGATACTCATCCCCGAACTCCTCATGAAAAGCAGCTTTAATGGCCTCGGCAGAAGCCCTGTGGCCACCACCAGTATCGCTCATCAAAATCAACACCCTTTTTTGGGGTTCAGAATCAAGGGCATTGGTAGTAGGCAACGCCAAATCGTCGAAGACCCCGTTCCCATTATCCCCAACAGCACCATTACTCTCACCCGGTTTCGACCCAATCGAAGCAAACCCAATGGGGATTCTATCACAATGAAACCTAATAAACCGATTGAACTCACTGAAAAGGCTCGCAATGCTGGAACCCCCTTTACCTAGTCTCAACGAATTAACAAATTTGAAGCCTTTTGGAGGATTTCCCAGAACGGGAAAGCTGTCAAAGCGCAAAGAAGTGGTGAGAGATGGTGCGCGGGCATTGGAATTGAAGGCAAAATGATAAATTTTGGAGACGGGGTTGCTGTCGAAAACAAGAGTGGAGGAATCGGAAGAGAGAGTTGAGGAATGGGGAGGCATGGCTTATTCGGAACCCAATTCAGCAAAACGTAAAGCGTCAAATGGTTCCTGTCAGTGTGAAAGAAGGAAGTAGAGAAAGTTTCAAGCTTTTTCTCCTTGATTTCAACAAGAAGGATGAAGTAGGTAAAATTAAATGGAATCGCAGAGAGTTGGGGGATTGACAGAGACCGAAAGACGAACAGCCACAGTGCCACACCACACACAACACAACACACGCGCAAATCTTCGGATGAGTTGTGAACCACATACACTGGATTAATTTGCTTCACTGCCACCAGAGGAGATTCTCAAGTAGGTTCTATCGTTCGTATAATTTTTTGGGAATTACTAGTAAATACCCACTTTGATATTTGGTTTGCAAAAATCCCTAGATTTGAAAACAATTGCATTAATATATAAAAATTTACGAAAATACCTTATTTAATTATCAAAATTACCCACTACCCAAAAAATGAGGAAAAAAAAAAGAGCATTTATGAGGGAAAAATGAAATGATTGGAGTTAAGGGTGTCAATCAACACATATATAAGCTTGATTGATGGGTATCAATCCCCATTAAATGCTCTGCAAAAAGATAGGCAACATAGGAGTCGAGTGGAAATGTGAGGGCAAAATCATCCCGTTCATTTCAAAAAACTGGACACTTCCCGTCTTACCAATAGAAGAAATTTGTCTTACCAATAGGCTAAACCTATCCTTCCATACTTGAAGAGATTTTGGAGAGAATTTGGAGAGGATTCACTGTAGCTGATTTGGCGGGCTATCAGTGCAGTTTCGGCGCCAAAACGGGGTTCCTCATTGGGGGAAAGGGGGAAGCATTTATGAGAGGAAAATGCAATCATTGCATTAATGAGTGTTCCCCAAGCACATATATAAGCTTGAGAGGAGTATCTGAAACACCATAACATGTCCGACAAAAAGTGAGGCAGAGTGGGAGAGAACCGGAAAGTCCGGGAGAAAAGTCACACGTGTATCCGAGGAAACGATACAGTACTCATCCTACCAATATTACATTTCTGGCCTGCCAATAATGTTCAACTGTCTTTCCATTGGTTTCATTATATCTTACCAATAGTATCCTATTATCCTACTAATTCTATCATTGAAGCAAACAATAACTAATCACCACAAACATAATAACCGTGTGGGTAAGAAGGCAACATTGAAGACTAGCATAAATACCAGTTCAAACCATTACAATCACAACACATTAAAACCGTTAACAAAAGACATTACAACCAATAACATAAGTTTCCAAACCAACAACATAAGATTCCAAACAACAAGTCATTCCACGAAATCAGAAAACAACATCATAAGCAGTTCATAATTTCACCACAAACATAATGCATAAACCACCGAAACAAGTTGGGTAGAGGCCTACAAAGTGTTGCGTTGTAAGGAGAGTCTCAAGTATTGGCGGTAGGGCGCAATAAATGTGTCGTCCACGGTCTCGAATGTTTCAACGCCCTCGGCCACCGGCTACAACGTCCTGATAACGTACGCTCCACAGTCACCTCTGCACAAGAAAAGATTATATCATTAGAAGTTTCATTACATCTTACCATTATCATCCTATTATCCTACCATTAGTTTCATTATATCTTACCATTATCATCCTATTATCCTACCAATTATATAATTGACGCAAACAATAAATAACCACCACAAACATAAAAATCATGGGTGTAAGAAGGCAAAAATGAAGAGTTACGATTTTTCATTAGGGGGGATCTTGACAGTCCGAAAGATGGTGAAAGGATTCGGGACATTGAGGGTATGCCTAGCATGGAGCTCCACGTTGAACTGCATGACCGTCGGGATGAGCTTGGCAATGAGCTCGGGGTAGTTCTGAAGGTCCTTGTCCTTGATCTGGTACCAGCCGCAATCCAGCACTGAGACTTTCCACTTGAGGAGGTCGATGGCGAGCCTGATCTAGTGCTTCCCCTTGTAATTGTACGACACAAGTATTTTGGGGTTTACCATACACCAGCTCCTCCCGTGGTGCTCTGGAAGATTCCCGAAAAAATACTTCAACAACACCTTGGAAACGTTGCGGTTGGTGATGCACCCCACATCCCCGCCACACGCTTCCCATTGTTTGGTCACTTGCTCCTGCCAGTAGGGGTCCAGCACGACCACACCCGACTTCCTGTCACCCTCCCTGGCATCCAAGACCTTGCGTACGAGAACCAGAGCATGCTGGATGTGTTGCGTTATGAGGTAAGTTCCAAATTCCCATTAGTGTGAATCCCGTGACACAAGTGAAGAAGGAAACATGTGCTTGGTGGAATATCTCCATACCTCGGTTGATGTCTATATAGCGGGTGATATGAGGGCGTTGAAGAACTCCTTCCCCAATTGGGTCCCATCAGGGTCCTTCACCCCGAGGAACTTCTCCAGTCACGCCAAGAACTCGTCTCTCTCTGCATCCGTGACCATCCCCACCTCATCCATAATTAGTAAAAACAGATAGAAGGAAACACATGTAACAATGTCGCCATTAAGGCAACCAAATTGAAAGTTTTAGGGTTCATGAGTATGGATAAGTTTGGGGCGTTTGTTTTCATTGGCAATCTCTTGCTAGATCAAGCAAGAAAAAAAGTAAAAGGAAGGCTTGATCAAAAGATTTCGGGGGTGTTGTGGTGTTCCAATGGTGGTGTGGTGGAAGCAGAAGAAGGCGACCGTTGGAGGATCCCTTACCTCTCGCACAACGGTGGTAGAGAGAGGTCAAAACATATTCCACCTCCCGTTCTATTGATTTGTTTTGTTTGGTTTGGTATTGAGAGTTTTTGTTTTTGTTGAAATGGAATCAATTATGGGTGTTTCAGGGGGTTTGTGTGTTTAGATGTTTGAAAACTGAAAAAATTGCAGCAAACGGTGATTGTGGTGAGGAGAACTCCCTTGTTGCTCGTGATTGTGGTGGGGAGAACTCCCCTGTTGTTGGTGAGACTTGTGATCAGTGTGCTGATTAATTTTATTAATATTTATGGGGATTGCCCAAAATAATAATTTTTTTCAATTTTTTTTCTCGGGGTTTAGATGGTTAGATCTCGGTTGTTCCCCAGGTGTTATTGGTATTGATGGGGTTGAGATGGCTAGATCTCGGTTGTTCCCCGGGTGTTATTGATATTGGTGGTGGTGTACCGGTGGTGGTGGTGTTTGTTTTTTATGGTGGAATGTATTTTAGGTTTTAGGTTTTTGGTTTTCTAAAGAGAGGCTCTCTCTCTCTAGAAAGTGGATTTATTTGGTTTTTTTTTTAAGTATGAATAAAAATTGTAACCGAAATGAAAAAAATGTTTTTTTTTGTTGGAATTTGAGTTCTTTTTTTTCTTTTTGCAATTTGTGTTACTGTCGGGGCCTAGGGCTCAAATATAGTCGACGAGGTGATGCTTTAGGCTCGGGTACGATGGCCTAGGTAAGCTAGTGGACTCGGCGGGAATGGCCGAAGAAGAGTTACCTTCCTCAACTATTATCGAGGCTCTTCGGATGTTGTTTGGGTGAGTGCTAAGCCTCAACTGGAGTTGTCGAGGATGTGTAGGAGCCTCGATAAAATCTCTCGAGGTGATGAGTTACCCTCAGCAAAATCTTTCAAGGTTCCACGATCAGCTCGATCGGATCTTCCAAACGAGGGTACATCTGGTTGAGGTTGTGTAAGGCTAGTGTGTTTTCTTGGACTTGTTCTCTTGACATTTAAGGTGTTTTTATCCTACGATTTATTTATTGAGTTGTTCTCGATTGAGATATGAATTTATTAAATCATTTTTTATATGAATGCAGATGGTTAGAGAGGATCGTGAACACTTAAACACCTCAACTCGAAGGGCTAGAATGAATTCTAAGGCTAAGTCATCTATAGATGCGGGCGGAATTGGATATAATTAACATGTTGGCACTTAGCATCGATGGACAAGAAGCTAAGGAAACACGAAAAGTAAAACGAAAAAATAAGGTGGCGATCAACGTACCCTAAGAGGCAATCATTACGTACCACAATTGGATATTTTGATATTATTTGTTTATATAAACACAATCAATGTAGCATCGACATAGGTATTTACCATTTTCGAACAACCTTGTCTGAGGCTACTGAGCTTATGTAGGAACCTCGTCTATTGGTGCCGAGCTTATGTAGGAACCTTATCTACCAGTGTCGAGCCTATAGTATAACCTCGCCAACATTCCTCAAGGTTACTAAATCTGCTCGATTACTCCCCCAATTTTGTATACGTATTTACCAAAATTGCTATCCGACGACAGTTTACACCAATGATCGATTACAGAATAAACGTCAACATAAAAACAATCATATCCATCAAAGATTAACGTTTTATTCATAATCATAATTGTTTAGAAACTAATATTGAATGTTAATCTAAATATTCAATTAAAAAAGATGAGATTAACATTCAATATTAGTTTTTCTTCAACTTCTTCACTCAATTAGATCTTCTAGGAACTTCTTCCTTCCGGATACAGAAATCAGCAACTGGGAATGCAACCACTCGTTTTCCTAGTCGAATCAATTGGCGTAGGTTGGGAACTTGGGATTTCTACTAAGCTCCAAATTATTCAACTCTTCTTCATAAATCTTTTTTAGGGTTTCTAGGGCAGTCGGTACCCTTTGCGTAGATTCGCAATGATGATCTTTCTTCCAACCTCATTGCTTTCAAGCAAATTCCTCATGAAGACACGTATTTTGATGAGGTCACGAACATGTTTTTTGTATTTTTTTCCCGTCGTCTTTTGAAGTTGTGAATACCATGTACAACTATGACTACCTTATATAGATTTTTTTTGGCTCACATAAACCTTAAATTTTCCCTCTAAACTATCCCCGGGCTTTTTGTTGGCACCGATTTGGAAATTCAACTCCATAGGATGAGGAGATATGAAGCTCACCACCTTGGGATGAGGCTCTTGCATCACCTCGTTGTCTAAAGTCGAGTCTCTTGCATAACCTCGCAGGATTTGCCTGAGCTTCCTTCTTAGACTCGACAATTTTGGAGATCCTAGTTTTGACGGATATTGTAATCGGATACCATCTTCAACTCGTCCAAAACCATTGAAAAATCATTTTAAGTTATCGAACAAATTGAGTAATCATATCGACATATTTCTTCATACGTTTCAATAAGTTTATCATGTATTCGGGATTAAGGTTAACAAATTGTTTTAGGTAGATGAATGTCAATAAATTTTCTCTTTTGCTCTCAGACAAATTCATAAATATTTTCAGAAATAGAGAAGGACTTGTCATGCAATTATGTATTAACAGTCTTGTCAATAATCATTTTGCAATCTTGTCTATAGCCTCACTCCTAAAGTGGTAAAAATAATGAGAAATTTGTTTTTAATTCAAAATCATTTTTGCGTGGTCATTTTAGCGACATCCAAGGTAGTTTGTTTTTAATTGAAAATCATTTTTAGGCAAATGACATGAGAATTCTCCACTTACTATATACTTGTATAGATTTTTTTTAATATTAAAAAAGAGATTATTACTAACAAATAGAATTATTAAACTCATATTTTAAGTTGAAAAATATTAAAATGTAATTTAATTAACGGAAACCTAATGTAAATTGGGGATGGGCAGTGTTTTGGTAATGGAAACTATATAAGGGGTGGTTAAGTGAAAAGACCAACATTTAAGGGGTGGTTTTCTGTAAATTTTCGAAAAATAATTTACAGCGTATTTAAAATAACGTAATTTTAAAATAATATATTTAAATAATTGTATAAATCAATTACATTAAGGGTGTGTTTGGATTCTATTGCATTTTAAGTATAATGCAATTATTTTACCTCGTTTGATATGAGCTTTTGGTTGTAAAAATGAAAATCTCGTAAAAATTGAGGTAAAACCGTAATTTAACAAAAATAATCACATAAATCGAGATAAAATAATGTAGGCTCCCGGTAAGATGTTGAAACGGCTATTGACAAGATAAAATTTAATAAATTGGACAACACAAGTCCCTCAAATTCGTAAAGATTGAGAGGCCTCATCCACTTCCAATGCGAAAGTTTGTTGCTTGCGAAAGTTAAGTAATTAATATTGTTAATTAATCTCTACCAAAAAAAAAGCACTGTGAATCGGAACAAGTACTGTGGAGCGGCAAGATGTTTGGTGAATTGATCGATCAAGAAACAAGTATAGGATTGATTAATTAATTAGTTTTACTTAAGAACTAGGGTTTGCGTTGCCGCTAATTAGGTTTTAATAAGGTTGCAATGGAAGGATGATACTGGGACAACTGCATATGGATCTCTATATGAAGGTCACCGGATTAAGGTCTAATTAAGTTTGACTAGCCAATGCGGGAGCGGCAGCGGGATTAAAGGCCACCGGATTAAGGGAAGTGGAGCGAGAGGTCGACCGGGACGGTGGAGCGGTGGCGGGATCGAGGGCCACCGGAGGGTGCGGATGATGGGAGAGATATTAATTTGGCCGAGGCGCGGTGAGCGCGGATGATCAAAGGTGAATCAAAATAAATCGGGATCATCCTGAGCCATAAAAAACAGTTAGCTAGGTAAACGGGGTGCGGAATTGGATGAATGCTATAAGGATTTGATATGCAATTTAATGAAAATCATCTTGTCAATAGTCATTTTAGTATCTTGTCAGTAGCCTCACTCTTATAATTAATACTTTATGGAAACCAAAACACCATAATTTAAACACCTTAAAATTGTGTTAACTAAATACCGTCTTATCGTTTTGCATTATAAATATAATGCATTTGGAATCCAAACACACCTAAATTTTATCATGTAATCATAAACCTAATACAATACTAAACATTTAGTTAAGAGTAAATTGCAGGAAACCACCCCTAAAATATGCTATATTGCTCAAAACCACCCCTTTTATACCTAATTACCGAAAACCACCTTTTATAATACTACTTCCGTTAGCAGTGAGCACCCTTATGACAGTTTTGTTCACAAGGTATTAGAGGAAGAGGTTACTACCGACAACGACGAGTGGGGTGGCTACTCCGAGTGGTGGTAGAGGTGCATAGGCGTAGTACAACTTCGAAAATAGGTGAGTTTTTCATAAAACCCCCTAAATTTTCGAAACCTTAAACCCTAAATTTTCTAATTTGAAACATCAAGCAACAATGAGCCCTGAATTCATACTCCAGTGTTATTCTTAATCAGTTTCAACACATAAAGAGAAATTTGAATATGATATTCATTTCAACACATACTGAGAAATTTTGATAGGATATTGGAGCAATTCCAAGTACTTCGACCAAAAATTGAAAAAATCACCTATTTTCGAAGTTGTACTAAGGAATGCTTCCCGCCGTTAGTCGCCTCCAATGACACAACTTTGTGGACAAAGACATCAACAGATCCAAATCTTTCGAGAACTTCCATATAGAGTCCAACAACCATACAACTAACAAGTTCGTTATCCTGAATAGATTTATTGAAAACAAGGTGAATTAATTACAAAATGATACTCTTTATTATTTGAGCAAGTATCTTAGCTACGATTTTATGAATAGTAGAAAATAAACTAATTGATAATACTACATCCGATTCAAAATAAGTTTCGTTTTAGACTTTTGAATTTGATCCAAAATAAGTGTCGTTTTATGTTTTCTAGGCAATTTAATAGATTGACTAATGAAAATTGTTATTGAAAGTTGTATTTGTTGACTACTTTTCTTTCAAACTCTCCACTTATTGGTTGAAAAAGTTTGTAACCATTTAATAAATGATAAGATTTAGAAAAATATATAAAACCAATGATAATTAATACTTTACTTAAAAATAGTGTCAAAAGCTAAAATAACAATTATTTTGGATCGGAAGGAGTAAATGGTTGGAGACTTGCTAGTATGAGAGCGATGAAGGTAAGAATAGATTTCATTGAATAAGAGGTGGCTGAGATTTTTTTAAGCTCTACCAGAGCGGATCAAGCTCACCAAATTTAAAGTTTTGAAAAGTGGAAGCTGGACCAGAAAATGTCGAGTGTACAGACCAACCCCGTGAGGTTATATATGAAAAAAGAATGAGGGTGGCCCAAAACGATGGGGAATAAGCAAATCAAGCATTAGAAAAAGGTATATAATATATTAATATACAGCTATTTAATTTCATTCATGAGATCTCAACCGAACAAAATTGGGTCATAACTCGTTACCTTTTCCTTTCATTAACATTTAACACTAGAGTAATTTTCTTGCCGTTGTTTGCTGAAACTGTATGCCCTTCTTACTCCCCGAAGGTCTATTTTTGCTCATTTACCGCAGACAAGTTTGACTGTTGATGAAACTGAAGTCAGACAAATTGATCAGAGATGGGATATTTGATCCCTTAAATGACCCTCCAACAAATTCCTTTCTGTCTTAAGAAGTCTAAACTGAAGTCGGTTGTCCAAGCAGAGCATTCCTCCACAGGAGCAGAAACCATTCCATAGAGGCAGTCAGTTGTTCAAGTCCCCAGTTTTGTGCGTACTCACCACCTCGTGAAGCAATTTAGATATACGGATCCAACAAGTCTCTGGAACTTTACGGCTCAAGTGCACAGATAATGACAACAAAATGTCCAAAATAAACTCATGAAACTCTGGCCTCAACGCGAGGCGCATTAGCATGGAAGTCCACAAATCTGGTGCCATCCTCACAGCCTGCCCGAAGTAATTGAACCCAGTCACCACTCGGCCCAGCATTTCGCGTCGCTGTGATATAAGAGAGAATACTCCAGTTAGACTAAGTCAGCAGACAAATATGACATATACAAATCGAGAGAAGGCAAAGTCATGGATACAGAAGCCTAGCTATCCCTTTGATCTCAAAACTATGCTCAAAGTAAGCAAGCAATGCGACTTCCATACACAATATATGGCAGTTAGGCCGAGCACAGACTAAGACAGAAGCAGTTGGAAAGTGAATTGTTCCTTTTCTCCTTGACTCCTATTTCAGATGGAACACTGTGCGTTTATTCTTCACAAGGAGTCTTCCAGCTGTATAGAAGACATCACAGCAAATAATTAAGAGAGAAGAATGTAATCTCTTTGTTCTCGTTGATTACCAATACTAAACTGATCAAACCCAAGTTTCTAATTCATTAATGTCAATTATTATCTCTACTTTCCACTTTCTAGTTAGCTAATTTAATTCTCCTGATTCCCACTTTCTAGTTTTCAGGCATTTTTTACAATCACACCATGTTCTCCATTATCTAGTTTAGTTGCTAAATTTAGGATTAATAAGTTTTCCATTAAGCGGAGAGAGGATCAACTCTACTTGTATTCAGAATGGAAATTTGAACTGAATACATATTTGAGGATTCCTCACAAATTGGTTGTTAGTGAGATTCTTACAATCAGATTTAACTTTTTCATTCCCGAGAGTGAGATGCTTGCTTCCAGTGGGTTCTATAGTGGTCGAAAGAAACAGATATACCTCAAAAGTCAAAACACAGAAAAAAAAGAGGCTGAAAATATAATAATGAATGAAACAGTTCTGTTTTGCTACCTCAAATGTCAACTCTGAAACTCACAAAACCATAGCATACAGAATTCGTGTTCTGTAAAGAGATTTTTTTTTCTATTGGATTTTGAAAACTAACCACCCCAAGCTATTATGTGTATACATTCTACACCCCACTTCAACTTTCCATAATATCAACTTTGACTTCAAAATTGCAATCTACTATCCACCGTAGATTCATTTTAGAAGAAAAAAAAACATATGGGAGGGATGATGTTGCAGAGAAACTATGGTAGTTTTATGGGAAGAAAGGAAAGTGTAATACTATTATTCATAGAGTCGTAGACTGGGAACAATTAAAGGTTAGCAGGTGGGGAGAACAACAACAATCCCAGTAAATCCTGCTCAAAGCAATGTCCTCGAGTTGTATGCACCCTTTCCCTGAGTAGGTTGAGAGGGTGTTTCCTTGTAACCCATGAGAAGTCATCAAAGACGGACAAGACTCCACAACGACAAGCAACCAACAAAGGATAAAAGGAGAGCACACACACTCTAGAATCTAAAAAACAGGATGCGCATAAACAAGTTGCGTTAGCAGGAAAGCACGATCAGGAAACGCAACACGACTAGTGTTCGTAGACTCGGATAGCACTCCTCCACTGAGCCTATCACGTGTATCTCCTCAGTGAGTCCCAAAACGGCCAAGTCTTGTCTAATCACCTCATCCAAACTCTATTAAAAAATAAAATAAAGAGATCCTAAAAAATAAATTGCTTTGTGTGAACTGTGAAGAATGATCAGCATTTAAAAAAGAATTAGTAGTTCAGGCCAAAGAAATTACAGCTTGAAAAATAGTCTAGCAATTAGAAAAACCTTACACAGCCATTGGCAACTGAGGCATCAGCTAACTTAGATACTTCCAACAAAGGCCAAAAAGGAATATAAAAGCATATAAACATGACATTACCTCAGATATAGTAGCTTCCGTAGTGCTAAAATCCTTGTCAGCCATGTAGGAACTAACTTCATCCTCTAACAATGCATCAGCTGCTTGAAGCACATCTCTCACAACAAATAAACGTACTCTCAACCCCTTCTCAGATAGAATAAACTGGAAAAGATCTTCAGTTGCTGCAACCACGGAGTGTAGATCAAAATATTTCCATCCGAAAGTCTCTGGAGAATTCTGCTTTTCTGACTCGCCATCTGACCCGGATGCCTCCTGAGATATTGCCGCAACCTGAGAAAATACCAAAATACAATCAAAATGTGGCCATTTCAAGAACCATATAAATGTCACACGTTACAACACTACTTCGGTCTAAACTCTAAATGAATGATCAAGAGAGCAAAAGGGAAGAGCTTAAACAGTCCAAAATGACTTTGACTTTGAGAGCACAGGATAAAATCTCAACTCCCTTTTCCTTCCTTGCGTCTTAACCAGCTTGGTGTTCCCGAGTAAAGGTCTCATCTTTTGAAGTGAAATAAATAAATCAAACCCCTTGGATTTAATGGCTAAAATTATAAAGGTATTAAAGTGGCACATGGCCAGCAATTAAAGCAATACCCAAGTGTAGCTGTCCCTCCATCTGTAAGATCTTATCATGTAGCCTCAATGTGGAAGGTTTGTTTTACATCTGTTAAGAGGGGGGACCAGCTGAGATGGATGCATGCTAGTTCAGGACTCCATAGTCACTATCTAGTATAAACAAGGGGCATTGACATCCCATTTAGGCATGCAGTTATTTTCCTGAGTTTGAGAAGTAGAGTCGTATCAGCCTAGAGGGAGTATCTCCCTGTTTTCTGTGGTTTTCCAATAATCCAGATTTTACGTATATCACCATGCCAGTAGCTGCAACCTCACCACAATACACCTCCTCTATTGAGACATCACTGCTGAACAAAACTACGAGTGATTTTAATTGGGGGTTAACCAGAGGTATGCAACTGCTAATGGTGGCATTTGCAGTTTGATTCTAAGGCTACCTAGATCTAATGTCAGATAAAATCTCATGTTCACTGGGTTTTCTTCTGGTATTTTGGTCAATGTACTACTAGTTTTTTTATTTGAAGGTTAAAATATATTGAAAACTTAACGAAATATTTACAATAGTGATTGTTGCCGTGTGGAATCTAAGCACAAAATGAGGGAGACCCTCTATCCATGGGAGCGCATAGAGTAGCTATGACTCGGTTCCAATGCTAGTTAGGGGCCATGGGGCCATGTAGATCCTATCACTTCAGGCCTAAGCCATCGGTAGTCAGACATACACCCAAAGGGAATGGGGGCATCAAACATCAATGGCTAAGCCACGAATGATGATGCCCAGATTACCTTTGTTAAGCCTAATGCATTGCAAGTATAAGATCAGAAGTTGGGAGGAACTTGTGATCTTAGACTTGGAACCTGGGCAATATATGAAATTCGTACATACATAGGAGAAAAGACAATGTACTACTAGTGATAGTGTTAATGGTGGACGAGTAACAAAAACTCTCTTGGTGGTTCAAGCCCTTAAATTGCAGAATTTAATTTCAAGATTCTTTTAAATGCTTCTCAAGTGTTCCCGGATCGGAACAACATAATAACAATTTTAATTTACTAAAACACCTGCAGACCTCTAGATTTAGACAAGCTACCAATGTCATCAACCCTTTCACTTTCTCCTACCTAAATAACTAAATGCATAAAATGTCCAGTTAGTGATCACAGATTCCCAGCAATATACCGGTGGAGTAGATAGTAGCCAAGCCATGGATGGTTGGACTCGGAGTTGAGAAGGGGAAGTGATGGAAAGTTAGGCTACACAGATAGGGGATTGGATGTCACTATTGATACCTTTTAAGTTTAGCCATCAGATTAAATCCAAGGGAATATATTTAGGCAGACATTAAACCCAATTCTGATACAGACAAGTTGCATACTTGCATGTACTATATAAAGACGAATTAGAAAATATAATAGTTGGAAGGAGACAAACCAGGAACCTACCAGTCGTTCAAGCCGATTCCACCTTATAGACCCATCATTACGAATAAGAAGCTCCCTTAGTATTTTTCTCATATCAGGACTTGGATCCACCAAAAGCCTTCCTATCACAAATGGGTATGCACTCTCAACAACTTTGAAATCAGGATCCAGAGCCTTGGCTGTTCCTTCCAGAGAGCCCAAAGCTCTAATTACCAAAGCATAGTCCGGGGGAAGAGAGAAGTTAAATTCATACATCACATCATACAACTGGTTCATTATACTCTGAAACTCACACAGGAAAATATATAATAAGAAAATAAGACCAAAGATCTAATCTTACACTAAAAACAAGTTGATCAGCCAATACACATATATTAACAATAAAATAAAATAAAAGGAGGTTTTACAAGTGCAAAAAAAAATTGGAAGAAGATCAAACAAAACGACGTACAATAATCTTCAATAAACAAGATTAACAAGACTCAAATCATTGGATGACGAATAATTACGCAATACTGAACATACAAGGATTTGCCATACTAGTAGGTTCAATTTCCACTGTTTATGACAGGTAACAAATTTTGGTGGTTTATAGGCTCTGGGCTCAAACTTAGTGGGCCTTTACCCAGCCTTGGTGATAGACAATTACTTACATCAGTTGCTCAGCCTATACCAAATCATTCAACTATATAAAAAATGACTTAATATCAGCATATAATATGGTTCATGCCCAGGCACCACCTCTGATAAAGATCTTTTAAAGGCAATTTTACAGCTAATACACTGACGGTATCATCTGGTCCTAGGAAAAAAAATCACATGTGATTTTTTTTCTTTTATGTTAAGAAGAAATAAAGCCTTCATTCAATGTAGTCCAATGTTATATCTAATATATCTGCCGATATTTTTTTATACATAAAAAGACAAAAAAAAAAAAACTATAAAACTAACAATCTAAAGCCCCGTGAAATGCAACAGCAGAGTATCTACTCTCTTAAAAGTTATGAGAAGCATTGCAAGGAGATGTGTTGATAGATTAACTATCAAACAAGAAAATAAACAAGTTCAATGAGTCTAGACCTGGAAATCTCGAGACTGTCTACTCCCATCACCAAAGGATGTGTGTAATGCATCTGAAACCAACTGGATATCAATTCCTTCGGGAATAAATCCCAGAGAAAGGAAGTCATTAGCTAACCCCAGAGAGTCCCGGTTGACAAAGTGCACAAGCTGAAGGAATCAACGATGAGTAATAAATCAGATATTGTGAATATATAAAACTAAAATGAAGAGATAACTAATGAGCGAATTAACAAGAAAATACTCCAGACAGAAAAGGAAAACAACTTCTATCAGGGGCACGAAGTAACTGAAAGAGTCAGTAGCATGTGTGTAAACTGTAAAGATCAAAATTAACTGAATCTTATATTTTATGTAGCTATAAAATGAACAGATAAGCTTCAATCACAGAGACCAATGAGAACATCTTTGGTCTATATGTTAGTAGTTCAATCTATGATACTTCTTCAAATCTTGAATGCAGCACTGGGAACTATCTAGGATAATTTATTGGTGAAAAAAATAGCCAGAGACAGATAACATGCATATTGGACATTGATTCATTATCATTATCATAAAAAGAAGTTCAATCCTGTTTCACGAATGCAAAGCTTCACAGATAAGAGCTCAGCTACATATTCCGCTATAAGAACTCTTTGTCACCCTGATTTTCTGTGCTTTAACATGTTAAATTAAATGAAATGGAGCTGCTAATGATAATGGCTCTTATCGTATCCCCCCCAAATGGACCTGTTAAAGAAGCTCCCAAGAGGTTCTTGCAAGGAGAGTCGGGAGATGGACCAACTGCCAAGATAAGTTCTCTAGTACAACAGCACATAACTTCAGAAAATTTGACATAGAAAATTATAGTTGAAAAAATAATTTAATCTATTCCCAAAGGCCTCAATCAGGAGCCTCTTTAAACTCTTTACAATATTAGAAATTCATTTTTGCTAATAGTGAGCAGCTCAGAAGCACCGATAAGAGCATCCACATAATAAAATTTATCCTTACAAACTCTATTCCTAGGTAATGCTTACATACCACTTGAATCAATCCTACACGGTAATGACGAGGGATATCTCCCATCATGCCAAAGTCGAAATATGCTAGTGATCCCTCACTTATTGCCACCAGGTTCCCAGGATGGGGATCAGCATGAAAAAATCCAACCTCGAGCAACTGCCTCAATGAGCAGTAAACTCCCTAGCAAGATTAAAAAAAGGAACAAGAAATTGATAAGTCAAAGAAGATACGATGATGGAAAATATACCTATTAAATTAAAATGCTTTTTAACTGTGAAAATGTTAAAAGTGTAGCAATACCAAGCCAATAGTAATTTATCAACTGTTACCTGATCAATCAGCTCTTTCCTCTCCAAACGAGCACTTGCCAATGACTTCTCATCAGTGAGTTTAATTCCATTTATCCATTCCATGGTAAGTACTCCTTTACGGGTGTACTTCCAATAAATTTTTGGAACCTTAATGAGATTTTCCTTCTTATGACCAGCAGAACCCTTATCCGCATCCTTGTCACCCTTTCCAGCACCACCTTTCAATTCCATAAAAAATGAACAAAACATACTTTGATACGATCCCAGCAAAACCATGGAAGACTTAGTTTAGGAATCCTAAAAATAAGTTATCAAATGAGTATATTATATTATTAATTAATTGAGTCTGTTATCTTTTATTCTAGGAAACAGATACTTGTATTCTAGGGTAGTTTATCATTTTATCTAGTGTTTCCTAATTCTAGAACATATGCATTATTCTATTCAGAGCAAGTCTAGGTTAGTAGTTGCACATCTAAGGTTTTAGCTAAAGTCTTTGTAATTATGAATAATTTTATGAAATAAACCAGAAACGTTGGAGAGTTTTCCAGCACAATTCCTCTCGGCGAAATACTTGCCTAAAAGTGGTTTCCTCAGGTGAGATTCTCCTGGAGTGGGTTCTATTATAATTCTGTATAGAGAACAGAGGAAGGTATATGTATCAAATTACCTGGATAAAAGGCATACAAAGATGCAAAGCGTTCAGCATTTTGGCCCTCTAGGATGTAATCAATTTCTTCAAACATGTGTCTAACCTATTCAGACAAGAATAAGAACACATATATAAATTACACTGCATATTTCTGATATGAGGAAAGGCATTAAACGATTGCATAAATAGTTCAGAACTCACCCAGTTGGCACCCACTTTATTTACCCAAAAATAAACTTAACAAACTGTGGAAGATGGTGAGATTGTGAGTAAATGAAAGCTCACCAGCTCATTAACTGCAACCAGCAAGTCCTTGCGGGCCTTAGCGAATCTTTTGAATTGGCCCCCTATCATGTGGAACAATAACGCATCAAGTGTCAATGACAGTGGCATACCAGGCCTCTGTACTTTGACAGCCACCAGCTCTCCGGAATGCAAGCGGGCTGCATAACTTAAACCATAACAGACAGACTTACAAGCATAACATAGCATACATACTCTATTTGAGAGCTTAAGTGGATGACAACAATATAATTCTCATACTAATATAACTTATATCTACAAAGCTTCAACCTTTATACACCTGTCCTAAAGAAGCAGCTGCAACAGGATCAGGACTGATGTCGGCAAAGATTTCTGAGATGGGTGCTCCCAGCTGGGATTCAATAGAATCTATTGCAAGACGGGTTGAAAATGGGGGTATTTGATCCTGGAACGAAGTCCAATGTCCTAGAGTAAGTATAATATAATGAAGCAGGATAGAAAGTAAATGCATTATAATTGATGTAAGCCTGAGCAATGGGCAAATCAAGTCATGGAAGTATGTAAAAGGAGGGTTTCCCTTTTGTGTAAAGGCAAAACAAGGAGGGAAATTATTTGGGTTAATCAATTGGGTAGATAGCATGGACTTCCCTTGGAGATGGCTGAGAGATAGTTAGGAGTGGAGGACTTTTTGTGAAGGGTGTAGGGTGTATGCTGGATACACGGCTTACAAGCCTTTTTGTAATTAGGGCGGTTGCCCAACTGGCTTTTGTACACATGATCGTTTTCGATCAAACATCTATAAATTTACCAATTCAGACATCCATGCGAAGACCATTTGTGAAATGTTATACCTGTAACTTGGCAAGCTCTTGGCAATAAACATTTGGTAGTATATCAGGCCTGGTGCTTAATGCCTGTCCAAGCTGTTGAATAGACACATGAAGAAAAATATGATAATTAAATTACATGAAAGGTTTATAACCTAGGGAAAAAAAACTGAGAAAAGATACCCTGTATGAACAGCAATAGATTCAGCATGCACTAGCTAAGTTTGGGGTAGCCAGCGTAATATCACTAATGGCTTAATTGAGACTTCTAACAACATGCTCCTGATTCTTGAAAAGGTCAATCTACCTACATATCTATATATTCCCTCCGTTCGGCAAAAAATATCGTTTAATATTCACACATGTTTTTTTAGTAATAACTATGAAATTATTTTTAAAAACTATATAAGAGTTTACATTTTATATAATTTTTATCATCCTAAAAAACGTGCATGAATAGTAAATGATATGTTTTGTCGAGCATAAGGAGTATCTTAATAAAGCAAAAGAGATTAATGCCACATCGCATTCCCTATTGTTTCCACCTAGGAAAGTACCTATTCCATGTATTTTAACATTAGGGAATAAATGTTAAAATATTTATTAGACAAAATAAAATTGGTAAAATTTATTCCCTAATGTTACCACCTAGGAAGGTGCTTGTTTTATTTAATTTACTTATCATTTATAAATATAAATTATATCAATTTTATTTTGATTAATAAATATTTTAACGAATTGTTTCATTTAATTATAATTATAAATAGTATAAGTTTTATTTTGTTTAATTATTAAAATAAATTGTCGTATTTTAACAAATTTAATTTCATGATAATAGTATAATACAGCAGGCAATGAGGGAAAATTAACTTGTAGTTTATAACTATAATTTTAAACATGCAACTAGTATGAACCTTGCTTCTTCCTTTCTCATTCATCATTAAATTTTTTTTATAAATATTAGAAACACTAAGCATACATTTTCATATTCAAAATTATTCATATCAATTAATATTATATCCATATAAAATACAACATTTGCACTAGTGCATGTTTAAAATTTAAAGAAAGAAAAAGACTACTTGCCTTGATATAGAATGGACCCAACCGGATAAGAGTTTCACGGAACTGTAGAAAAAACACATTCAATTAACCATAAAACAGAATAATCACCTTGTAGTTTACAGTTTATGGAAGAATACTATTAATACTGTTCCACATAACGGGAAAATCCATAACAAGTACCAACAAATTCAACGAATCAGTCCAAAGCCTCAAACTGATATAAAAATGGTTGCATGTATGCTTAATTCAAAATACAAATTGTAAGTATGCTTAATTCAAAATACAAATTGTAAGTATGCAGCCAAATTATTTAAGACAAAAATCGTCAATAAATTAATGACATGTTATGGTACAATGAAATCTTTACCGGACTTATTAGAGAAAGAAAACATTCCAACAACGATCTAAAACGTTCCAAAAAAGATTTAAACATATGCAACTGAGCATGGAGCCAATTTAAGAAGCATTGCTGTTAGGGATGTATTATAGGCTTATCCTCAATTTTTCATACTCCTTCCCTTCAAAGGTAATTCCCCACTCTCTACAACAAAAATATGAAATCAAAATACAAAAGTGCCCTTGCAATGACATCGGGCATCTAATGTCAAGATGATGTAACTGACAGCTGAACAAACATAAAATAGTACGTGATATTGAAGGATGGCTAGATGCTATACATCAGAACATGACAAGAAAAGAGGGAATATTGAGCAACATACATCACCTTCACAGCACGCTTTTGTATGTCATGAACAAAAAGTTGCCATATAGACAATTTCACCACATGGTATGAGATGATAGCTGCTCTATACAATGCCAAGAATGGACCAAAGTGATAAGCAACAGACAGACTTTTAGAGCTGTAAGTGCCAAGCACATTTCCAAATTTTTCCTCGAGGGATTGCCTCCTCAAAATCGCATACTCTGCTGATGGTTTTTCACCATGTACACTAGAGAAGCTCGTGCAATAGCTGCATCAAAAGAAAAACAAGAACACATCAATAGACACCTTAATGATAAAGTGAAATTCACATAACTAGCCAAGGGCATGCTGGATTATAAATTGTCACGGGGTATTTATTCATTTTGTGTGTGTGTGTTGGGGTGGGGGGTGGGGGTGTTGTTGTTCAAAAGACGGACTTGACCACTCCAGCAATTAGGTTCAACTGAATAGTTTGTATCACTTGCTTCAACGGATTTTTTTTTTGGAATGGTAAACATGATCAGAACAACAAAACTGCTATGTGAATTCCACAACACCATTGACCATGTCCAAAGTCACGATGAAACATAAAAAACAGAAGGTCAAAATCTGTTAACACGCTTGAAATATATATGAGGGAAATATTAACATGCCAACAGCCAATTTGAATTCACGACTCTATAGCTCAAGAGCTATAAACCTGAAAACATATTTCAGGAGCAGTAACTGTATCCTTCAAGAAACAAGTTTCTGCCAAAACTCAAATTTCAACATCAAAAACCAAAATCCTAGCCTCAGAAAAAGGATAAACATCATCAGTATTCACAAAATTCTGCTTCATGTTCCCAGAATAACAAAACTGAAAATTGCTTTTAGATGAAAGAAAGTATTGCTCCCACTGTTTCATATTTGATGCCGTGTAAGAGAACTTTTTATTTCAAATTATTGTCGTTTTAGAATTTAGATGGCCAAATACCAATGCAGTAATAATGGTTCAGACATTTATTATTCTACTATCTAATTGATTGATTTTATCAAAATATCCTTATTGATTGTACTGTAATCAATTAGATCATTTACTACTCTACTTTTTAAATGAGCAAATTGTAAATCTTTCAGCCTGAAATGTTCTTGTATGAAGAAATCCTTAACATGTGTGCACATGGATAAAACGAAAAATAATTTGAAACTGAAGGAGTACTAATGCATCAATGAGAAGGGCATGCAAGAGGAGTGCTGTTCTCTCAAGACAGGCAAAGAGACGTATTAAATCAAATATGTATATGCAACACCTGGAAAATGATAAATGGCAAAATGCAATCTGGTAAAAATATGATAGTGCATGTAACATTCATGTCACTGCTGCCTAAATCTTCTATATACATCTTAAATGAGAAGCCAACATCACTCCATAAGTCTAGAATTATTCCTACAATAAATTCAACCTAAAACTTCTAAAATTAGTATTATTATGTAATAGATGTGCTAACTATGTGCAATTGGATTATTAGTCTCCTTGGGCTTATTACTTTATTAGTGAAACAAGATTTGTTTCTTTCTATTGGAAAAGGGGTTTCCAAAGGGAAACAGAAAAGGCTTACGGGTTGTTAATGGAAACCCCCTTATCAAAATAGAAGTAAGCCAAGCATGGAAATTGGAAACCCCAAATCAAAGTACACAATCAGCTATGCTTGGAAACCCCCAAGGGGAAAAGGAAATCTATTATACACCTGCAAGTGAAACTTCAATACTAACCAATTGTGATGCAATACAGTTGACAAACGAGCATTTTGTCGTCTTCCACAATCAGTATGTTTCCATCCTCTGGAAAACAAGCACAGCCTCAATATATTCTCAACACAAGACCCACTAGAGGAAGCTGCAAGGGAGAATCCAACATACAAATTATACTGTTTACTGCAAGCAGATAGTAGAGATCAAAATGCACAAACTTCACAGCCAAAATCAAGATCGAATTAGAAGATTAATTAATAACAGGTAAGACAATAAGCCATACAACCCGACCCGACTGGTTACCCAAAAATTACCAACAACTAACAAGATAAAACAAGGCATACTATCAATTTTCTACAAGAAGAGCCACCTGCCCACCCGTTTCATTTTATTTTTTTCACTTCCATTTCATCTAGAAATCAGACTCACCCTAAGGCCTAAACTATAGGGATCATTGCAATTGATATATGACAAAAGACTCCGAAGGACATAGTTAATGAGGTAAATCTTTGCAAGCCATCAATGGCACTAATTTCCTCGTTCACTGTTTACCCCTTCCTATTTGAATGTTACTCTTGCTCGATTCTTCACACATTCTATTATTGAGATTTAAGACTAGCAAAAAAATTGAAGAGAAGACAAATTTTAGGGATAAAAATCCCGAGACAAATAATGGAGATTATAATATTTCATCTCTCAACAGGAGACGCGAACAGTTAATCGAACGGAGAAGAAATATAAAAAAAAATTAAAACGAAATGAGGCCGCAGATTGCACCAACAGAAGTGTAGCGAAACATCTACAGGCGGTTCAAATAGGAAAGCTTGAAAGCGGAGACAAACAGCTTCATACCTCTGCAGACCACTTTAGCGCGTTCGCGAACGAGATTTACAACAACGCTCCTCATTTGAGAGGATTTCTTTTGCGTAATTTGGGAGCGGACATTTATAACTGATCACCGGTAATGAACTATTTCTAAGATCTTGTAACTGTTCGATGAAATGCAAAAGGGAAACCCCAAAAGGAGACCACCAAGGGCTCAACTCCCAGAGAGGAGGATGCGCAGAGACTGCCACGTTCCTCCGCGGAAGCGCCACGACTGAACTTGGACACTCCTACACTGTACTTGCTAACTTGCAAGTCTGCAACTGCCGCTTCTACGCCTTCGCCGCTCCCAACCCAATTTTCTTTAGGTCTCCGTTCGATTTCACGGAGTATCATACGGAGTACTTTTTTTACGTTTCGGCTATATACACCGCAAATCCCCACGTACTCTTGCACGCCATTAAGCACGTGCAAAAGTGCACGTGCAAAAGTGCACGTGCTCACGTGCAAGCCCGTATACTAAATTGCGAAGAGGACGTGCCTCTTCATCTTCCTTCCGTCTTCGTCTTTGCTTCACTCCAGAGAGAAATCGAGAGAGAGATTGCCGGAGAGAGAAATCGAGAGAGAGGTCGCCGGAGAGAGAGAAAGAGAAGGAGATCGAGACAGAGAGATGGAGCCGGAGAGAGAGGAGGTGGTGGAGCTGGCGGCGCCGGTCGCTAAGGAGGTTGGTGGTGGGGGTGGAGCCCTGGGGGAGGGGGTGGCGGTGGAGGAGGTGGCCGTGGGTGGTGGTGGGGCGGCGCCCATGGAGGTTGAGGGGGGTGGTGGTGGTGGTGGAGCATCAGAGGCGGTGGTCGGATGTGACGGTGGTGGTGGTGGTGGCGCCGGAGTGGCGGAGGCGGACCTATTACCGCCGCGGAAGCGGCGGACTATGGAGGTTTCGCCGGTTCCGACCCCACCGGTATGTTCTTTGATTTATTTATTTTGCTTGATTTATTTTTATAGTTTTATAATATAGTTTAGATTTTAATATATAATATAATTTGATAGATTATAATTAGTTTAGTATATAGTTTGATAGATACTATATAATTTGATAGATTATATAGTTTTAGTATATAGTTTGAAAGATACTATATAGTTTATATATTTTGATAGTTTTAATGGAAAAACAATAAAAACGATTAATATATATTACAAGATATTAAAACATATTACAATATATTAAAAGACATTAAAATAAATTAAAATAAAATTATTAAAATTTAATAAAATAAATTAAAATAAATTATAATTGAAAGACAATAAAAACATTAAAATATAATAAAATACATAGAAATAAATTTAAATTGAAAGAAAATAAAAACATTAAAATATAATAAAATACATAAAAATAAATTGAAATTGAAAGAAAATAAAAAATTAAAATATAATAAATTATAATAAAATACATTTCATAATAACAGGCAGGGAGGCTCATGAGGGGGGACGGTACCCTCCGGCTTGTTACGTTCGCCGACCGGGCAGCGGTCAGCCAGATTCCAGAGGAGACGGTACCCGACAGTTCGACAGCCACAGTAGACGATCTGCTTGCGTTTGCAGAGCGGTACCAGCAGTCGATGGTAGGGGTGTGCAGAAAAACCCGAAACCGAAAACACGACACGAAAACACGACACGAAAAAACCCGAAACCGAAAAAACACGACACGATAATGACACGAACCGCTAAAACACGACATTAAACGGTTCGTGTTCGGATCGGGCATATCCCCTTGTCGGGTACCCGACACGAACCGTTTAATTTTATTTTTTTTAATTTATAGATAAGGTTAATGTAGTACTAGTATTATAAAATCCCTAGTGTATCATAAATGTCCGCTAGCTTAGTTGGCCTTGGTCTACCCGTGTGTCCAACGCATCCTGGGTTCGAATCCTAGTGTTTTGTCTCTTATTTTTTTTATAAACTCTTCCTTTTTTTTAAGTATATAAAGAATGAAAGTCCAAAAAAAAACCCTAGCAGCCGCAGTGCCGCACTGTCTCCACTCTCTGTCTCTCTCAGTCTCACATCCTCTCCTCTCCAACTCTCAGATTTTTTTTTTTGTGAAATCTCATATTCATTCAAACTTTTGGGTGAAATCTCATATACATCCTGTCATCCTCTCCTCTCCAACTCTCAGATTCATTTTTTTGGGTGAAATCTCATATTCAATCAAACGCGGTGGCTGCTTCTTCCACCTATCTATGTTGGCTCGACGAGGCGGCGATGACGACCATGTCGATGCCGGAGGCGGCCATGAGAGGGCTCACTTCCCGGCAAGTCACAATGACGGAACGAAGAGGCGAAGAGCCAACTCACAAAGATGATGATGCGAAGAGGCGGAACACGGCGACGACGAGGCAAACAGGCGGCTCAGTGCTCACGGTGACAAGGCAATGACGAGGCTGCTGAAGAACAAAAGAATCCAAAATCCCATATCTCAAGCTCTATCTCAAGCTTCAATCAGGAAGAAGACCAAATTGAGTATATCTTTGCAGATTTAGGTCAATGTTATCAGATCTATCATCCTCTTTGTCAAATTTGAAGAATTATGGCTTCAATTTCAGATCTGTGTATGCCAAATTTGATTGTTCTTGTTACTGTTTGACAAAATAGGGTTAGAAAGAGGGGAACCAGTGACACAACCCAGAAAAAAAGAAAAAAAGAAAAGAAAAAAAAGAGGTTAACGGTTCGTGTCGGATAACACGGGTATCCGACACGGATCCGTTTAGCTTTACCGTGTTGGATACCCGGTTTATAACGGTTCGTGCACGGTTCGGCCTTTTTATGCTAAACGGTTTCGGGTATCCGACACGATTATCCGGTTCGTGTCGGATACCCGGTAATGCCCACCCCTAGTCGATGGGGACCCCCCCGGCCGACGAGCACGACAGCTTCTGGAAGGGTCTGCCAGGTTGGGATCCTTCTAGCGATGCGATGATGGGGTTGCAGCCTTTTTTAGAGTCCGCTGATGTTTTGAGTAGCTGCATCATCGACGTAGTCGCTTGGCGACGGGCCGACATGGGTAGACCTCCTACTCGTGTTCCACCCACCATCCCGGAGGCATCTACTTCAGCCGTTCCGGAGACTTCTACTTCAGCCGTGCCGGAGGCTTCTACTTCAGTCGTGCCAGAGGCTTCTACATCCGGCACCCACGAGCCCGAGCCTTCGACCTTCCTTACACCAGTGGCGATCTCCTTGGGCTCTGCAAATGATGTGATCTCTGACGACGTTGAGGAGGCTGACGACGGTCAGGAGGGGCAGGCTGAGGGTCAGGGGGGCCCACAGGTAGAGCCCGAGCCCATCCCTGCGCAGGCTGCCGCACCGGCTGTGCAGATCGACCCTTTATTGCCGCCGGGAGCGCTGCTTGTGTCTTACAGGCATCACCGCGCGTATCAGGTGTGGAGAGATCCTACTGTGGAGCTGCCGCTGCTGAAGTTCCACCATCGGGCGACTCACCTGCAGCCTTTCGAGCGCTACACATTTGAGGGCCCGGGGACCTGGGTGCAGGATCTGATCCCATCCGGCATCCCCCGGCTGAGGTCCCTCCACTGGGAGTGTGTCGACGAGTTTACCTGCACAGCCTTTTTGGAGCATTGGCACCAGGAGACCAGCTCCTTCCACTTTCCATGGGGCGAGATGACCATCACGCTCCACGATGTTGCCTGCCTGATGGGACTTCCGATTGATTGTCAGCCTTGCACGTCACATCTGCCCGCGGGCGCTTTGGTCCCCGCCATCGCGGAGTACGACCAGCTCACCCCGCAGACTCTGAAGTCATACAGACACGCTGGCGGCCCTCCAGTGATTGGGTTTACTGCCCTGTGGCAGCAGAGACACGGGCCGCTCATCGACCCCACCCCCGCCGATGACCCAGAGGCCGCGGTTGATCCTGAGCAGATTCGGCTGCGCACGCATGTGGGAGGGGGCAGCCCCAGGATGACCCTGCACAACGTCTGTATCTGCACAGAGGGTACATGGCCATCGCTCTCGCCGCGACTTTGTTTGTGGACAAGTCGTAGAGCCGGATCCCATGGATGATATTCGGCCTTATTTGGGATATCCCACGTGCGACCACCCTTGCATGGGCTGCAGGTGCCCTCGCATGTCTGTACAAGGGCCTAGGCGAGGCTACCCGCGCAGGTGCGAAGGGTATAGACAGCTGCACGCCGATCCTACAGGTACGAGACTGTTGAATTAGAGTTTTAGTTTACAAATATTTAAATTATATGGTAGCGACATACTTTTTTGTGTGAAGGCTTGGATATGGGCGTACTTCCCTCGCTTCCGAGGTGATTTCTCCAGCGATCCGGCTAGGATGGATGACCCTCGCTTCTACGCGAAGTTCATCGGTCCGAAGGCGCCACAGCGCATGAAGGACGACGCGAAGCTGAAGAAGGTCTGGGAGCTGCGGGACGAGGTGGACCGTCTTACCGTCGCTCATATATGTATTCGAGACTCTATCTATATCACTTATAATTCTTAACTGTAAATTACGTCTGATTTTTTCAATTATAGGTTGAGTGGATGCCCTTTGGGCGTGATCTGGACTTCGACGGCCAGTACCGTCAGTCCACCTATCGGGGCACCATCACCTTCTGCGGGGAGGAGGAGTCGTACATGCCCGATAGGTGCTTCCGGCAGTTCGGACGGGTCCAGGGGATCCCGCAGCCCGTCATCGCGCCGGATCAGGTCTCCTGCGACACCACCCTGAAGAACGCGAGGTACGTGGCCGTGTTTTCCCAGGGCCACAATAGGTGGCGGGACCTGTAGGACGAGGGTCGCTTCTACAGGCTGGCCGACCACAGACGCACTAAAGAGGATTTCTAGGCCGGTGTCACTACAGATTACTTGCCTTGGTACGCGTCGCAGAGCCGGCCGTACGTGCTGCTGACCACGCCACCCCATCCCGACCCGCCGGCGCCCGTCCACCCGATCGGCATGGATCCATGAGTGGACCTCTCTCGGCCTCCCGTTATCCCTCCGGCGTTGTTAGCCCGCTTTCGTGAGGTCGAGGGCTATTTGAGGGCCCTGGCTACCGACCCTCGCATTGAGCAGCTAGTGGACGAGGTGACGGAGATTTTGGATCATGCTATACGCCATCCACCTGGCCAGTGATGTACATTTATACTTTTGCAGTTTCTATCTTTATATTATACTTTTATATTACAGATTTTGTATCTGTCTCTATATTTCTATTTCTATCTCGAGTAGACTCTTCTCATTTCTTCCGAGTCATATTGAACGTAAACATCAAGAACGAAAACGTTAATATGATATGGTTGCCCGATAACGAAAACGTGAAACCATCCGTAATGGATCCTTTTGTGTATGTTGTTTATAGGGTTTTCCTGCATATTTTGGTTAGGAACTTCCCTCAGGATTTGTGAAGGAGCACGGAAACAGCTTGTCGAAGTAGATCAACACTCTTGCGACTACCTTGGAGATCCATATCCTCATACTTGATACAACTACCTTAAAGACGTACTAGGGTTTAGGGTTTGGCTAGGGTTTTAGGGTTTGGCTAGGGTTTAGGGTTTGGCTAGGGTTTAGGAAAGTGCTGCACGTCGTCAAGGACGTGCAGCACGTGGTCAAGGACGTGCAGCACGTGGTCAAGGACGTGCAGCACGCAGTCAAGGACGCGCAACACGTGATCAAGGACGCGCAGCACGTGGTCAAGGACGCGCAGCACGTGGTCAAGGACGCGCAGCACGTGGTCAAGGACGTGCAAGCACGTCATTGACCACGTGCTGTTTCCTAAACCCTAAACCCTAAACCCTAACCTAGCCAAACCCTAAAACCCTAGCCAAACCCTAACCTCTAGCACGTCCTTAAGGACGTGCTAGGGTTCTGCTTACAATGAACGCAACAGTTCCTATTTGAAGCGAAGGAGGACAGCTTGATTCCGCACTCCAAAACAAAGTCAGACTTGTTTCGATATATTCTTTAACCGTTAGAATCGTTATGGCCGAGCCGCAAAGCAATCCTCGTCTCCAAGTATCCCAGGTACGGATTGGAGTCGTAGAGTGAATATATTTCGTATTCCTTCCGTTTTGTTCATATTTCCAATAATGTTAATACAGTTTCGAGACTTTACGTCTGAGTTCTCGGACCCAAGGGTTTGGAATGACCGTGACGAAATGGTTAAGCATTTCAAGGACTTGGGTCGGAGACACTGCATGATTTTAGCAATCAAGCGGTCTTGGACGGGGGCGTCGAATCGTTTAGGCGGGGTTCTCCTTGCTTGCGAGCAGTTTGGGGAGTACCGACCACGCGGGAGGAAGCTCCGGAGCACGCATTCGAAGATAAGTGGTTGTCCATTCTCTCTACACGGACACGAAGCTCCGCCGGGTCACTGGGTTATGACGGTAACCCACAGTGTTCATAACCACGGGCTTTCCACGAGCTTGAAGGGTCACGCCATCGCCGGACAGATGACAGAGGGGGAAAAGAAGATGGCGAGGTGGATGAAGGAAATTGGCACTCCTCCAAAATCCATTGGGTACGGATTGAGGCAGTTGGACGAGACCAGCGTCATGTCAAGGAAGAGCCTTACCAACACGCTCGCCATGGTGGTCGCCGAAGAAAGAGGTAGTCGGACGATGACCCAGGATACCTTGCACCATCTGCGGGAAAGAGGGTACTACTACGACTTCAGATGACATCCGGATGACGACAACGTCTTGAGCGACCTCTTCCTAGCGCATCCCGACGGGATACGCCTTCTCTGAAGGTTCCATTACGTCATCATAATGGACAGCACATACAAAACAAATGCGTAAGTTACTTAATTACGATTACATTATTGGACATATAGCCAATTATAAAGTATTTTATATGTAACATATTTACACTTGCAGATATGGGATTCCTTTGTGCGAGGTGGTCGGGTTCACACCCTCAGGCAATACTTACTGCATCGCCTATGCCTTCATGTCGCAAGAGAACGAAGACACATACGCCTGGGTGTTGCGACAGCTTCAGATCTTGCTGGGGACGGTTCAGCCTCAAGCTATCATGACTGATCGAGAGCTAGATCTCTTGGCGGCGCTGAATGTTGTCTTCCCTGACGTCCAGCATCTCCTTTGTTGGTTACACGTGACGAGAAGATGCGAGGAAGCTGCTCTAAAGATCACGAAGAATTTAAACCACGCTGGCATCTTTAAGGGCAACTGTTGGGGGCTGTTCGAATCGAGGTCGGAGGAATCATTCAACCGACGTTGTCGGGCGCTACACGCTGCATGGCACCCATTCCCAGGTGTGGTGGCGTATTTAGAGTCGGTTTGGCTTCCATACAACAGGAGCATATCGTCGTACAATGCTACGTAGATAATGTCTTCCATCTCGGCACCCGTACGACAAACAGGTACAACCTTACTTCATATCTCCCATTACAATATGATATAATATCGAATATTTAGCGGAATGCACTTCAATGTGTACTGAGTTGAGGGTCAACACAAGGTTCTGAAGGAGGCACTTCACTCATCGACTGGTGACTTCCGCATCGTGATCGATGCAATCCATAGAGTCAACGATTGTCAACTGCATGAGCTGCAAACTGCTTTGGAGATCAACCGCTTCAAATGGCCAACATCGGCGTATAAAGTCAACCTTTTCGATGAGGTAAAGACTTTAATCTCCAAAAAGTGCTTCGATTATCTGTACAAGATGTGGCAGGACGCCGTGAACCAAAAGGTTCCTCCGGTATGCACGGACCGACATTGGAGGGTTTGTTACGGGATCCCTTGTGTCTATGAGATTCAGGCATACGTCAACTCCGGTACTCCGATACCCGCCGATGACATCCACTCGTTCTGGATGGATTTGTCATGGACTGACATCGACGACACCCCACTACCGTATGAGCTGTCATCTTCATACACGGCTTCCAACGATGTATGCGAGGATGAGCTGCACCCACCCTCATCAGCAAGCGTCCGAAGGAAGGGGAGGCCTCGGGGGTCGAGGAATGCCTGCAGAACCAACCCGTTGTCGTACGAGGAGGTAAGGGAAAGGTTTGAGAGAGAAGAAGCGCGTGCTGCTCGAAATGCTGCTCGGCCTCGTCCACAAGCGACCTCAGCTCGACGTGGACGTGATGATGTGTTCGGAGGGTTCAAATGGGGTCGAAACAACGTTGATCCCTTCATGCTCGGTCATATTGAGACGGTGAGAGACACTGTTGGAGATGGTCATTGTGGCTACCGTGTTTTGGCGGCTTTGACATCACCGATCGGCGAGACTGCTTTCCCGGAACTCAAAACGTTACTATGCAATCACTTGGAGGATCACGCCGATCTGTACGCCGGTTGTTATACGGGAGGGTACCCATTCCAGCGGTTCGTCGACTACCAGAGATGGGCGGGAGCTGTGCATGGTGATAGGAGACGGTGGATAGAGCTACCCATTATGGGTTTAATATTTGCAACGGTATATCAGATTCCTCTCGTCGTCCTAGCTTGGCATCATCCGTTCACATGTCTCCCCATGACCTCGCCGACACCTGCTAACAACCCTCAATCAGCAACTCTTGGTGTAGCCTGCATCGGAAACCAAGACCATTTTACCGCGGTACGACTTCAAACGTCGTTTTTTATTACCTATTCATGCTTTTCATATATATATGTCAATACTCTAACTCTAATTTTCCGTTCTCATAGATCTGGTTGCGTCCTAACGCTCCTCTTCCGCCGCCTCCACTAGAATGGGTCGAACATCATCATCCGAGCGTCGAAGGATGGGATGCTCCATTTCAAGTTCAGATTGAGAGATTTCGAGCCTTGCGTACCGAGTCCGGTCGCCCTTTACTATTTTCCTAGATTTTATTCCACAACTTTATTAAAATTATGGATGTAAACCTTTTTTTCCGTTCCTTGTAACGTTATTCGCATATTATCCGAATGAAAACCTTAACAATTATTGTTTTCTATTTAATTTGACCCTAAATCTTTCAAATCCACTAGCTAAACACTTCAATTTTATCAATTAACGTTACAAAACCATCGGAAAACCTAAACCCTAAACCCTAAACCCTAAATGCAAAACCCTAACTAGGGTTTGCACGTCCTTAACAACGTGCAAGGGGTCTGCTAGTGGACGTGCACAGTCCCAGACTTGCACGTCCTTAAGGACGTGCAAATCCTTAATCCGGATTTGCGGTGTATATAGTGACACCCTTTTTTTTATTTTAATATTACTATAGTTTTAAATAAGATATGGAAATTTCGCAGGGTGTCCTTCGGTATTGTAATTTTTCCCGGGTAAACAACTCTTCTACATATTTCATGCAGTGATCCTAATTTTTGGTTTATTTCGCGTCGCTCCCGTAAGAGTATTAAATTGACTTATCATTTCTCATTAATAATTCAGTGCTATATAACTTACAGATGACGGATGGTGGCTAGGTTAGTGGAGATAGAATCTCAACTAACATTGACTAAATCAAATACTTAATTGAATGAATAAAAGAAATAAAACATAAATAATATCTAATCCTATTTTATTTCCTAATACGTTCCCGTAAGATGGACTATGGTGAAACAAGGCCAATCTTGGACAATAGGACAAAGTGGCGCGGCTTTAGGAGAGGCTTGGTCAAGCAATCGGCGAGCTGGTCATCGATGACGATGCCCTGGAAAATAACCCTATTGATCAACAGAGATATGACGTCATCAGTAAACCACCCAACGCAAAACATCTAACGCGCTCTGAAGCACATCGCAATCATCACACTTGTCCTAAGTATAGTTGCCTACGAACATCGTGATCGGAGTTCTAGTGCTCATAAGCATAGACCTCGTAACAGGACCCACAAATACCTCGTGGCTTCTTAGAGCAAAGACAAGCAGCTCACTAGCCTAGCACCTCTTCGCTAACGACGCCACGTGTACACCCTCAACCCTCTGGCATGAGGACATGCGTTACACGTGTCTCTTGTTAGTCCACGAGGTCGTTAGCCAGCTTGCTTAGCCCCCTATAAATACCCCCTTGAACCTCAAAAGTGAGGATCCGATTCAAGAGAGAATAAGAAGAGCTCTGCATATCTCCCTAACTTAAAACCCTCGAAGTCGAGTTCTTAAGGTCTTTGATTGGAAAAGAACGCATATGGAATAAGAACGTCATCTTGAGTATTCCCTCTAAAGACGACAAGCAATAATCACCTCCTCGCGAGTCGAAAGCTTATCGCAACCACTTGGACCAATAGAACACGAGTTGATCCTCACCCATCCTGATTGGACTCGCAGGTAATAAAGGACATTTGTCGTCACCTTGAGGCAATAAGTATAGGTGAAATTCCATGATCGCGCGCGTCATTGACGTCGTCTGTGGGAACCTTTCACGACGAGAGGTTCCGCGTATCAATACGCTTTTTCATACTGCATTCTTTTTGTTCTTTCAATTCTTATTTTTTCTTTTCTTTTCTTTTTATAAACCCTGGTTAAATATCAACAAACACTATTTTTACTTTTGATACTAAAAAATTTCGCAGGAATCATGAATTTTACGTTATTCGGTGAAGAGTTCGGAAACCAGCATCATGATGCCGAGGAAACCGACGACCTCAACCTCAACAATAACAAAGAAGCTCGATCAGCCTCACCATGACAAAAATGCCCTCCAACAACCTCCTTGGGACGCGGCTCAACCTCCCCCTTTTTCCTATATGGGATGTGGGGTGGTTACCCCCCCATATCAATGCTTCGCGGGTGTCTACCCACAAAACCCTTACTATGGACAAGAAGCGAACGGGATGTCGTACCTACGCGATCCCCATGGTCACCATCACTAGCAAGGTCCCGTACCCGTAACCGTCAACCACTTCCCCAACCCTGATGAATGTCCTCTTAATTCGGGCCTAAAACATATCAATAGCAATGTCGGCCAGAAGGCCCTTGACTGCGGCATAAGGGATGTGTCGTCGCGCTCTAATTCCCCAGGGGCACCTGGGCCAGTTCGCATAGGTGAACCAACTTTCTCATCTGCCTTTTGTAGAGAGATACGTGAGGCACATGTTCCTAAGAGATGGAGGGATGTATCCATCACCAAGTACAAAGGCGACACCGACCCCAACAATCACCTAAATCAGTTTACAACGCCAATGGGAATGAACGAGGACAACGACGCCATGTTTTGTTGTTCGTTTCCATCTACGTTGAGTGGAGTGGTTTAATGTGGTTCACCAACCTGGCCCTATCATCCATCAACAACTTTGCACAGCTGTCTAGCACGTTCGTCGCCCATTTGGTAGTGTCCGCACAAGGAAGCGAACCATGCTGGACCTTAATTCCATCAATCAAGGATCATCTGAATCTTTGGGAAGCTTCTTCAGCAGATTTACCAACATGGTGGTACAAATCCGAAAGTTTAACCAAGAGTCTGCGAGCACCATATTAATGGGCAACCTAGCTAGGGTTGACCACGAGTTACGGGTCGACCCGTGACTCGACGGGTTTGGGTCAATGGGTCAACAGGTGGGGGCGGGTTGCGGGTTAGGGTTAGGGTCAGGGGTTTTGAACCCACTAACCCAGCGGGTCAACCCCCCATCCCAATTTTTTTTTTTTTTTTAAAAATATGTTTATAATTATTATTATTATTATGTATATTATTTTTAGAATAATTCATAATATATAAACATAAACTAATTTGCAATGTGCAATGTGGGTCAAAAGCACTATCATCTTTCCCTTTTTATAGCTTTGGAAGACTTCCCCTATTCTTTCATTTTCAATGTGGGACAAGAGCCTTGTCACACATTGAAAGTTGAGAGTTAGAATGAGAAGGGATGGAGGTATATATATGTGTACCCCATCTTCCTTTAACTCTCACTCTTTACTTTAAGCTTTATTTCTTATTTCTTATATTGAAATAAAGTAAAGTTTGAGAAGTTTTATATCCCTACATTTATATTGAAGTGGATGAAGAAAGTTTTATAGAGATATAAAATTTCTCTTTTTTTTCCACTTCATATTAAAATGAAATGGATATAAAAAGTGATATGTAGAAAAAGTCTTTACATATCATTTTTTAAAAATTTATATTAGTAAAAAATATTATAAAAAAATAATATTTTTTTTATGGGAATCCGTCGTGTCAATGGGTCGACCCGGCAGGTCAACGGGTCAACTTGAACCCGTCAACCTGTGAATTTTTGGGTTAGGGTTCGGGTCGACCAACCCTGACCCTTGACCCGGCGGGTCCGACCCGTGGCCACGTCTAAACCTAGCTGAAGGAGACTTCAAGACCTGCCTATTCCGAAAAGATCCAGAAAATTATGACGATTTGCGAAAGCTCGTCACCAAAAGTCTGACAAAAGATGGGAAACCATCGACACCTTGAGGAAGAATCGCGTCTGCCTCAATCCTGAGAAATGCGTGTTCGGAGTTGATTTTGGGGAATTTTTAGGATTCATGATAAGTCATCGATGAATAGACGTAAACCCCTCGAAGGTCCAGACAATACTCGACATGGCTCCCCCTCCCAGGACACTTAACGACATATAAGTTGAATGGATCTGTCAACTACCTAAGCAGATTTTACTCACGACTGGCAGATCATTCCCTACATTTCTTCAAGTAGCTGAAAAAGAAAGGTCCAGTCAAATGGACTTCTATTCTAGACAAAGCTTTCAAAGACATGAAGGAATATCTTGCAGCACTCCTCACTCTACATTATCCACGCGAGAATGAGACTCTTCGGCTATATCTCGCGGTTGGATCAACTACTATCAGCAATGTGCTATCAAGAGAGTCCAAATTCCCCATCTACTTTGTCAGTAAGGTTTTGCAACCTGCCGAGTCCAGGTACCCCATAGAAAAAATGGATTTATCTGTTATCTTCACGGCCCGCAGATTAAGGTCCTACTTCCGGACTCACACCATTGAGGTACTATTTGATCCCCTACATAGTTGCATTTGAGTCTACTACTATTACAATATATCAAATGGAGGCACATTGAATTTAATACGATATGCGAGTATGGAACCATAGTGGTTTTTTTTTTACTTATAACTTTCATTTTTTCCAATCAGATTTAAATGATAGCATATCTCCTTATTACATTCGGTTAGATGGTTTGAATTCACCTATGATCACTTCTGCAAATCGGAAGAGGATTTGGGACTCATGGTAAACTCGATTTTATTTTCGTTATATACATCCTCCATATTGCATGCCATTAAATAACATTTACTTTATTCGAAAGTCAATATCGTAAATTTGAATGAACTACCTATTGTAATTACTCATTCAATATATAGGTGTCTGTTTCACTACTATATATGTACCCACTAGCGGAGCCAGAAAAATTTCAAGGGAGCACAACTGATGGTGATTTGGTTGGTCGAAGCTCAGCTAGTTTATACATGTGTATAACATAGTTTTGGATTAAATTGATATAAAGAATTATATATAATACGATAATAAATAATACTCTCTCCGTTAATTAAAACTTGACATTTAACTATTCACGCACGCTTTTTGAGGTGTTAAAAACTATATAAAATATTAACTTTGTTAATATTTTTTTTTAATAATTTCATACTTATTACTAGTAAGTATAAATTTATAAAAACAAATGTTAAAAAAAGTTAATATTCTATATAGTTTTTATGGTTCTAAAAAAGTGTGCATGAATAGTAAACGACAAGTTTTAATTAACAAAGGGAGTATTATTTTAAGATAAAATGTCAACGATTTATGATAAAACGCTGTTATTTTTCCGCGCCTATAAAAAGAAATCTATATCTATCTATAATCTATAAATAATAAAACATAAAAAGTTGTGTTCACCTCCAATTTAATGCACATTTATTTAATGATTCATCTTTTATACTTATTTTGTTTTGAGGGAATGATAACAAATAACCCTTGCCCCGGAAAACAGAGGAGAGAGAAGGTAAAAGAAGGAGAGAGAGAGAGGAAGAGGGGTGGAGAGAGAGACAAGGGGAAGTTATTGTGGGGAGAGAGAGAGGGGAAGCGGGGGAAGTTAATGTGGATAGAGAGAGAGGAAGAGTGAAAGAGGAAGCAGTTTAATTTCAAAACTATCGACCCCAACTGCCTCTCACGGCTTACAAAAGAAGAAGAAGAGAGAGAGAGGGCAACAGTTGCACATGCAAACCTGAGGAAAACAAGAAGAGAAGGAAGAAGAAGAGGAAGAAGACGACAGAGCGAGAGAGGAAAAGAAGAAGCCAACCCGAGCAAGACGACGACAGAGCAGGAGAGGAGACGAAGAGGCCGATTTTGAAGTAAGTAAACCCTCACAAAGCCGATTAAATACGTTTTGCTTGGATTCGTAGGGGAGGAACCGATTTGAAGAACTTAAACTGGTTTTGATTGTGTGAAAATGCGAAGAAGGGGTCGAATGGGTTGACAGTAGGCAATATCGCACTGTCATGTAGGAAGTAACCGGCATCGAGTTAAAAACAAAGGGTGGAAAGTTTGGGTACTGGGGTTTGCGCATCTGGGAGAGAAGGGAATTTTTGGAAATGGGGAAATTGGGCAACTGTCTTGTCGAATCCAACTTATCAGGAGCAGGGTGAGTGTAGATTCGTTCAGTTTAGGGGGGAATTGGGCGAAATGGGGCGTATGACTGTAGATACGTTCAGGTTTGGGGGAAATTGGATGAAATGCGGCGCATTAGGGTTAGGAAAAATGTTAGAAAGGGTGAAACGTTTATGTGGAATCGACATTATCTGGAATAGGGTGACTTTTGTGCAAATGGAGATGGACAAATTGAATAAGTATGCTGTCATGAATTGACAAGTATGTGTCATGTGTACTTGTGTGTGTGTGTCATATTGTCATGTGTACCTGTGTTTGTGTCATGTTACATTTGATATTGATACGAAGGGAACCGTGGGTTGGGGGAGAAGAATTGATGTGTAGAATACTGAATTTGGGTCTCCCATTATGCAGGATATCTGGTGAATATTAAAAATGTCGCAGCGAAGTGTAAAGAAGATTGTAGACCGTAGAGCTCAAACCTCCGGCGCGGTAATATGGCTTTCGTTCGAGTAATATAAGTTGTGATTGTTGTGCTGCAGTGTGACTGACATGTTGAAGTATGTGCAGGCTGTGTACGCCGTCGAGGAAGACAGACACTTCAAAGCAAAAATTAACCAACACACTCGGATGCCGCTCCTGGTAAACATTGACAACCGGTTGAGCGAGTCCCATTGGAAGTGCCTGACGGACAGCCCGTTGGGGGGCGTTGCAAAACTGGGCACAAGGGTCCAGTTCTCGGGACAGCTTGTACACTATGTTCTCCAACGACAATTGAAGACGAAGAAGGAGAATGAAACGTGGTACAAGATCCATGATGCGGTCGTCAGTTTTTCAATAGCTGAGTTCGCCCTTGTCACCAGTCTCAACTGTGGCTATGGCGAAGAGCCTGAGGACGACGACGCGACGTTCGAGAAGGCAGTGTATGATTTCTTTGGAGTTTCAAAGATGAGGATGTCCGAGTTCGAGGTGCAGTTCAATATTTATTGACTGGAAATGGAGTGAATATTTACTGGACAACATTTATTTGCAGCTATGGGTGTACGAAGCCCTCACTCCAATGGCCAACCAATTCGCGAATGTCATAGATGAGAAGTTGTACCCCAGGTGTCTGCGATACGAGTTTAGAGACCCGAACCTCGAGTATGCCTCAATCGAAACCCGACTGCAGGAGGCGAAGGAGCTCGGGCACTTCAATGACCCTGTAGCCGTGAGACCTCTTCTACTCCTCGATGAAATGGAGGGAGCAACCCGTTTGTACCGCGATGCCCGAAACACTCACGACAAGCGGGAAAACTTCTTCGACGACATAGTCCGGGAGTTCGTATCAGCAAATGTCAAACCCCCACCAAAGAAACAAGCAAAGGGAGCACGTGGGTCAACGCAAGAATCAGGGGAGGGCACGCAGACACAAGCTACCCTATTAGAGATAGAGTCACAGTTAGTGGCAAAGATGGACGACATGCTGAGGAGTATATCCGCGGAGGTATCCTCAAAGATGGCTACGCTTGAGGAGGCGATTGAAAACATGAAGAGGGAACTGAGGTGGAAGGGGACTAGGGAGTCGGACGAGCAAGAGGAAGTTTTGGGAAAGGCGGTAAGGTTCTCCTGCTATCAGATCAGAATCGTCATGTCATTTCATGTGACTGTCATGTTTTTCATAATAAATGTCCTGTTAATATTACTAAATGTCATGCCAATTATAGCATATGTGAATTTACTGAGAGGTCATGTGCTCAGGTTCAGGGATCAATGAAGGAGAAGGATAAGGGCATAGTCCGATTCATCGAACAGTTTGAGGAGCGAAGGGCGTTGGCATCATCGCCTGCCTCTCCGTCAACGATGTCTTCGTGAAGAGGCTTGGAAAGAGAATTTGATAGAGAAGGTATGTCTTCGATTTTTCTTTTGAAATTTCAGTAATGTAAGGTTTAGGTGTTTGAATTTAGGATTTTGATTAGATGGAAATTTCAAATTTAAGGTTAGTTTGTCTGAAGTAATGAGCAATTAAATCTGAAAATTTAGGAATGGAATTTAGGGTTCAGGCCTTTTATCGATCAAGTTGTGTACTTCTTTTATTCTCTGATCGTATTCTTTTTTAGAGTTCCCTTTGAGTATTACTTACTCCGTATTTAGTTTGATTTTAGTTTTTAGACTTCAAATTTGTATATGCACTAGGTTTTGAACCTTTTATACTTCATCATGTTATTGCTAATTGGCTATGAATGATTATTCTTGCACATTTTGACATATTGGACACTGTTTGCTTATAAATCCTCTTCAATCAATGGAGTTATGTTGAGTTTCATAGTCCTAATTTATGGGTTATTTGGTTTTGGACTTTGGTAATGGAAAATTTTTAGTATCTTTGTTTAGTAGATTACTAAGAACATGTTATTGGTAGTACAATCAACTTGGTCTAATGCTTTAGTGCTAGTTTACAGATTTGTTATTGAGTTCATATAAGAAAAGGCTTTCAAATTTTTTTAACGGAAATTTCGCGGGGTTCCCTTGAGGTATTGCAATTTTCGCTGGATATACAACTCTTTTACATATTTCGTGTGGTGCCCTTGAGGTTTTGTTAAATTTCACCTCGTGCCCTTTATGTGTTAACATTAATGGAGCCCTTCGTGTCCGTTAGTTTTGAATTAAAAAAGAAAAGAAAAAAAGACGGACATGAAGAAAGAAAGCGAGAGAGAAGACATTGAAAGTCGACAAGAGAAGTGCGAAGGAAAGAAAGCTAGAGAGAAAGGAAGACGAAGATCGAAGATCGAGAGGACGAAGGTTGAAGAAAGAAGCAGTTCGCGCGCCAGAGAGAGAGAGGACGAAGGTTGAAGAACGAAGCTCCTGCTAGAGGCGTCGGGACTTGTGAAAATGGATGCGACAGTGGGAGGAGAAGCCAGCCACCGAACTCCCATGGCTGAGAGCGAAGGTAGTGGTGGCTCATTGCCTCGGCCGGTGACCTGAGGTGGAGAAGAAGTTGCAGGGAGGTTAGAAATTTTTGCCCCTTTACTGAAATTTAAGGTTTAGGTTGAAATTGATGCATTTAGGGTTTTCTTGTGATGTGAAATTGGTGAAATCAGTTCGAAATTGGGGGTTTCTTGTAAATATCAGATTGAAATTGATGCATTTAGGTTGAAATTGCAATGCCATTTTTCTCTGTAAATATCAGATTTCTGTAAATTTCGTTTCTTAGATTGAATGAAATGGTTAAATTTGGTTTCTAAGTTGCCAGCTTGTTTCCGCTGGTGTAATTGCATCTATGAGTTGTATTTCTTTGACATTTGAATTGTAGTAGTAGTCAAGTAGAGATGAGACTTATTTCATCAGGTTAGTTTTGATTTATACCTCTCGTCCTTCTATGGGTGTAAGCTTCTAACTTCTAAATTATGAGATTGACCTCATGGAATCTTGATCAGTGAATTTATTGACAATTGACACTCTGCGTTGACATTCATTCAGTTGAATCTTGATTGCATCAATTCTGCTGTGTATTATTCTGCCTTATTAAAGTTTGCTTGATGGTATAGTTAATTTACATGTTTTCATTCAGTTGATTCTTCTTGTATTATGCCTAGTAGGATGGGCTACTGATGAATGATTTAAGGAGGCAAAAGAGTTGATGAATGGCTACTGATGCATTTTTGTCTTGTCGTGTTCGGAAGGGCTACTAATGAATGGTTTAAGGAGGCAAAAGAGCTTATGAATGGCTACTGATGCATTTTTGTCTTGTCGTGTTCGGAAGGGCTACTGATGAATGGTTTAAGGTGGCAAAATAGTTGTTCAAGTGTATTCGCGATTAAGGCTACCCTCTCCAGGACCAAGCACCTGATGTTTTCAAGCTCACCGGTGCAAGTAGGGCAGTTGTTCTCGACTCAGGCCTTACACTGGATGCACAACGTGTGGCCATTCGGCCATTGATCAAAACACCACCTACATCAGCCTTTTGTTTTAAAGCTTTTATGTACCAAACGAGCGTAGAAGTACCTTAATATACATATTAAGCAAACCCATCACGGGCATCTTGTAATTACTAACACTACAGCAAAATTTCAATGGAAACATCATTTTCTATTCTAAATTCTACATTCTCTCAATCCTTATATTACAATATCTAGATGTATACCTACTTAATTAATGTGCATTACCCTTTTTAACTCTTGGAAAGTGTTTTTGAGAATGATGAATATGCCTTTTTACAACATTTTGTTTAAGATAACATATGAGGATTATTAGCCTATGTGGGAGTCGAACCCACGTCTTTGTGTTCAAACACATCGCTCTACCAATTGAGCTAATAGGCTACTTGTAAATCTGATCTTAATATTAGTCAGTCTCAAACAAAGTCAATCTCAGTAATAACCAAAGTAGCAGAAAAGTATTATAGCAAATTCAAAGCAATTCATATTGCCCTCCTAATCCTTGCATTGTTTGTATATAACCGATTCTCTGCACAAGACTGAGTGCAAGTCATAGGCAATTCTCTGTACTTGATCTGTAGAAACACATGGCATTTTCTGATTTTTCTCTGCAGCAATTATAGCTCCAGATTGCTATTTCCAGCAGCTCCTTGTTGCATTTTACAGCAACTCAATTTGGCGTTTTTTCAGCTACAATAACAGCTCTAAATCGCTATTTTCCAGCAGCACAAGCACCCCCAACAGCACAAGTTGCTGCTCTTCAGGAGCATGAATCAGCCAGTTTTAAGCAGCAACAACCTCTCTAGTTTTCTAGCACACATCAGCTTCCAAATGTTATTGTACAGCAACCCCAACAGCTCCAATTTCTAGCTTGTTAGCAGCCCCAATAGCTCCATTTTGCTGCTACTCAGGAGCCTTGGATGCTACATCCACAATTACGTATTTCCTTACCAAACCTAAATATTTCCTAATAAACATGATAATTATGTAAGGTTTCTTTATCCACATCCATAAAACAAGAAATTCTACTTGGAGCTTCTCATCATGGAGATCCATCCAACAGAAACATGGATTCAACAGAAAAATCAATTGAGGTTACAACTAGTGTAATCCTCTGCCTCTTATTGCCCATTTACTCATTCACTGCAATACTCACAAAGAGATGATATAGAATTCAAGTAGCCTCTTTCAATTTCACATGGAAAGGGCATTCTTCTCCATGCATCATCTCAACAGATTAATCAAAAGGGTTAAAAATTATTTGTAGTGCATGCCTTTCTCACCTGTGTTTGCAGCATGTCAAGCTCTTCAGTGGAGCATTTGATTTTTCTTTCAGCTTGTTCATTAAATGCAAACCCCATCCTTCACCACTTGCATCGAATATCTTGCCCATGCTCAAATTCACGAACTCAAATTCAAAAACCCTAGTTATAAGTTCGAATACTAACCTTTCTCGCAGAGGTTGCAGCAGGTCCGAGCAGAGGTTGCAGCAGGTCCAAGCCCAGATCCGAGCCTAGGTCCGAGCCGAGCAGAGGTTGTAGCAGGTCCGAGCCCAGTTCAAATACTAACCTTTATCGCTGAGGTTGCAGCAGGTCCGAGCAGAGGTTGCAGCAGCAGGTCCGATCCGACGCAGGTCCGAGCCGAGCCCAGTTCCGAGCCGAGCAGGGTATGGCGCCGCTGCTGTATCGCGTCTGGTCTCCCTCCTCAAGCGCTCTCTCTTCGCTTCGCTCTCTCCTCGCTCTCTGTATCGCACGTCTGAGAGCATGTTCAATGGTGAGACTGAAGGCCCTTAAGGGCTGCCACATAAGCCAAAAAAAAAAAAGGAAAAGGTTAAGGGACTGGGGAAGAAGCCCGCCTGCAAGGGTCTGAAAAAGGTAGTCCCATAGCAGGAATAACAAAGTCTGAAAAAGGGAGTGAGTGGGTGATACTTCTTTTCCTTACCTCCAAACAAAAAAGCGAAGTCTTCCATGGTAAAAAAGTCACATTTCAAAGCAAGCATTAAATGCTCCTACCCACTTGCAACGTTTTTCATCTATTTATTGTAAATAAAAGGTTTTTAATGTATTTTTAATCTATTTTTTGTAAATAAAAAAAAATTATTTTCTAGTGTGAAATAATTTTCTCTACCCATAGACACCTATTTTGCATATGTTTTTTTTTTAAAAAAAATTAATATCAATAATACCCATATACTATTATTTTAGCATAGAAAAAAAATCAAATTTTCCACTTATTTCGCCTATAAATAAGCCCACCCTTTCTACCACTCTTCACACATTCACTTCTACCATCTTCTCTCTTGTTCTAAGATGGATCACAACCAGAATTTCTACTACCCTCCTCAATCTTATTTCTCTTTCAATCCATACGGGGTTATCGATCCAAATCAAATTGTTCATCCGACCCCAAATGTTGTTCCGAACCTAAATGTCATCCCTCCTCAAACTGGTGTCGATGAAGAGGGTGAAGATGATGATGTTCAAGAGACTCCGACTCAAAACATCAACTCCCGAACCAAATGGAGTGATGAGGAGGACCACTTGCTCATTAGTGCTTGGCTCAACACAAGCAAAGATGTGGGCACGGGAAGAGGCCAAACCATGGCTAGATTTTGGGAAAGAATTGCAGACTACTACAACCAACGGAGGGGTAGTCTCGTGAGAAGGACCGAAAAACAATGTAAGTCTCACTACGCAAGGCTTAGTGCTGTCGTTTCTAAATTTGTAGGTTGTTACCTCACCGCACAAAGGGCTAAAGCTAGTGGCCAATATGAAGACGATGTCATGAACGTTGCTCGTCGCCTTTATGTTGAGGATAGTAAGGACAAGAAGGAGTTCAAGGAAGAACACGCATGGCGTCTGCTCCGAAACGAGCAGAAATGGCTTTATTCTATCGAAACTTCAACTACTACAGGAGGGAGCTCAGGGCCGAAGAGAACTAAAGTGAACGAGACAGGGGCATACACCTCAAGCTCAAATCCAGAAAATCCTACAAGTGAAGGATTCTCAGCAGGTTCCTCCCTTCGTCCTCCCGGTGCTAGGGCCTCCAAGAAGGCCGGGAAGCGTGTTTCGACACAAAAGTCTCCTGACAACGAGCATGACATCAACTTCGATGGCCATCAGAAGATTATTGCTGAGCTCATTGAGTCAAGGAACCTGGATCAGGAGCTGAAGAAGGAGGAATTAGCTATGAAAAAACTTGAGTGGGAGCAGAGGCAGACTTTCCTTCAGATGAAAGCTGCATCGATTGAGGCTAGAAAATCAAGGGTGGAGGAAAAGAAAATCCAAAAGGAAAAGAGGGTTCATAAGTTTACCATTTGGAAAGACTTGAAGGCTCGATTCGGTACGTTATCTTTTGAAGAGGAGGTTCAGTTTGACCAGCTCTCGATGGAATTATTCGAGAACTAGATGGCTCCGTAGGTAGCTCATTTTCATTCATATTTTCGTTTGTTATCGTTCTCCCATTCCCGTTTAGCAGCTCATTTTCATTCTTGTTTTTGTATTTTGTCTTAGTAGCATTCTAGTTCAGTAGGTCGTTTTCATTCATGTTTTTCGAACGTAAATGTACCATTTATCTATTATGAATGATAATGATGTCTAGTTGTTTTTAATTAATATATTTGTTTCCCTCTTCCCAATAGGTACATGTAATGATATCAACGTTTTAGATCGTTCTCCTGTTTTTGATGATGTATTACATGGTACAGCTCCAAAGGCAACATTTGTTGTAAACGGACATCAGTACAACATGGCTTACTACCTGGCGGATGGTATTTACTCTGAATGGGCAACCTTTATCCCAACAATCAGGCATCCCTTCGGTGCAAAGGATTTGTTGTTTTCCCAATTTCAAGAGTCGACTCGCAAAGATATCGAACGAGCATTTGGAGTGCTACAAGCTCGTTTTGCTATTATTCGTCGTCCAACACGTTCATGGGATATTGCATTGATTGGGAAAATAATGAAGGCGTGCATCATTATCCATAACATGATTGTTGAAGATGAACGTGACGACTACCAACTACAATTCCACACAACAGAATTTGATCAAGTCGCAGATGATGGGATCACCCAGATGGAATTACCGCGTGCGATGACCGACCTCATTAAAAGCCGAGATCGTATTCGAGATAGGGACTCACACCATCAACTCAAGGAAGACTTGGTTGAACATATTTGGCATATATTTGGACCACAAGGAGATGAGAACTAGGTGTAAGTGTTCAAGTTATCCTTTCAACAATTGCATTTTTGTTTTTTTTTTTATTAGGAAAAAATTCGGGTGGGCTGGCCCTACGCGGCAGCATCCTTGCGGATGAGGTTAAGAAGACCTAGATCATTTTTAATATCGACTCCTCGGGCAGAGTGGCTAAGGTGTGCAACCTTATCCGCCACTCTATTGCCTATACGAGGAACATGAAAGAAATCTACTTCTTCCACAGTCGATAGCAGGACTTGAGCATCGGAAAGTATTAGCTCGATCTCCCAAGGGCAGTTATATTTTCTATTTAAGTGATCAATGATTATCTTGCTATCTCCTTCAATTTGGATCTTTTCTATATTGAGTTGCCGCACTTGTTGGATGCCTATTTTAAGAGCTAATGCTTCCGTTGTGAGTGGTTTTTGTTTGCCCAACCGTTGGTGATGTACAGAGATTGGGTGGCCTACCCAGTCCCTAATGATGGCACCAGCAGAGCTGTCGCCATTAAAAAGGGTTGATCCGTCGAAATTGAGTTTGAACGTGCCCCGGGAAGGCTTGCGCCAGGAAATTATTTTTTGTTTCTGACTTTTTTTAGGAGGGTACCGACGAGGAGGGCGAAAGTCCTCCTCGAAGTCAGCCTCAGCTGCAGATGTTTTATTCCAGTTATCTATATGAGATTTAATTAGTCGTAGGACTTTATCTTTTTGCGGGATTGCAGCCTGCTCAAAAAGATGTTGGTTCCTAATATACCACGTCGTCCACCACGAAACAGCGAGGTTGGTCAGAGCAGAAGAATTTAGGCTCCTCCCTAGAAGAGATAGAATGGGCTTAATATCCCGGGACTGTGCAATCAGTCCGGCAATGTTTGATTGGACTTGGGACGGAAGCTGGTGGATCGCTTGGATAAAGGGACATTCCATAAACAAATGGACCTCATCCTCTGGTGCCGCATTACATAGAGAGCAGGTGGAAGGGACAAATGTACCCCTGTTGGACAGCCTAGTAGCAGTTGGGAGCCCGTCCTGAGCTATTTTCCAAAGAAAGTTTATGACTTTTGGGGGGATATTACTCTTCCATATCCAGGCATTACTGTCCGGGAGTGATGCTGACTGAGGTGTTATCAATTTATATGCACTAGCAGTAGTAAACCAGCCTTCCCTATCCGGCCACCAGTATAATCTGTCTTGTAGAGTGGAGGCAGGAAGAGGGATGACTAAAATCTCATTCACTAAGTCAATAGGGAGAACCTCTTGGAGTTTTTCTTTCCACCACTTCCCCCCCAAAATATAATCACTAACAGTTTCGTCCTGATTGTAAGTTTGAGGGCATTCTTCCCTGGCCGACAGAGAAGAGGTTGTGATCCAATTATCCGTCCAAAACTTAATTGATCGCCCATTTTCTACAGACCAAATAAGCCCCTTTTTAAATTTATCAATTAAAGCAGACAACTTGGACCACTGCCAAGAGCTAGACCCCTTGTTTTTGTAGTCAAAAATACTGGCAGAACGCAAGTATTTATGTCTAATCAATGACACCCATACATTACTAGGCTCGGCCAGAATTTTCCACAGTAGCTTCATCTGGAGAGCCACATTCATATCGCTAGATTTCCGAATCCCCAGCCCCCCAAAAAGCTTCGGTTTGCAGATCATGTCCTAGCTAATCAGCGGTCGGTATTTAAGATCCTTATTCCAGAAGAACGAGCGGTTTATCTGGTCGAGTTCTTTGTGTAAAGCAGTGGGGAACATGAAATTCTGCATAACATATAGCAGCTTAGCGGAGAGGTTGGAGTTGATAAGGGTGGCACGACCTTGTTGGGAGAGGGCATTAGCCCTCCATTTTGTCAATTGTTGTTTAGATTTATAGATGATATCTTCGAACGTGGTTTTGGTAACTCTTCTATTGATAATGGGACAACCTAAATACATTTCTAATGAATTTTCATTAGAAATATTGAGGCAGGTACGAAGCTCAAGGATCCTGTGGTTCGTAATACCTTTTGTGGCTTGGAAACTAGATTTATGGTAATTGATCTTTTGGCCCGACACTTTGCAGTATGAGTCACCAATCTCCTTTACTTTGTGCCCTGCAACCAAGCTACCTTTCGAGAAGATTATGATATCGTCAGCAAAGGAAAGGAACGGGATTCGAGGGCCGTTATGTCCAATCGGGAACCCAATGTGTGTTTTATCCAGACTAGCTTTAGCAGCCAGTTTCCGAGCCAGAATCTCAGCTCCTAAAATAAATAGAAAGGGGGATAACGGATCCCCCTGGCGGAGACCCCATGTGGGATAAATCAGATCCGTAGGACCATTGTTGACTAATACCGAGAAAGAAACCGTCGTGATACATTCCATTACCCAAGAGATAAACGTGTTGTGGAAACCAAACCTTTGGAGCACCTTTTTTATGAAATTCCAGTCGACTTTATCATATGCTTTTTCCATATCTAGTTTTATTACTAGCCATCCTTCCTGGCCCCTCCGACTTTTGTAAGAGTGGAAAATTTCATGAGCTATCAGGACATTGTCTTGAATGGCTCTGTCTGATACAAAAGCACCCTGAAGAGGATGTATAAGTTTACCAACAACTTTTTTCATTCTGTCAGTCAAGATTTTGGATATAATTTTGCAGACATTGGAACATAAGCTGATAGGGCGGTAGTGACCGGTGGCCGTGGGATTGTCCCTTTTAGGGAGGAGTGAGATAAATGTATGATTTATTTGTTTAAGCATTTTTCCAGAGTGGAAAAACCCTTTGACTGCACAGATTATAGATTTACCTACAATATCCCAATATTTTTTTTATAAAATTCAGCTGTGAAACCATCAGGGCTCGGGGATTTGTTCCTCCCAAGGTTGAAAACCGCTGTTTTAATTTCCGTGTTATTGCATTTTCGTTTCATTTGCATCAATCGTTGTATTGTAATATTTGTTTTATTGCATTTTCGGTTTTATTTTTATTATTGTTGTATCGTGTAACCCCTGTTTCAAAATCAATGTTGTGCTTTGCTTATTTTTTCTCCATTTCACATTGTAATAATAATAATAATAATAATAATAATAATAATAATAATAATAATAATTGGTTAATAATAAAAAAAAATAAAAAAAAATAATAATAAAGAATAATAATAATATTATTATTATTATAATAATAACAATAAATAATAAAGATAAAGAACTAAATAATAATAATAATAATAATGATGATTAAATAATTAAAAAGGGTAAATAGTAAAAAGTAAGTTAAGGGCTCGGGTCCGGGCTCACGAATGGAAGTGCAAATAATTAAAAGGTGGAATGAGGCCCTTAAGCTGATGTGGCAGAGGAAAAGTAAGTTAATGGTCCGGGTGTTAAGGGCCTTCAGTCTCACCATTGAACATGCTCTGATGTTTCGCGTCCGGCCTTTCTTTCTTTTCTTTTTCTTTTTTTTTTTAGTAAACTAACAGGATTCATCCAAAATAGTTAAAGTTAACCGAGAAGGGCACGAGGCGAAATAGATTAAAACCTCAGGGGTACCACACGAAATATGTAAAAAAGTTGTATACCCCGCAAAAATTGCAATACCCCAAGGGTACCTGGCGAAATTTCCGTTTTTTTGATAAAAGGGAAGCTTTGGCCAAAAAGTTGACTACCCATTTTACCCTTACTTCTTGCCTATGAGATTTAAAAATTACAAAATTGCCATGATTTTGCATATCGCCCAGGTTTTTCCTACAGCTTGTCTTCAAATCCTCATTCATCCTCTTAGACCATGTGCAACCATGAGTTTTACTTACCTTATAGGTCTTAAAAGGTAAACCCATGGTTGCAAGCCAAACCTTAAGGGAAGAGGTTGGAAGGGGTTACCCCTTCCCACTAAGGTAACCTCTTCCCTTTTATTTTTACTTTATCTTTTTTTTTAAACACATAAGTGGGTCATTACATATTATTTATATATTTTTTAAACACACAAGTGGGGAACAAGGTACCCTCATTGTTGCAAGGGTAACCTCTAAAGAAGAGGTACAAAAATTGCAAAATAATTTAGAGAAAAAAATATAGGGATTTTTTGCTAAGTGGCCATTTTGGGTCCAATTTTTAAGACATAGGACACAAGGGTGGCAATATTAGGTAATAGTCCATAATTTCCAATTTTGCCCCTGCGTTAGTATTTTCTTTCAACGCCTTCCCCAAATTAAAACACCCCAAAGATGAAGCGGTGGAGCGAGATCTGGCGGAATCGAGGAAGAAGATGGGAGCGAGATCTGCTGGAGGGAGATGGGAGCGAATTCGATGGTGAAGATTAGGAAGAAGATGTGGTTACACAGCTTCGTCGATGGCGGAATTGAATCTCGGATTTGAAGGAAGGAGATCGAGGATGAGATCTGGAATTCTCCGATTGGGGGAGGAGGAGATCGAGGATGTGGGAGAGCTTGAGCGAGAGGGAATCCGGCTTTGATCGATCTCCCTCTCAAAATATCCCCAATTTAATCCTCAATTTGATCGATCGATCTCCTTCTTCAACAGATCGATCAATCTCCCTCTCAAAATCTGTGTATTGATTAAACAGAGGGGCTAAGATTTACTCTCTACTGGATCCGAATCCAAAATCCAGGCTAAGCATCGAAGAAATCATGAAGGATTTGTGGTTCAAGACCAGTCAATTCGGCCCCAGGAGCATGTCGCTGGGCGATTTGGTGTCAATCAACTAGAGGAAATTCGAGAGGGTTTCGAGCATGAACGCGTTCGACATAATCGGGATGAGCTCCGGCTTGGATTTGTCGGGGCTGTTCGGCGACGGAGAAGGGAGCAAGGAGAGGAGATTCACAACGAAGGAGTCGGCGCCGGCGGAGATTGCTGTTGATTGTCGAGCTTTTGGAAATGGCGGCGGAGGTGCTTGTGGTGGAGGTGAAGGTGGTGGAAGACGACGGTGACTGTGGTTCGATTGCAAATTTCGGCCTTGAATTTCAAGCGCTTGATCGATCAGTGTCTATTGGGACTATTGGATACTCCCTCCGTTCAACAAAACTTGTCGTTTACTATTCACGCACGCTTTTTTAAAATGATAAAAACTATATAAATTATTCATTTTTTTAAAATTTTTTTTAAACAAGTTTGTACTTCTTAATAATAACTACGAAATTGTTTAAAAAAATTATTTAAAAAGTCGATATTTTATATAGTTTTTAGCACATAAAAAAGCGTGTATGAATAGTAAAACGTCAAGTTTTGTTGAACGGAGGGAGTATTAATTAATTTTGCAAGTACCTTGAACATATCTGTTGTTTGATTCTATATGCAATCGACAACACTGCATCGTCCCTTCCAAATTTTTGTCTTTAGTCTAGAAGTTACAACATGAGGAGGAGTTGATTAAAAATATATGGGCTGTTGGGTTGTGTAGTTAACTAGGTGGGTGGGCTAGCTGTAATCTCATTATATATATGTTAAATGCTACTTTTATATTTACATATATTTATATAGTCACTAACTTCTTTTTAAAAAACTTTTAAAAAAAATTATCACCACTATAAAAACAAGGTGATAGACACTGTCATCACTATAAAAACAAGGTCATATACACTGTCATCACTATAAAAACGTGGTCATAGACATTGTCATCTAATATATGAATGATGATAGACATTGTAACAAAAATAAAAACAAGGTCATAGACACTGTCACCACTATGAAAAATGATCATAGACACTGTAATCAAAGGAAACCCCTACAAAAAGGGTCATAGACACTGTCATCACTATAAAAAAAATGTCATAGACACTGTAATCAAAGGTCATAGACACTGACACACAAAATACATGTGGTTACATGGTCATAGACTCTGTAATCAAAGGGAAATCATATGATAAGGGAAACACAAACCCTATAGGGGCTAATGAAAAGCCAAAATAAATGTGGTGACAGTTCTCCTCTAATACATGAATGGGTAAGAGGGTCATAGACACTGTAATCAAAATAAAAACAGTGTCATAGCCACTGTCACCACTATAAAAATAAAGTCATATACACTGTAATCAAAAGGAAAACCCTATAGACGTTGACCAAAATAAAAATAGCTTTATAGACACTGTCACCACTATGAAAAAAGGTTTATATACACTGTAATCAAAGGAAAATCCTAGGAAAAGGGAAGCACAAACCCAATAGGGGCTAACGAGAAGCCAAATACATGTGATGACAGTTCTTCTCTAATTTCTAGTTTTCTAGATTTTTTTTAAAGTAGTGTCACCACAATAAAAAAAAATTAAAAATGTAACTATTGTTGTCATCATAATAAAAATAAAGTCATAGATACTGTCACCACTATAAAAAGATGGTCATAGATATTGTAATCAAAATAAAAATAGGATCATAGCCACTGTCACCACTATAAAAACAAAGTCATAGATACTGTAATCAAAAGGAAAACCCTATAGACGTTGTAACTAAAATAAAAACAGCTTTATAGACACTGTCACCACTAAGAAAACATGGTCATAGACACTGTAATCAAAAGAAAATCCTAAGACAAGTAAAGCACAAACCCAATAGCGGCTAACGAGAAACCAAAATACATATGGTGATAGTTCTCCTCTAATATATGAATGGGTAAGAGCGCCATAGACGCTGTAATCAAAATCAAAACAGAGTCGTAGACACTGTAACCAAAGGAAAACCATAGGACAAGGGAAGCACAAACTCTATAGGGGCTAATGAGAAGCCAAAATAAATGTGGTGACAGTTCTTCTCTAATACATGAATGGGTAAGAAGGTCATAGACACTGTAATCAAAATAAAAACAGTGTTATAACCATTGTCACCACTATAAAAACAAAGTCATAGACATTGTAATCAAAAGGAAAACCCTAGGACAAAGGGAATCACAAACACTATAGGGGCTAATGAAAGCCAAAATACATGTGATTATAGTTCTTCTCTAATTTATAATTTCTAGATTTTTTAAAAGTAGTGTCACCACAATAAAAAAAATTAAAAATGTAACTACTATTGTAACCACTATAAAAAAAAATAAAGTCATAGATACTGTCACCACTATAAAAACATGGTCAAAGACACTGTAATCAAAGGGAAATCATATAATAAAGGAAGAACAAGCCCTATATGGAGTAATGAGAAGCCAAAATAAATGTGATGACAATTCTCCTCTAATACATGAATGTGTAAGAGGGTCATAGATACTGTAATCAAAATAAAAACAGTGTCATAGCCACTGTCACCACTATAAAAACAATGTCATAGACACTGTAATCAAAAGGAAAACCCTATAGACGTTGTAACCAAAATACAAACAGTTTTATAGACACTGTCACCACTATGAAAAAAGGTTCATAGACACTGTAACCAAAGAAAAATCATATAGACGTTGCCACCACTATAAAAACATTATCATAGACACTGTAATCAAAGAGAAATCATATGATAAAGGAAACACAACCCCTATAGGGCTAATGAGAAGCCAAAATAAATGTGATAACAGTTCTCCTCTAATGCATGAATGGGTAAGAGGGTCATAGATGTTGTAATCAAAATAAAAATAGTATCATAGCCACTGTCACCACTATAAAAACATGGTCATAAACACTGTAATCAAAGGGAAATCATATGATAAGGGAAGCACACACCCTATAGGAGTTAATGAGAAGCCAAAATAAATGTGTTGACAATTCTCATCTAATACTTGAATGGGTAAAAGGGTCATAGACACTGTAATCAAAATAAAAACAGTGTCATAGCCACTGTCACCACTATAAAAATAAAGTCATAGACACTGTAATCAAAAGGAAAACCCTATAGACGTTGTAACAAAAATAAAAACAGCTTTATAGACACTGTCACCAATATGAAAAAAGGTTCATAGACACTGTAATCAAAGGAAACCCCTAGGAAAAGGGAAGCACAAACCCTATAGGGGCTAATGAGAAGCCAAAAGAACATGTGATGTACAGTATGGTTTAGGGTTTAGGGTTAAGTCTTTAGGGTTTAGGGCCAAGGCCCTAAACCCTAAACCCTAAAATGTTAAGTACAGTACATCGTTAAGAGATGATTGCTGTAATCAAATGGAAAACCCTAGGACAAGGCCAACAAAAACCCTAAAAGGGCTAATGAGAAGCCAAAAGACATGTAATGGACTGTTCTCCTTCATCATATGAATGGTTAAAACAGACATAGACGCTGTAACCACAATTAAAACAGGGAATAGAGACTGTAATCATAGGTAAAACTTATAGATGTTTTCAAAACTATTAAAATAGAGACATAAACAATGACATATGCACCGTCACCATTATGAAAACATGCCCATGGACACTGTAACCAAAAGGAAGGCCCTATGATTATGGAAGAATAAACCCCAAAGGGGCTAATGAGAAGCCAAAAGAACATGTCATGTACAGTATGGTTTAGGGTTTAGGATTTAGGGTTTAGAAAATGTTAAGTACGGTACATCGTTAAGAGATGATTGTTGTCACCAAATGGAAAACCCTAGGATAAGGTAAGCACAAACCCTAAAGGGGCTAATAAGAAGTCAAAATACATTAGGTGGACAATTCTTCTTCAATATATGAATGGGTAAGAGAGTTATAGACACTGTCACCACTATGAAAACATGGTCATAGACATTGTCACCACTATAAAAACAAGTTCATATACACTGTCACCACTATGGAAAAAAGGTCATATACACTGTAATCAAAGGAAACTCTATAGAAGTTGTAACCGAAATAAAAACAGGGTTATAAACACTGTCACCACTATGAAAAAAGGGTCATAGACACTGTAATCAAAGGAAACCCTATAGACGTTGTAACCAAAATAAAAACAGGGTTATAGATATTGTAACCACTAAATAATATCTCAAGAAATGAAAACGTATATCCAACCCACTAAGGTCTTAGACACTGTAATAAAAAACAAGGTCTTAAACACTGTAATCAAAATTAAACAACATATGCACCCAACAATGAAGATGCAAGTCAAAGCTTAATCTCCAATATAAGATCTTCAATAAACCTTTCAAATTGCAATTCAAATGGAATTGATTAACTAAGATTAATTAAATCAAGCCTAATCCGATCAATAAACAATGGAAAATAAATCCCAATTGAGGCGTTGACTTTGTGAGCAAAATGAAATCGGATGAATTTGAGGTTTGCAGTAGTCTTCGAAATACAACCATTTGTTTGACCTCAAATCGGAATCTAAACTTTCACTCTGCAGATCCTCTCCAAGGCGGATGCGGATGTCGGACTAACAGGGACGATTCGCATCAGTTACGCGAAGGTGTCGGAGGTGGCCCACTCCGGCAGAGAGAGCGTCGGCAACCACAATTGGGAGGACCACCATCTCCATCTCCTTCCTAAGATGCCGAGGAGGAATTGCAGAGGAAGGAATCGCCGATTGTGGATCTGGAGCGGCGGTTTTCGTGGATCTGGAGAACGATCTTCAACGAGAACGCGGGCAGGAAGCACGTTCCCAGGGCGGTTTTTCGTGGATCTGGAGCCGACCGTGATCGATGAAGTCGGAAGCGGCGGTCACCGGCGGCTTTTCCACCCCGAGCAGCCGATTTCGTGGATCTGGAGCCGATTGTGATCGATGAAGAAGATGAGGAGCGAGCACGGAGGAGTAGCCATGGAGCGCTCTCTGAGATTAGATCTGAATACAGGGAGTAGGGAGGGCCGGGTGTGGTAAAAATTAAAATGGGGTAGTGTTGGTATTATGAAAATTTTTTGGCCATTTACTAGCAAAGAAAAGTTTTTAGGACATTTAGTATTTGGTCCAAAGGCCTTCGGCCTTTGGACCAAATTACTTCAAAAATATATGAGGTGGTAAATTATAATAGAGGGATTTTGTTCAAATGGACCTTTAAGCATATTTGGTTAGCTAGATAAGCCCATTAATTGTTTTTTTAGCATGCTAAGCCTTCTTAAACGGTCAATGGTCAACCGTTGACCGGTCAACCCATTTTGATGCCAATTTTTTTTATTTTTATTTTTTTTGATGCCATATTTTACCGTTTTAATGTCAAAATTTTATGGTGACAATTTTATATAATTGATGGCATAAGAGCTTAAAAAGTGGAATCAAAATATTGTCACCTTATTGTCACTTTTCTAATGAAATGATTGGATGACTCTTTTTTAATGCCACTTTTTTAAAACATTGATGACATTTTTTGTGATGTCATATTTTACCGTTTTGATGCCAAAATTTTATTACATTTTATTTTCACTCTGATGCCACTTTTCTAATTAAATTATTGGATGACACTTTTTTTAAACTTTGATGACATTTTTTGTTTACTCTAATGTCACGTTGACCATTGATGCCATTTTGAAAATTTTGTATCACATTAAAGGAAAAAATGTCATAAAAAATACTACTTTTGAAAAAATATGGCATCACGGTAAAAAAAATATTATCAAAAAATTGACATAAAAAAAAGTGGCATCAGTCGTTAACAGTAAAAAAAAATGGCATCAATGATCAACGTGACATTACTGTAAACAAAAAATGTCATCAAGGTTTAAAAAAAGTGACATTAAAAAAGTGACATCCAATCATTTCATTAGAAAAGTGGCATCAAAGTGAAAATAAAATATAGTAAAATTTTGGAATCAAAACGGTAAAATATGACATCACTAAAAAAAAAAAAAAAAAAAAAAAGGAAGAAGTTGGCATCAAAATGGGTTGGTCAACGGTTGACCATTGACCAACCCACCCTATTGGGAATGGGTATAGGGCAAAACTAATTAAATTGAGTTATAGCCTAAGTGCCAAATTGAATATTCAAAAAAGGCCAAGTACCAAAATCACCCATTATAATAAGGTGATAAAAATTGAAAAGGAGAAGAGGCAACCCCATGGTTGCACATGCTCTTACTCCTTCCCTTCTTTCAATTCCTTGTCTTCCAATTCGAACCCGTTGTTCTGTTCCAATACAAATTATAGACCTAATCACACGTCTATTTTGCTAAACGCCTTTTTACAAACCACTAATCTTAAATTATCCATGTAAGTTTTTAGTTGTTGGATTAGTTGATTTTGAAGTTCTTATGAATTGAGTTTGTTTATTAATTGTTGTGGTTATGAACTATGGAGCATATAAATTTCTGCCCTGCTGAGAACTATTGAAATACAAAGGTTATGTTTGTGACTTGAGTATGCACTCTATGTGTTTGATAAAATGCCTAACAAAAACCTTGGTTAAAAGCCTCATTTAAACCTGCATCTAATACGTGTTTTAAACGCTTAGGCGAATCTTATCTGTTAGGGGATAAGGTGCTTGTCAGTTCCATTGATTGGGTGGATCGTTGACGCTGGATCAAGAACATGTTTGATAGGAGTTCAAAGATTATGGACCCTCCCGTTGCGAATGTTGATCACTTATTGGTGCTTTTCTCCCTCGATCAGCCTAATATAGAACCGTTTATGTTCACCAGGTTCCTGATTGAGGCCGAATCTGCGGCGATTCCGCTTTCCCTTGCTCCGAATAAAACTGAGTTGGTTGATGAGGAGGTTTGATTTATGTGCTTTTCCTCATGTTAATTCAATCGTAATAAATCCGAAGTTGCTAATTGTGTTCTTTGCAATCCATTTCAGCTTGTACTACTTGTTTAGCTTATGTTGATCCATTTTCAATTTTAATTGCAAAATTAGTGAATATTTTGTTAGTTAGATCGAGGGAAAGTTGAAATGAGATTAGTAGTTGAAAATCTTCAAGTGAGATCATTAACTTGGCAACTAAATAAAGATTGGGTTTGATATGCATTTCTAATTTTTGTTGGACGATCAGTGGATAATTTGTGAAAGAGAGCTGAAATGAGGCTGATAGTTAGAAAATAGAATTGAGCTCTATGGTTTTGTAGCTGAAAGAGTAGTTAAGCAATCATTTTAGAGATCCTCCTGAGTTCTTGTGGCTTTCTTAATCAAGCAGTAGGAACCATGCACATCATCAACAATTGTAATTTTTCCATCATAAAATTTAGTTTGTAATGAACCATGAATTTTTTTTCTTGCTACTGCTGTCATAACAATACTTGCAAACTTTATAAATTGATTTCTTTCAATATTTTTACTGTATTTGTTATATAAACACAAATTTGATTCACGAAAACAGAACATGAACAAATCTGATTTATGAAACACAACATGAACAACATCTCATGAAAACAAATCTAATTTTAAGAAAAAATATATTTTAGATTTTTTTTAAAAAAGAAGTGATTATTGGATTGGTTTCTTCGGTTATTTGGGAAAAAGAAATATACTTCTAACTTACCATTCGAACCTTTTTTTTCCATGCTCTCCCGGAGGTTTGGAGAAGAAGACTTTATATGTAAGTCTTAGCACAAGTAATGATATGTAGTAGGGATCATTCAAATGATTGGAGTACTCCCTCTTAATTTCTCAAAAATATTTTATGATTGATATTTTCTTGTTTTTGAAGGTGTATTATGAAAATGCATAAATATGAAACTTTTAGTCCTAATTTTAGCCATTTTTTAGGTTATATGTTGTTTTGTGTTGATAGAAAATATATTTGCTTGAGTTGTCATGGGTTTTAAAGTCATTATTGATTGAGAAATATTTAATCTAATTGCAATTAGTATGGAATAAATAGCGATAGATTCACTATAGAAGGGCTACAAGTAAATCTGGGGTAAAGTCAATTATCTTAATTTCTTTGCTAGGGACAAATCTTAGTAGTTGAATTTGCTTTCGGTTAGGAAATCAAATGGCTACAGATGAATGATGACTGATCATAATGATTCAATCAAATTTTCCCACCAAAAAAAAAAATTTGATCCAATCAAAAGTCCCCTTAAATCTCTTAGTCCCCAATTTTGTTGGAATCAGATCAAAGGAATGTGTGCTCATTATCTGATGTTGAATAGCCTATCCTCAACCTAGAATTTTTACACTTTATTTTTACTACCTATACTCATTTATGTATCTTGTTATGTTTTTGGCTATCTAGAGTTCCCTATCATATGACATTTCAAAAGTTGAAAATGGAATGGGTATGCACCAAATGAGAGGATTCATTGTGAGAGCATCTAAAAATCTTACTAAAGATTTAAAACCAATCTTTCCAATTCATTTGAAATCTTCTGATAGATAGCTTTTATCACGTATATTTGCAAACACATGCACCTCCTCCCTAGAGCAATTGATCACCAATTTAAGGAGCTACAAAAAATTAATAGAAATTTCCATAAGGAATGACCATCATTGCTACAAGATCTATATAAGTATGCTATGTAAGTTGTCCTCCTTATCTTGAGAAGAACACATCATGTGGTTTGCACATTTGCATATCACTCTTGAATAGTAAAAGAAAGTAATTACAGTAACACTTTTGTGAGCTTATTGTTTGACAATTTAGTAATCTGATTGGTGTTAAATATAATTTCAGTACTCTTACTTATTTATAAATTTCTTTCTAGATTGGTGTAGATTAGCATAAGAAGGTGAAGTTAATTTTTAGAAAGATGACAAATTTATTCAACACTTAAGAAAGGTTGAAGTCATCCGTAAGTTTGCAAAGAACAATACCATAGCTCAACTGTATAGCCTAACAAACACTCACATCCGTGTGATTTAAGGGTACTATTTACTCTAATCTCTATTGCCCCTTCTCTCTCTAGTCTCACCTCTCTGTCTTCCTCACTCTCGTCTCTGGCCCCGTTCGTCTGTCTCTCCATCTCTGCTACCGTCGGAGTCTCCCCCTAGAGGAACGATCAATGGGTGTTTTTGGGTGCTCAGAAGTCGGAAAGGGCACCTATTCCAGTCGTCTATCCTCGCTCCTCGACGTCCCTCATATCTCCACCGGAGACCTTGTCTGCAATGAGCTCTCCTCCGGCCCTCTTTCCCAGCAGGTTATTCATTCTCCTTTATGATTTCAGAGATTTGATTGGTGGAAGTAGCAACTCATTTTTAGGGGTTGTGTATTCCTGTTTGATTTTTCGAAAATTGGCTTTAGGATTGATTAATTCAGATTCAGCCTTATAATTTCGAAACATTAGAAGCTGAAATCAGGAGCGATGAGTTTCTGGATCCAATTATAATATTTAGATATTTACTGGCATGTGTGGAAAGAACTCTATAAAAATTGGTATGTTTGAACCTTTGATTTGAAGATTTAGGGCAAAAGATTTTGTTTATTTTCAATGTTTTAATGATGCACTCAAAGTGTTTGACAAAATGCCTATAACAAGATTTCTAATTATTTCAGTTATTTTGAAAAAAAATTACACTTCGTATTCGTTACATGGGATACGCGAATCCGTTATTGTTGATATAGACCCAAAATGAATCTAAGTTTAAATGATCTTTTTAGTGAGATTTTGTGTTTTCATAAGCAAGAGTTCCTCTGTGTGTATTTATTTGCTTCACTCCTGTTGTTACAGAAATGGATTATCAAATCCTATCACATAGATTAAAAAAATTAAAAGAAGAAAAGAAGCAAGACATTACTCAGGTTTATGCACTTTATTAACCGTTTCTGTATGCAAAGAAAACAAAAATGGCTTCGCAGAAACCCAAAATTATTCACCGCTTGCCTAAGCTATAATCGTGATCTTAAAGCTAATTTGCAAGATTAATTGTTGTTGTACTTAGAGTATCTTGATCCTCCAGTATGTTTGGAAATAAGTCAGTATAGTTTTTTCAATCTGAAATTGTTCGTTAGTTTGAAATGCAATGCCAGATCTTACAATTGGGACATACGAGACTGAAGCAAACATCTGAAATTGTTCGTTAGTTTGTGGGCTAAATTTTGCAGATGAAAATTTGATTGATGTAGTAGGAAGTGCTTGTTACGTAGCTCCTGAAGTTCTACATAGGTCATATGGGACTGAAGCAGACATATGGAGTATTGGTGTGAATGTGTGATTGCTTATATTCTTCTCTATGGAAGTCACCCCTTTTGGGCTCGCACAGAGTCTAGAATAGTTCTAAAGGCAGACCAACTTTTGACGAGGCCCCTTGGCCATCTTTGTCAACAGATGCACTTGAATTTGTCAAGAGATTGTTGAACAAGGACTACCAAAAGAGGCTAACTGCTGCTCAGGCTCTTGGTAAGTCCTCTGAAAACTTCAGCATAGTCTTTTGGTACTTGACCATTTGAAAATTCCATATATCATCTGAATTTAATCAAGTAGTCAAATGTTGACTGAAATTGAAACATATTCTGAATAATTACCTAACAATTTTTTAATTTGTCATTGTTGTCTACCATGCTATTTGGACTTTATCTTGAATTAGGTGTTCATTTTTTAGAGGCTGTGTAGAAAGGAAAGCTGAAGTTAGATTATTGAAGAGACTTGAGCAATCTTTGAAAAAAAATGAACTGCTTAAAAAAGATGCTTTCTTGAAGTTTCTACTTGTCAGCTTTTCATTTTGCTTTTCAACTACTCCAGCTTGCAAATTCTCAGAGGTATCTGTGCTTGCTATCAGTGTTGTGTAGTTGAGTGAAAGGGAGTTGCTTAGCAGTCCAACAATGGCAACTATGAGAGTGATGGCAATGGCTACGGCTGACACCAACATCGCCACTACTTCACTCATCTTCAAGAGGCATCCACTGCAGATAAAGCAGAGGTCATCACAAAGTCTCACACTGAGCACCAACCATGCCCTTTCTAGAAGACGCTTCACTTGCCGAGCCATCTATAGGCCTGATGAGATTCAGGTCAAGGAGGAAGGCCAGCCTGAAACCCTAGATTATCGTGTCTTCTTCCTTGACAACTCTGGTAAAAAAGGTTCCTTTTCTTTCTCCCTTTGATAGGAATGGATTTGTTTTCGAAAGATTAATAGCAGCAATCCATATCTGGCTTATTGTCGTATATCAGGTCTTTGAGGTTTAATTTTGGTAATATTTCAAAATTTAACTTGATTGGTTATTGGTTGGCTTGCTCTATTGGCTGGTGGGGGTTATCCAATATCCAAATGGGATTGGAACAGATTTTATTTCAATCGAATTTATAACAGTCTACAGATATGATTGATAAAATTGCTGGCACGGTTTCTTGTGTTTTGGTTAAGGTTAGGGATGCAATTATGTTTGCTTTTGTTCATCACCTGACAGTGGGTGCCAGAATTTACAAAAGTGGTTGATGATATTGTTTGCACATTGATTTACTTGCAGGTTTCTCCTTGACATGATATTCCATTGCAGTTGGGCGATGTAATTTTCAATTTTGTAGTGGAGATACCGAAAGAATCAAGTGCAAAGATGGATGTTGCAACTGATGAGCACTCCACACCAATAAAGCAGGACACCAAGAAGGGAAAACTTCGATTGTATCCGTAAGATATGCATTGCCATATTTATGTCATTTTTTGTAAGATTTTAATGTATTACAACTCACACAGGTAGAAAGTATAATTTTCTCAGTTCTTGAATACCAACTGAGCTATATCCCCCGAGCCGTGTAGAGGATGCATGGAGGAGTCAGCAGCCTAAGATCGTTGTGTCTGATAAAAAAGTTTTCAGACCAACTGTTTGTTAAAATACCATCTTCAAGATGCATTGCTTTGTTTGTTGGGTATATTAGTGACAACAGTGTTTGATGCTCCAATGCTCCTTATATTTGTTAAGGTGATTTTTATTAGTATCCCATTCTTTACCCTATTAGTTATTGATATTACTCTTAACCCTTTCTTGATTATTATGCTACTTAGGTATGTTAAGGCAAACAAATCAATCTATATAATTTATAAGTAGGATGTTAAAGAAAGAAACATAATCTATCGATTTCTTTACACTAAGGTTATAGTTGATTTATGTTTTCTCAAGATTTAAGATTTTATGTTGGAGAGAAGCAATTTTTTTTCCTTTTTAGTGAGAGAATGAATTTGAACTTAGCGTACCAGAGATTCAGGAGAGGGTTCACACTTTTTGCTTATATTCTTAAGTATTTAAGTTCTGTTAAACATTATGAATCCAATTTCGTTAAACATATATTATGCTGCACTTGTTCTTATTGCTCTATATACTTAAGATTATGCCTTTTCTGTTAAAAATAGAATTTATGTATGAGATGACTATTATTTAAATAATAGGCAGTGTATTGCTGATTGTAATCCCAATCATGCACTTAGAGGAATTTATAGGCAATTCCCTGTCAATTGGGCAGTCAATCTGTGTTAAAATTTTAAACCAGATCAACTAAAAGCTGTTTTGTTTGTTACTGGTTTTAAATTGGGGATAGTTATTACAATTTGTGATCTAATAAAACCCTAAAGAACTTGGCTGCGAATCCTGTCTGATAAAACTTAAAAGGATTGGTTATCATAGAAATAATTTATTTTACTTCCTTTATCCATAAATTGTCTATTGTATGATGCATCACTGAATCTTTGGTTTTAATATTTCTTTCAGATTGAAGAGTTTTAAAAGATTTGCATCAAATCCTGATGCATATCAAAATATATGTTCTAAGATTGCTCCCTCCATATTTGGTCATGATGATTTAAAGTAAGCTGTTTGCTGCTTATTGTTTGGAGGGTCGAGAAAGGTAAAGTATATAGCTAACTTATGCGGGTTTTCATCCTCAAGAAACAAGGTGCGGAGATAAATTTTCCATGCTTGCAGATTTTGCCAGATGGTGTGAAGTTAAGAAGTGATATTAATGTGTTGCTTCTGGGAGATCCTTCCACAGCTAAATCACAAGTAAATTTCCACCCCCTTTCATACCTCTGCATATGCTATTTATGTTTATGATTCTTAGTCTTTTGTTTCATAAAAAAAAAGATATTGATTATATACAGTCAAAGACCATAAACACGCTGGAAATTATTAAAAGTTGTCAGTAAAATTGCTTGTGAAGTTTCTCAAGTTTGTCGAGAAGACTGCACCTATAGCTGTTTATACATCAGGGAAAGGTTGTTGCTGGGCTTACTGCTTCTGTGATTCAAGATAGCAGCACTGTGAGTGCCCCACTGTTATTATACTATCACAGTATCACTTTTTCATTAATGTTGCATAGTTAAGGATATGATGTTCATTTTTTTTCTTGGTGCTATTATTCACTCTCTTTTGAAGCCTGCTAATATTTTGATCCTCAACCTTTTTAGCGTGTCTTTTACCTGGAAGGCGGAGCCATGGTTTTAGCTGATGGAGGTGTCGTCTGCATTGACAAATTTGACAAAATGAAACCAGAGGACAGGTAAGCTGGCCAGTAAGTACTGATTAAATGCTGTTTGTCCAATGAGTCCCTTGACTGATTTTGTCTTGCTCACTGTCGTTTAGAGTTGCCATTCACGAAGCCATGGAGCAGCAGACAATTTCCATTGCAAAAGCAGGAATCAGAACAGTTCTCAATTCTAAAACCTCTGTTCTTGCTGCTGCAAACCCTCCATCGTGTTGCTATGACAACCTAAAGGTCTATTTTATTCATGACCGATTGAGTTTTACATCTGCCAAATGTTGCACCTAATCCATTGTTGGGCTTAGTTTTCTTGTTTTTCTCTTTCAGGCTGAAGAACTAAATATAAGATATTGTCTCTTTTACCGACTGTCCAGGATAACATTGATTTGCAGACCACTCACAAAATAGAATCATAGGAAATATCACATTTCTGTTTTGTGAAGAATGACCGTCTACAACTACTATATGAACATGCACAAGAGAGATCTTGCACTCATGGATCAATGTTGGAAAACTCAGATCTTTCCGCTTCATCTCTTTATAGGTGATTAGCTTATTTCTTTGCCGGCTGAAAGTGTAAAGAAATAAATTAATGAATATAACTAATTTCGGACTGCACAAATAAGTTTTAACCGAATATGACGAAATGCGTGCGGCAAGTCACCTAGTGACCAAAAAGAATGAAGAAATCCATGAGAACAAAATACATGGCTTGCCTCTTATCATTCCAGACTTTCCAGTATTGCCACATTGAAGATAGAGAGCAATAAAAAATGAATGCAAGGAAATTGACGATGAAAAATAAAGATAAATGATTATCTAGATGGTTATCCATGCACTAACTACTTTCCTTAGATTATCATCGGCCTTGTAACAATATACTACAATAGATTTATCGTTAATTAAATATTTATTTATAAAGATAATGACATGTCCTTTGGTCCCCATTGGTCATAGATATGATTATGTCTGTGGAACTTTCTTATTTAATTAAGTGGATCATTGATAAGGTCTTATCTTTCATTATTAATTTCAACAAGGAATCATCCAGAATAAAAACAAAAGTTTTGACATAAACAAAACAAATATCCCCACAAGCAAAACAGGCCTTAGTCAGTCACACACTCACATATCAAATTGGCCGGATGAAAAGGTTCACAACATTAGGCTGAGTTTAAAAGCTCCATAAACAGTACCAAATCGCCAGAATTTATGCAGCTTACTCTCTAAATGGTAGAAACACCAACTCTTCTTTCATAAGATTGTAGCCTAAACATCTGGATAGAAGATTTCCACTCATCAGAGAATGCTTAAAGTTGAAGGCCAGCAATGTTGGGTCTATCTTGGCATCCCCTTCTGAGTTCCAATAATGCTTGGTATGAAGTTTCGTTTGTGGCCCTATCAGAGTGGGGACGGAGAGAGAGCAGGTTGTGGAATAATCAGAATCTCTTTTGGCCATGGGCCAGATATATTAAAGTATCGCAGGTTTAAGATGAGAGGAATCCATCAAGGATTGATGGAGGAGTAGGGGCCAGAGATGCTCGAAGTGGTGTACTGTCTTAATTAACAATCACCACATGGTTTAGTTTATCTGAAACTTCTGATAGAGACTTTGAGACTAGAAACCAATGATCTGCATTAGGTTCAACACTTTCACGCGTTATTGGCTCCAGCATGTCATCAGCAGTTAATCTCCTCAGCGTGTCTGATTTGATCTAAGAAGATTCTTTAATAAGCATCCTACACAACATGTGGTTGTTTGACTGTAGTTTCAATTGCTCTGAGTTTATGAACTAGTGGAGTGATGAAAGTTCCTTTTTTTGTTAATCTCTCTCCAGTTTGTTTTTGATAATTTTTGGCTTTTAGCACTTGATGTTGTTGAGCTTCTCAAGAGGGTCCAAAGACTAATGCAAAGTAATGTTATGACCCTAGGTCTATGGATAAGATTTTTAAAAGAAGTGAGTTTGCTATTCATAAGGGTTCGATGGCTATATATAGTATGTATGTATGTGTGCTTGAAAGTTAATCTTGTTAAACATGACAAAATCTAAGTGAGACATCTTATTCATAGAGGTATGACCTAAACGAGCATGTAACTGTAAATCAGTTTGACTAACATTGTTCACAATTACGTTTTTATTATGCAAAACAGAAGAAGAAAACAAGTGAGAACAGTTAACGAGAAGTGTAACATAGCTTCTTTAGGGAACAGAGGTATAAAGGCAATGCTATGTTCAAGATTGAAGGAATCCACAAAAACAGTTAAACGCAAGGAAGAATGAATGAAGCACAAAAAAAGTTGAGAGTGAAGGATGACGGGTGGTGGTGGTGCATAGGCATTAGGCAGGGTTTTCATCATGAGAATCGATTTACAACAATAATTAAGAGAGAGTCATGAGTCATCTATCTGGTTACTATCTATCCAGTTACCAGTCAACAAGAAATTCCAAGATTTTTGATTCTCAAGTAGTTAAGCAGCTAAAAAAGGGCAATGCAGAATGCAGGCTTAATTGGAATGGAAGAGACCTTGCAATTGCAAGGGAAAGAAAGAAAGTCATTAGAAACAGACCTGTGTTAATTGTTATGCAAAATCCAAATGCATGGGCTCCAAAAAAGTCCAAAGTCTTTTCAAGGAACGAGAATGAGTGGACAGGAATGGTGCACCAACACCCTAAGCAACACACAACACAACAAGTGCCTTGTTCCCTCCGTCTTTCTCTTCTCTTTTATTATGCCTCTTATAGTTCAGAATCCTGATCGATCGAAAAGAAAAAATGGCAGCAGCACTAAATTCAGTACCACGTATCCTGCTTTACTCTCCCGTTGTCCCATCTAAAAGTAAACGGCAACGGCTCCCATGGCCAAGAATAGCAACGAGGTCGCCGGGTGGATCACCTCTTCTAACTCGCCTCACCCCGTCCAAAAAGGTAAAGGTGGTGAGGTGCTCGGACAACGGTGACTACGGCGGAGTGCTAGTGAGTCCGGAAGAGAGAGAAGGGGTCAACTATGAATATGACTGGACCACCGAATGGTACCCGCTCTACCTCACCCGCAACGTCCCCGACGACGCTCCTTTGGGCCTCACTGTTTTCGATAAGAAACTGGTTCTCTACCGCGACGGCGCCGGCGAACTCCGGTGCTACGAGGATCGATGCCCCCACCGGTGAGTCACTCTCTCTTCTTGTACCAGACTATGAATAATTGACTATTGGACGGTCTGTCTGGACTCTGGGATTAGGTTTAGGGCTAGCAAGCAGGTCTAATGAAATTGGAGAGAGGTTTAGGGCTAGTAGGACTAGAGGAATTCAGTTTTATTTTAATTAACAATGCTGTTTGTGTTGAAATTTGATTTGATTTGATTTGATTAGACCTGTTTTGGAATTGAACAAATCTGATCTGGATTAGGGAACTGAACTGAACAAATTGGATGGATATAGGTTAGCCAAACTCTCAGAAGGGCAGTTGGTAGATGGCAGACTCGAATGTCTTTATCACGGTTGGCAATTTGAAGGCAACGGGAAGTGTGTTAAAATTCCTCAGGTACGCACATACGGTTGGCGACCTTCCCCACCTTGAATTCCTCCTCATCAAATATGAATGCAGGATTTAACAGGCATACATCCAGCAGCAGCTCACAGATATATATATATATATATATATATGCTTGATTGTGCTTTAATGGTTTCCATTGAATTGAAGATTATTGAACTGAACCGAATCTGTATTTCAGCTGCCAACCGGTGCCAAAATCCCCCAACAAGCTTGTTTGAGAACTTATCAAGTCCAAGAATCTCAAGGTGTTATCTGGGTTTGGATGTCTCTCACGGTTCCTCCCGACCCAACCAAACTTCCCTGGTTCGAAAACTTTGCTCGCCCTGGTTTTCGAGATGTGTCCACCACCCACGACCTTCCCTACGACCACTCCATCCTCCTGGAGAACCTCATGGACCCTGCTCACATCCCCATCTCCCATGACCGCACTGATTGGACTGCCAAGAGAGAGGATGCCCAGCCCCTCCTCTTCGATGTCACTGAGAGAAGTGGCCGTGGCTTTGCTGGCTGGTGGGGGAGACACAAGGATCAGTCCATGCCTAACTTCCTAAGGTTTGAGGCTCCCTGTGTCCTCCAGAACAACCGCGAATTCGTTGACAAAAATGGGGTGAAGCAATACTTCAGTGGCCTCTTCCTCTGCAGGCCATCCGGACAGGGCAAATCCATGCTTATAGTGAGGTTTGGAAGCACGATGAGCTCCCCGTTGGTTAAGATCTTCCCCACATGGTACTTCCACCAGAATGCGAGCAAGGTTTTCGAGCAGGACATGGGGTTCTTGTCATCCCAGAACGAGGTATTGATGAAAGAAAAGGTGCCCACCAAGGAGCTGTATCTCAACCTCAAGTCCTCAGACACATGGGTGGCGGAATACAGGAAATGGATGGACAAGGTTGGGCATGGGATGCCTTATCATTTTGGGCACAGCACCATCGCACTACCAGCGGTGCCTGCTGTGGTGGAGCATGCCCCAGCTGGGCTGGTGGCTGGACTGTCGGCTTCGTTCCCAGCCAAAGGTGGGGTGGGCATGGGAGGGATGCACGCGCCAAACCCAGCAAACAGGTATTATAGGCATGTGATTCATTGCAAGGAGTGTAGAGGAGTGGTGAAGGCATTTGAAGCATGGAAAAAAGTCCTTTGTGTCGCAGCTCTCGTGTCAACAGGGATAGCCATTTTGGTGAGTGGGAGGCAGTGGAAGACTCTGCTTGTGGTGACTACGAGTCTGTGCTTGGCTGGGGTGTATGCTTGCTCAGCTGCTATAGCCTTAAATACAACCAACTTCATTAGAACACACAGAAGGTTGTGACTTCACTTGAGTTGTGAGGGTGCAGCATCGCTGCAAACAAAGGTTTATTAAAGTTGTGTTTTGATTAAATTAAGAAGATGATAGAAATTCAACATTGAGCTTTTTGATCAGTTACAACTTCACTCACTTATTTGGGTTGGATTGGGTTGGGTCAACCGAGAGAGGAGGTCTCAAATCCTCCATTTGCTCTCTAAAAGGGTAAATGCAGTGCCAGAGGCCTGAATGTACACCGTAAACTAGCTACTTAGCTAGTGAAGCAGCTGATCGATCATTTGGATCTGAAGCAGGCACAAAGTAAAAGTGTCACTGCTTCAACACAATACTTCTACCTAACCTTAGACCTTCTTAGCTACTTTGTTACTTGCTTTGATTTTCGGTTTTCTATGGGATTATTTGGATGACAATCTTATTAATAATGCATGATCCATTTTTTCATTAAAAACAAAACATATCTTTTGCAATTGGAAGGCAAAAATGCATATAGCATCACACCATTATTTTTCCACACTTCGAAAATAAAATAATTTCAAAATGAGCCCCTGAAATAAAATAAAAACTCTTCTTGTTTTGTTCTTGAAACACTCTACAAGGGATTTTTTTTTATTCAATGGCGGATTCAAGCCATTTTCCGGCGTTCTTCTTTGAGCCCACACCCTTAATGGTTAAAGTTTAAATTTAATTATCATAAGCGCTTTAGGCAAGACGTCGGAATGGCTATTGACAAGATAATTTCACCTAAATTACCCCAAGTCCTTTTCATTTTTTCTTAACACGTTGCAAAAAGCTCAAAACTCTCTCTTCCGAATCGAAACCTAAATCTGACGAACGAATTGTTTTGATTGAAAACAGCCTAAAATCGATGAAATTAATCAAAAGATCAATCAATCAACACACGAACGGGTATATCGGTCGCTTTAAGTGATTATCGAATGACAATTTTAAGTCTTCGTTCGAAAAAACCGTCGAAGGAAGAGCTCAGCATACAGAAATGAGGTTAATGCATAAGCTCAGCATATTTATGTGAGGTGAATAAATAAGCTCAGCAAGTTTTTGTGAGGTGAATACGTAACCTCAGTGCATAAAAAAGAGGTTATGAAGGAGCCTCATCTACTTTTTAGGAGGTATATAATGACCCCTTTGAAGATCTTATCTAAATCCTCATTGATATAAGCTAAGCTAAATAAACAACCTCAGCCTCTGTTGTTGAGGTGAAGGAGGTAGCTCAGCTTTTGTTGTTGAGGTTAAAGAGAGAGCTCAGCTTCTATTGTTGAGCTTAGTGAGTGAGCTCAGCCAAGGTTGTTGAGGCTATAAAATATCCTCAACAATGAGACATACTAAATGACTAAATCAATTTAGAAAATGTTGTTTTCTCCACTTCTGATTGCAGCTCTAAATGAAATAGTAAATTAGTTATTCTTAAGCAGACATGAAACAAATTAATGCATATTTTAAGGTTTTATCTTACGGTAAATGTTTCAAGTGCCCACTTCCCACTTATCCTCAACCTAAGGGTTAATGGCGAGTCAGTCGAGCCAAGCGGTTAATAACGAGGGTCATAGGTCTGCCTTATGTCAAACTGGCATATGTCCAATCAAACATGAGCTTTAGAAGTGATGATCTTCAGTAATTTTTTCCTTATACTTTTAATGCTTATATGGTTATATCTTTGGTACAACTTGTATATGAGAGTTGAAAATTGATCACTTTCTTTCACGATGTGATACTATTTTCTTTCTTTTGACAGTTCTGTATTGAGCAGTTCAAAATAATCAAGCATATGGGCGGAGCTAGGGTGTTACCCCCGGAAATATATATATATATATATATATATATATATATATATATATATATATATATATATATATATATATATATATATATATATATAATGTTTTTAATGTTTTATTTGTAATACTCCCTCCGTCCAAAAATACATGGACTTTTAAAGTATTATTAATAAGTTTGTAATTATTAAAAAAAAAATATTATTTAGAGTATTTTTAAAGTATTTTTATTAATTTTTTTTAATAATTACAAAATTATTTAGAGTATTTTTAATTAATACAAAGAATCATTATTTTAGAATAATAATCATAATATTTATTACAAATATCATTTTGTAAGAAAAAAATATGCAAATATATATAATTGGACATGCACAATATAAATATAATTTTTAATTTATTTGTATTAATTAAAAATACTCTAAATAATTTTGAAATACACCTACATACAAAGTATTCAAGAATACTAATTTAAATATCTTGTAAAATGAAACAAGGTTGAATGGGTAGCTTGGTGGTAAAGGTCCCGATGCTTGCTCAATGTTGAACTGGGTTTGGTAGAGGTCACAGGTTCGAATTCCATCCCTTTTCCATTTTACATTTTTTGAATAGAAGGTTCACTCTGGGGCTTTTGAATTGTGTAGTGTAGGAGAAAGATGGATTTGCAAATCAATCGCCAAATAAATCGGTAAAGAAGAGAAAGTAAGAAATTGATCAATGTTTAGAAGCTGCTAAATGTTTAGAAGCTGGATGGAGGAAGTTGTGTTCAAATTCTTTAGAAGCTGGATAGAAATTGATGGATATTGATTATTGCCACAAAATTCTTTAGTTCTGCCATTTCATGCCCATGATATAAAGTGATGCTTTCCACTATTGAGGGGATTAAGGGCTAAGTTGTGTTCAAATTTCCCCCTTTCTTGCTATTGAGTTCAGAGGCGGATCTATGGGGGCTCGAGGTGGCTGAAGCCCCCCCCAATCCAAAAAAGAGGTATATGTATATTTATATATCTGTTAGTTTTATAATATGTATAATTAAAGTGGAATGAGAACACAAAGACATGCTGGCTCAATGGTAAGGGCGCACTGCATCCCAAGTTTGAATCCTACCTTTAACATATTTTATTTTCTTTTCAAAACATCTCAAAATCCCTTAATTTTTTTTACAACGCCGAACAGTTTTTTTTTTACATAGCCGAACAACGAACTCGATTTCAATTTGTGGACACCCAGCGAAGGCCAAACCCCGAGTCCCCGAGCCGGCCGCGCCGCCAGCTCCACCTCCGGCCAATCTTGTCGGCTCCTCCTCCACCGAACCCGCTTCCGGCTCCTCGCCTGCTCCTCTATCGGAGTGTGTCCGGCCTGTGCGGATGTGCCCTCCTGGCTCCTGTGCTCCCAGCGAAGGCCAAACCCCGAGTCCCCGAGCCGGCCGCCGCCGCCAGCTCCACCTCCGGCCAATCTTGTCGGCTCCTCCTCCACCGAACCCGCTTCCGGCTCCTCGCCTGCTCCTCCATCGGAGTGTGTCCGGCCTGTGCGGCTGTGCCCTCCTGGATCCTGTACCGAATGCAGCACTACAACAACCAGCAGCTTCTTCTTCCCCTCCCAATCCCAGATCCGAATTCGCTAAATTGAAAAGGTTAGGTTTTTTATATTCTTTCTGATTTGAGATTCAATTTGTAAATAGGATATGAGAATTTGTTTTGGTTTTTGATTTTAGGAATCAATTTGTGAAATTAGGGTTTGTGATTTTGAGAATCAATTTTGTGAAATTCAAATTAAGGCTTGTGATTTTGAGAACCAGTTTTTTCATTTCATTATTGTATTTAATTGACATTGTGATGTAACATCTAATGCAGAAAAATTAATCTCAAAGTTTGAAACTAAAGTTCATAGTAAATAGAGAAGATGGATTGCATTGTAAAGAAAATGCAAATTGTGAAGATGTAGTTCTTGCTAGGGAAAACAATGTTCTACCAAAAGAAAACATTGCAAAAGAAAAAAAAAAGAAATTAATATCTCACACAATGTCAACAGCAATCAACCTCAAATGAAAGTGATCGGTATTGTAGAACTTTGCTTATATTTACAAAGGCATTAAGCTAGATGAATAACATATCAGTTAGATATTTCTAGGTGACTCATGAAATTTAAAAGGTAGACATCAACTAAAAAAAAAGAATTAATATCTCACACAATGTAGAGAAAGTTAGGCAAAGTATGTATTCACCTTGTAAAACATCTTGGTTTTGTAAGTCAAGTGCACGCATTTTATATAAAACTATGCTATGAAAGAATTCAAATTAGAAGGCATAGTTTTCTCATAAAAAGCACCATTAAATTCGGTCAATTGAAAAACTGGAGTAAATAAATGAGAAAAAAAGCATAAAAACTCGGAAGATGAATTTATCTCCTCTACCGTACCGTCAAAGTAGAAGGCATAGTTTTCTCATCAAGATGAATTTGATTGATGATGTATTTTGCAGAAAATGTAGTTTAAGTACCTTGCCAAATTCATGCTAGTTAGATCGGCATTGGATCATTTGTTTTTTTTATGGCATTTATTCATTCTTTTTTTTATGCATGTAGATGGTTAGAGGGGCTCGTGAACATCTAAACGCCTCGGCTCGAAGATCTAGGATGAACACCGAGGCTTCCACATCTCAAGCAATTGAAAATCCTCATGCTGAGTCATCTACTGAAGTGAGCTTCCCCGAAGACAACACATTGCAACATAACGACGAGAGAGAAGAAGCTAGGGCTAGACGAAAAGAAAAAGGCAAACAAAAGGTGGTGATCAACCCTCGACGCGATCGATATGTACCCCAACTGGATGGACCAAGACCTGGCGGGCCACAGATACCTGAATTGTTGATATCGTATGACGCACACGTGGCTTGCTTTTTGTGGACAAATGCCATGGTGAGTTATGTTTAAATATCGGTTCAATGTTAAAGTGTAGCTTCTCCGTTAAAATTTATTTCAATGCCTAGTTATTGATCTATCATACAATTTATACTTGTTGTACAGGTTGAGCATCATGACCGTGGGGTATTGACGATCCATCATAAACCCGATCCAATAAAGTCATGGGAGCGAGAGGGAGTAGGCAGGTGGTGGAGTTTGGTCAAGCGAAGCGGATTGGCGCACTTGAGGCAATGTGTGCACAAGCACATTGATGAGCCCCTCCTGAGTGCATTTGTGGAGCACTGGCATCCCGAGACTAACTCTTTTCACTTTTCTTGAGGGGAAATGACAATAACGCTACACGATGTGATGATGATACTCAACCTAAAGATTGATGGCGAGTCCGTCGAGGCAAGCGGGAAGATGGCTAAATTGACATCAAATAAGGAGAAGGAAGAGTTAGCTGAATTCCTGCATTTGGATGTGGATGAGCTGAAGAAGGAGATGAAGAAGCATAGCATCAAGTTCTCCACTCTACAAGGCGCCGGACAAGAACTAACTAGGGTCGACGATCGTGCAGTTGCATATTTGTTGTATTTGGTGTCCGCGACCATTTTTATTGATAAGTCAGTATACAGAGCAAAACATAAATTATTCCCTTTAATCCGTGAGGTGAAGAAGGTGCATAACTATGCATGGGGTGTGGCTGCATTAGCTACCCTTTACAGAAGGCTCGGGCAAGCTTCACGCCAAGAATGCAAACAATTTTGCGGTTCTGCAACACTGTTACAGGTAACACGACAACGTATAAATTAAAGGCAGTTACTTTAAATACCTCCATTTCCAGGTTAGAATAATAGAATAGATATTTATGTTCATATTTGTATATATTAGGCCTGGATCTATGAGCATTTTCCCCAGTTCCAACCACAAAGGAACAGGGAATATAGGCGCGGTGAGCCCCTGGCTATGAGGTGGGTGACAAATGCTACCCCGTACAACAAGATTGATGCATTGTTTGGATACAGGCGTGATTTGGATAGAATGCACCCGTCTGAGGTCAATTTAGCTCACTTCTATTTTAGTACAGATTATGTCATTTACAATTTAGATGTTAATATCTATACAAAATTGTTGATACAGATTGTTTTCCAGCCTTATGGAATGAGCATGGATTTCTATGGCAGCGAGTTTAGGGTCTCTTTGTTCCATGGAACTCTATCTTGTTTGGATATAACAGAACCATATATGCCAGATAGAGTGGCCCGTCAGTTTGGACGTGTGCAGGGTATTCCACAACCGGTGATTGAACCGACACGTGCATATAGTTGCAAGTGCATTTCTTTATGTTATCATGTTAATGATGTTATCTTAAATTTCCGATATCATGTTTAAACTGATGTTACTTAGTATGTGGCTTTGTTAGAGATATAGAACATTAAAAGCCAACTTATTTTGCTCATTGCCTCTTCTAGCTCATCTTCATTTCATTCAGTTATGGTCATTGCCTTTACATTGTTGCCTTTATCATATCAGAGCAAGATAAGGAACCTGAACAAGAAAGGTCACTACTGATGATGATAGAAAACTACAGGCTGAGTCAGAGTCAGGTGAATTCTGGGTCCTTTTTGGTGGTTTTGCACCACTTGCCAGAAAGGTCACTACTGATGATGATGTTATTCCAGAGGCCACACCTGCCAAACTTTACAGGTATTTTCGCTCTACTTCTTTTTATTTATCTAAGAAGGAAGAACAAGAGCATCAGATAAGATCACCTGGTCTCTGGACTTGTGGCAAGGCTATGATTATGCTTCATACTTGTATACTGAGCATTCAACAGCTTAATTTCTATCACCGTCTCAAATAATCCAAAATATTTATATCTGGACTTCCCAAGTTATTATCTTATGCCTTTTGAAGTTGAGATCTGTGTAAATCTGTTTAAAATTCATTGCCTAAGATGAAAACAGCAACTGATGGCTGAAATAAACGATGTTGATTTTGTGTCAGACTTTTGTTTTTTTACATGGTTTCTGGACAAATTCAAATCACCTATATGGTCTTGTTATTGTGATCTAACTGTTAGCAATTAAGATTTAAAGGGAGTCAATAAGTTATTAACTCGATTGTTCACAAAAAAGCAGATAATACTCAAGTTCTATGTGCATCCATTCAATCAACTTGTGTGCTTGTAATTGCCAGTGAGATGATCAGTATTGTCTGCAGAGTATTTTATGACAGATTGTTCAAGTTACTGGGCTTTCATACCCTCTCCCGCTTTTAGTAGTTTTGATCATTTCGGTGTCTGTATTTGTAACACTCCTGTAGGCAGATTGTTCAAGCAATCAATCTGAGTTCCTTCGATTTTATGACAGATTGTTCAAGCAATCAATCTGAGTTCCTTCGATTGTATAGATGACAGATTGTTCAAGCAATCAATCTGAGTTCCTTCGATTTTTATTTTTTGTGTGTGTTTGTTTACTTATAAGCTTCCTTTGTCTTGTAGAATCAATATTCATTTCAGGAAAAATGTATTCTGAAATTGTATAGATGCATTTCTTTCTACGTGCTAGTCCTTATGTAGCTTTAATATACCTGCAAATAACAGGCATTAGAAGTTTGTCTTAGCTACTTTGGCATGTGTTTATGCAGACAAGTCGTGGCAAGGGAGGTGCTTATCTGTATGATATACACTTCTGGATTGGGAAGGATACTAGCCAAGTAAGTACTCATTTCTCCATTTGCTTTTCAATTGTTTTTTCCGTCTCTTGATGGTGAGTTCTACTTCTGGTCCTTGTATCACAGGACGAAGCTGGTACTGCAGCTATTAAGACGGTTGAACTAGATGCATCTCTTGGAGGGAGAGCTATACAGTATAGAGAATATCAAGGGCATGAGTCTGACAAGTTTTTGTCGTATTTTAAACCATGTATCGTACCTTTGGAAGGTGGAGTTGCTTCTGGGTTCAAGAAGCCAAAGGAAGAAGAGTTTGAGACAAGGTTATACATCTGCAAAGGAAAAAGGGTTATCAAAGTGAAATCAATGGTCTTAAAAAGGGTATCCTTATCCTTTGAAGCAATAGTGCAAGCCATTGGTGTCTCTTGCAGGGTTTAGTTAAGGGTTCTCCTTTTCCTTGAGGCCATTCTTACTAGATCCCAGCTTGATCTGTCGCACTGCTTTAATCTATACTGTTATATAGTACATTATTTTCTTAAGAGTTGCGAATGTATCCATAAACATGTTTTTTTTTAAAAGAAAACTACTGATTTTTATTTCTCTTATATATGGATGTTTAGCTGGATCTCCATCTCCTTTTTGGTTACTGGTTTGTCAATAAAATGGAATGTATCCTTTCATTATTTTAGAAAGACATTCAAACAACAATATTAGATGTCACTGTTTGCAGAATAAGATAGCACTGTTTCCTTTGGGAAATTCCTTTCTAAGTTTTTCCTCTTTTTGTTACAGTCAATCTTGTAGATGGCTATTGGCTGTTGATACTGTTTCTTATGTGTTTCAAGCATACTATATCCTTTTGGCTGTTGATTCTTTCTTTGGTGAGTTATTTTTTATTATTCCTTGCAGGGATTTAACGCTTTTGGTGGTTCTTTTATTCCAAGTTGCCGATTTCCTTGTTGAGCAAAGTTATGTTGAGTAAATTAACTAACAGTGTTGGAAATTGCAGGTTCTGATTCCGATTGTCGGTTAATTCGAAAATTTTCCGAACAAGTTCAAACCTACTTTTCCACCTGTCGCAAGATGTAACCTTTCGTCGACCCTTCGTACGAACCTCCGTCGGTGTACCCAGGTTCGAAGAACCTACGAAACACACCATACATCACATACTAACAGAACTAATTAATATGTATGAACAATCTAATGTCATTGTAATTTACCTGGATGGAGGAAGTTATCCAATAATGCGATGACATGTCTTCTCCTCTCAGCTGTCAGGGTAGGAAAGACTCGATCAAATTTAGCCTTTGTCTCGTCCTCGTACCGTCTGATAGCATCCATTTCAGATTGTTCTTCATTGGCTTCAAGTAAATGCAGGGTCTTCCACATCGGGTGAATTGCGGACAATCTAATAGCCTCAGAACCTCTCACATAAGTTGCAATTTGATGACCACATGGAAGACCGTGCGTGATGGGTACCTTGCAGTCACAATCCCCAGTATCCCCCTTTGCGACGGCTTCATAGCTACTACGCATAATATCTAACGCATACATCGAACAATTCCTTTGTACATACCTGAAGCACTGCATATTTGCAATTTCATGTTCGACCTCCGTTCTTGAGCGTTCTAGGGAGGCCTTCAGCTCGACAATTGTCAATTCAAGTCGAGCGTGCATCTTCTCAAAAACCGTGTCCAAGCTCCCTACACCCGAGCCCAAGAATCTCTTAACTATTGCATGCTGAGTTTCCGCTCTGGTGGGACACGAGAACATATAAATCAGGTTTGATATTCACAGAGACTATGATCAACACTTTTTCATAAATATTTTGTATACCACTAACCTGTTTGTCGTATATGAGTCAAAATGGGTGATCTTATCTAACCATGCACGAACTATCTTCATCTTATATGGATTCAACCATGTGTTATACACGTAGTTAATGACATCTTGATGCTCCCCCCATTCTTCTTGCAACCTTGCTCTCTCCGCATCATATTGCTCCTCTGTAGTAGCCGTCAATATCCTTTGACACTGCCATTCAAACTTGGTTGCTTTGCCTTTTGCGTGCATATGCGTCAATGCTTTCGCCTCAATATCCTTGAGAATATGTCGTCGGCACAATATATGTGGTGTATCTGGAAATTGAGATTCCAATGCTTTCATCAATGCCAACTCTCTGTCGGTGACAAAAATGGTTGGCCTCTTCCCTACCAAATCAAACATCTCTTTCAACATTCGGAGAATCCAATCATAAGCATCTGTCTGCTCATCAGACATTAAAACACATGCAACAGGAAAGGTCTTCCAGGTTGATGTGAATCCAACGATCTCGAAAAGCGGCATTTTGTGCCTATATTTACATAACAAATAAAAAATTAAAATAATTTAAAGCAAAACACGCATACTTAAATAGGTTGTAAGTACTTACTTATTTGTCTTATATGTCGCATCCATGACAAGCACATATGGGAATGACCTCAAAAAATTAACTGATTCTGGGTGAGCAAAGAACAACTCACTCGCAACACCGTCAGCAAACGTTCTATGTCTTTCAAAATAATTGAACATGTTCGCTTTGTGCAGAAATTGTTGCACAATTGTTCTCCCCTGCTGGCCTTCTCTCTTCGCCTTCTGCTTGGCATTCCTGATGGTCTTAACCACACTTACGTTATCTGTAAATGCTTTCCTAATGCGGCCTAGTATCAACGATGGCTTCACGTGACCTGCTATTAAATCCTTTGCAACCTTGTATTCTTCCGGTTTCAACCTACTGTAATACCGGTTTCCCTCCATATACCTGACAAGGGGATGGTTATGAACTCCATGCGTGACTTTGATTCTCCAACGGTTAGGCATCACCTGATGACATTTAATGCGAAACATACAACCACACCGTCTAGATGTCGCCTTTCTCTTCTTCACAACCATGTTTGGCTCATCAAGACGTTTATGAATCCGACGCGTGCCATGTCTCTCACAGTACAACCAACAATTGTTTTGGTCAGAGCGTGATATGACTAACACCATATTGTTTGCTTTGGCTTTATCCCGAGCATCCTTGACAGCTTCATCTTTAGAGTCCCAAGTTTTACAGTCTTTAAACAGGTATTTCAAATCCGGATACTCGGTAACGTCAGACACTTCGTCTTCATCGTCCAACGAGTTTATGTCACTCCCAGACTGTTCGCGGTCGAAACTTATGTAAGCGTCAATGTTGTCAAGCTGAAGGGAACAACGAAAACACAACGTCAACGATTCCAAGAATAACCTCAAAAACAGTTTCTGAGACTACAACATAGACTCATCTAAATTTATTGAGTTTAATACATAAGCTCATTAAATAAAGTTGAGGGTAATACATAAGCTCAGTAAATACAGTTGAGGGTAATACATAACCTCAGCATATATTGTTGAGGTTAATACGGAAGCTCAAACATATTGCGAACGTATTGTATGATACGTTGTTTTTGTTATCGGAGGTCCTATCAACCAATATGACGTACAAATTAAGGTATAAAAATTGAATCTTGCTATAAAATTAAAACTTACATAAACATCTTCTTCACCCGATTGCTGTTCCGATTGGTTTCCATGATTTGCATCCATCGTCTGACCTCAACTTAGTCAATTTAGGTTAAACGTAAGACGGAAGGTTCTCTACTTACTAGGGATATAATGAAATAGGTATATAATGAACTATGTATATAATGATTAACGTATATATAAAAATATTAGTTTTTATCTATTTCCATATTTGTAACAAAATCTGATTTTGTTTAATATATGATTTTTGAAAGATAAAAAAACGTTTACATGATTTGCATCTATCCTCTCCTAATATTAAGCCTCCTAATATCTTCCTAATTTATAAATATCTTCCTAATATCTTCCTGATTTTTGAAAGATAAAAAAACGTTTTCAAGTCTTCTCCTTGGTTTCCTTCTTATCTATCGCATATATTAGGACATCATTCGCCACCGTCGATCGCCAATCACCCTCCAGTCAGCCCATCGGCAGCCCTCCGTCGTCGTACTCGAGCGTTGGAAATAACCCATTGGCTCCTGCACGCTCCATCGCGCCCATCCGAGGCATGCTGTCGCCGTCCTCCCTTATCAGTTGAGCTTATTGCATTAGCTCAGTCAATTTGTTTGAGGCTTTATTATTAACTCAGTTAAATGTTTTGAGCTTACTTATTATGCTCAATCGCCTTTTCAAATTTGTATTGAGATCCGACAATCATCGCTAATATGTACCATCAAAACATATCGATCGAAATATAAATTTTTATTGATAATAATATGCTCGTTACAATCTAACATCCATGGAAGAACAACCTATAAATAAAACTAATCATTCGATTGAAATAGAAAGAATAAATATTAATTATTTTTGGACTTCTTCCCTCTAGGTGATCTTCTGGGACCTTCTTCTTTAACGATGCATAAATCCGCAACTGGAAGTGCAAGCACCCGTTTGCCCGCTTTAACCAGTTGTTGAAGACTGGGATGCTTGCTTAGCTCGTAATGGTTTAATTCTTCTTCATACATCTTCTCGAGGGTATATTGATACCTCGTTCCTTTGCGTATGTTTGAGGCGACAAGTGATGGGCCGAATTCCTCCATCAAATTCCTCATGAATGTTCGAACTTCAACAAGGTCGCGAATATGTTGTTTGTGTTTTTCCGCCATGTTTTGGAGTTGTGACTACTTTGTAGAACTATGGAGGTCTTATATAGAATTTATTGGCGGCCAAACCCTAAATTTTCCCTCCCAATCCATTTATTTTTCCCTCCAAAACCATCCCGGGCTTTTGTAGGCGCCGTTGTGGTAAATTCAACCTTATTATGAGGTGACGTGTTAAGCTCATCAAACTTTGCTGAGCTCACAACATCACCTCACCAAATAAAGCTGAGGCTATTTCATAAGCTCAGTAGATTTTGTTGAGCTTCTTTTATATCCTAAGAATAAAAAAAATGAAGTACAAAATTCGGGTTATTCGAAATCGAACCTAAGATGTTGTGAAATATGTGCAGGGGTAGAACCAATGGGATAGCGACTTTTATTGACTAATATTAGATTTCAATATTATTTGTTCATAAAATAACCGTCAGTTTAACATCTATATCTATATATCTATATAACATATAAAGTTAGCTTAAAATATTTAGATTAACCGTCAGTTTAGATTAACCATTTTAAAATTAATATTGTAAATCATAATAATCATATTATTTTTATTTGAAATCATAATAATCATATAAATTGGCATAAACATCAATTTTTAATTAAAAAATCAATATATTAAATTTTAAGAATGAACTTATAAAAGAGATTTTTTTGCCCAATAAATCCATTCACTAAATGCTTTCTCATCAGTTAGAAATATCCTTTTTAGATTAACATTACTCATTTATTTAATTTCATCATTTTAAAATTAATATTAGAAATCATAATATATCATATTAATTTGAATAAATAGAAGCAAGAAAAAGGCTGGTTGTATAATGTTTGTGGTGTTAAATATAAATATTAGTATAAAGCACGAACAACTATACATTTGATAACAATTTAGCGGTTAAAGTTCATCATAAATAATCTCAATATATTTATACAAAAATATTTTTCCCTAGCGATAAATCTTTAATAATTATAACATAAAAATATTATTTTATATATAATTTATATTAAAAAAATTTAGACCCGTGCGTAGCACAGGCCAAAACACTAGTGGATAGATGTATTCGTCATAAATGTAACATCAATAGAGGTAATTTAAGATTTCAATATTACTTGTCGAACTGACATATATAAATATTTTTTGTTCATGAAACCATCGTGAATGCAACGTGGATGTAATTCCTAGTTGTTTTTCTATTGCTAATACATTAGATTTCCATAGCATAACAACAGCCACTACCAATGGCTTGTCATTTAGATTAGTACAGGTAATGTAGCTCCAAATAATTACATTTTTCTTATTTACTAGATCAGGACGGAAAGGAATTGAGACGCCATTAATCCTTAGGTTGAGGATAAGTGGGAAGTGGGCACTTGAAACAATTACCGTAAGATAGAACATTAAAATATGCATTAATTTGTTTCATGTCTGCTTAAGAATAACTATTTTACTATTTCATTTAGAGTTGCAATTAGAAGTGGAGAAAACAACATTTTCTAAACTGATTTAGTCATTTAGTATGTCTCATTATTAGAAGCATATGAGTTTGCATTATAACAATATTCATCACACATATACTTTTAATGAATTTATGCAATACGTGTCAAGGAGGATATTTTATAGCCTCAACAACCTTGGCTGAGCTCACTCACTAAGCTCAACAATAGAAGCTGAGCTCTCTCTTTAACCTCAACAACAGAAGCTGAGCTACCTCCTTCACCTCAACAACAGAGGCTGAGGTTGTTTATTTAGCTTAGCTTATATCAATGAGGATTTAGATAAGATCTTCAAAGGGGTCATTATATACCTCCTAAAAAGTAGATGAGGCTCCTTCATAACCTCTTTTTTATGCACTGAGGTTACGTATTCACCTCACAAAAACTTGCTGAGCTTATTTATTCACCTCACATAAATATGCTGAGCTTATGCATTAACCTCATTTCTGTATGTTGAGCTCTTCCTTCGACGGTTTTTTCGAACGAAGACTTAAAATTGTCATTCGATAATCACTTAAAGCGACCGATATACCCGTTCGTGTGTTGATTGATTGATCTTTTGATTAATTTCATCGATTTTAGGTTGTTTTCAATCAAAACAATTCGTTCGTCAGATTTAGGTTTCGATTCGGAAGAGAGAGTTTTGAGCTTTTTGCAACGTGTTCAGAAAAAATGAAAAGGACTTGGGGTAATTTAGGTGAAATTATCTTGTCAATAGCCATTCCGACGTCTTGCTTCTAGCCTCACTCTTTAATTATTTAACCCATTTTCCGCCATTTCCTCTACCAGTCTCCCCATCAGGTATTGCAATTTTCGCGAGGTATACAACTCTTTTACATATTTCGCGTGGTACCCCTGAAGTTTGTAATTTTTTCGCCTCGCGCCCTCCTAAGTTAAATCTAACGAATTGGGTATATGCTCCGTTGGTTTCAATTTAAAAAAAATCCAGAAGCGAAGAATAGAGAGCAAAGGGAGAGAGAAGAAAGCGAAAGAGAAGAATGACGGTCGCTGCTGCTCGAAGGTGGTCACCAAGTCCGTCGGAGCCGCTGTGCTACTCGAAACGGCGGCGACCATGAGAGGAGTGCGCCCCTCGTAGCCCATCTTCCTTGACTCGACCCGACTGCCGTACCAGAGCCCCGACCCGTTCACAGGGAGGCGGGCGCCGGACTCTACGACGTTCTTGAAGCCATCGACGTCGTCGGTAGCAGTGAGATCGAGGAGAATCGAAGGGTCGCATGCCGGAGTTTGCACAGCCATGGCTGGATTGCAACAAGATTCAAAATTTCAGTGAGAATTGGATTGGGATGATGGGAATTGGTGCTGATTAGGGATAAAGGACCTCCGACTGGTCTAATTCACTTCACATACTCCATTGAGTCATAACCTCAAAAAATTAAAGACCTATCTTTAGAAAATGGTAGATATAAAGAAATAAGAAGACGAAAATTGGCAGATCTGATGGGGAGACTGGTAGAGGAAATGGCGGTGGTGTCACAGTTATTTGTACCCAAATGGGATGTTGGTTGGGTGGATGCCATGGAGCCATATTTAAAGGAGAGAAACAAGCAAAGAGAGGAAGTGGGGGGTTGATTGTAGCAATCTTCAGAACTTGGAGCCGTTAGAGGAGACATCGGCATAGAGTTCACCGGAGATGAATTCGAAATCTTAATATAATTTATGATATAATTTGGACATCCAAACACTATTTAAGAACAGTGATTTTTATAGTTTATGATGAATGATTTATAAGTTATAAACTAACATCCAAACGAAGCCTTCTATCAAATTTCTAACTTTTATCCACTTGGACTTGGAAAAAAAGAAGAAGATGATAATATACTTTTTTAAATACAAGTTTTGATTTTTTTTAATTGTCTAATTTTAACATAAATAATCATAATTCTATCGTCTTTTAACCATTTCTCCTGATTTTTTTAAAAAAAAAACTTCACTCTTATTTTTTTTTTATTATGAAAAAATTCAGGTAGTGTAACCTACCTGAGAGCATCCGATCGGATGAAGTCTCGAAGACCGAGATCATTGTATATGTCAATGTCCCTAGCAGAGTAATAAGTGAACCAACTTACACAAGTGCTGCAACAATAGACCAAGTGTAGCAAAAACTTTAGTGAACAAGTGAACCAACTTGCTTAGGCGTTGAGTGAGATACAAGCATCTGACGATGGAGAAGAGTGCCCAGTACTTCCGGACATGGAGTCTCATGTGTCGTTGCATGAGGTTCCATGTGTTTTGGTCCCTACTCAATCCGACAAAATCATCCCTAGCTCTCCCATTGATGAATCAATTTCAGAGCCGACTACTGAGGTTAATGAGGTAATAAATAAGGTCAACTTTTGTGTCGGGGAAGGTATTGGTGCATATATTGATCCTTTTGACAATTATTTTGAGAAGTCATCGGTGAAACTGAACTGAACAGGGGTATTACATTCCTTCATCAGAGAGTCATGCTCAATTTTTTGATAATTTGAAATGGTTTTTAGATTCTACAGTATATAGTTTCAACTTATTGTGGTATTATGATATCCTATGTAAGATGTATGCATAGGAATATGCAGGCAGCTCAAGACCTTGACAATGTTTGATAGGTAAGGACTTAGGATTAAAAATAAGTCGAGCCAATGATATGAAATAAACTTGGGAGGCAACCTGAGGTAGGTAGGTAGGTTTGATCCATTATTTTTCTTCTTATCAGATGAGTCGTTATGTTATGTTTCGGTGTTGAGGCTAACCGTGCAGGAATCGAGACAAAATCCTTGCTACCACCGTAGTAAGTTTCCACTTTCTCTTTCCCTTTTGTGTTTCATTTGAATTTTGTTGTCTTTGATAAGGTTTAGGTGTGGGAGAGTTATTACATTGCATTTGCGTATAGTGTTGCATCTCATGTTTTGATTTTCGCATTATTTGCATAAAAAAATGAATGAAGAAAAAATCATGCAATTTTAGGTCAAATTTCTTCCATGTGTAGGACCCCTTGTTTTTCGTAGTTTTTCACATTAAACCAATTTCAGTATGAAAAAATTATGGTCGATTTTTCAGCTAATTTTTCAACGTGTCAACTAAATGTTCAAAAATTTAATGACGTGATATAATATTATTAAATGCCTAATTATAATCTTTGGAAAAAAAAACTAATTATCAATACAAACTAGATTATAAGGTTCATTTATTCATCTAATTTGTACTCAAATTAGTGTTTTTTTTTAACAAAAAAATACATTCGCTTAACAATGTGATACAACGTCATTAATTACACGGAAATTTCGCCTGGTAACCCTGAGGTTTCGCGTATTTCGCGTGGTAAACAAATGTTTCAAATATTTCGCCCGGTAACCCTGGGGTTTCGAAATGTTTCGCCTCACGCCCAAAACTTTTGTTTTGGTTGAGAAATAAGAGTTTCAACTTTGATAGGGTGATATTTTGTATTATTGAAAAAGTATTGGGTTTATTTAAGAATAAATCCTATTATCTTCTAACTTCTGGAATCGATGCTCAGAGACAGAGGCCATTGCGAAAGGAGAGAACCACGAAGAAGATGAAAACGTGACAGACGCGAAGAAAAGAAGAAGAAGAAGAAGAAGGTGAGACTGTCGGCGGTAACGGGGGTGGTGGTGGCGGGTCCGAACGGCGGTGCAAGCTCTGGACCTGGCGGCGGCGGACGACAGGCAGCATATATTTCGTAGTCCAACTTCGAAAACAGGTGAGTTTTGTGATTTATGTCGAAGCACTTCGAATAGCTCCAAATTACCATAGAAATTTCGCTTCTTGTGTTCAGATTGATTAACATTGTAGGAAATCGAGGCCAACTGTTGCTTGAAATTGTCAAATTAGAAAATTTAGGGTTTAGGATTTCGAAATTTTGAGGGTTTTTTTGTGTGTTCTTTTGTTGAATCCGAGTAAATTGTGCTTGTGTAGGGACTTTTGAGGATGAGCTGCTTGCTCAAATATAATCACTCATATTGTACTGACTTGTTTGCCACCATAAATTAGACAGCTGCAACAGCTTGTTAGTTTACAACCAAAATAAACTTCTGCTGGCATACAGCAATGACAGCCTCAAGATCAATTATGCATTGTGTACAAATCCAAGGGAGATGGGAGTTTATATTGCTTACTTACAAAAGAGCACATACATCTGCAACTATTTTATATAGACCGGAAACAATATCAAACACAGATCTTTTGAAACGTGACTAAAAAACCCATAAACAATATCATACACATGTTTGTTCTCATCAGATCAGATCATACATTCGGAAACCTAACTATATTGAACAAGAAATACAAACCATAAAAAAATTCCCAAATTTTCAGAAGTCAGAACCCTAAACCCTAAAATTCAAAACTCCAAGCTTCAAACCATGAGTTACTCTCAATTTCGCACCTATGTCACTCTTCCCAATCAATAAGAACTAATTTGATAAACTAAATCGATATTTCGTACCTTTTCGAATTCTTCGAGCTCTCAATTTCGTACCGACGTAGCCACCACCACTGTCAGCTAGCCACCGTCGGGGCCACTGCAACCATCCGCCGCCCCTCTCTATCCAGTTGCCACCACCGGTGTCACTAGTCGCCGTCCTCTGCACTTCGACTTCTCCCTCTACTATCGTCTCTTCTCCATCTGCTCATCTCTCGTTCAGATAGAACATTGAAAAGGTTAATATTTGTGAAAAGCCTCCCAAATTTTATTAATATTACATTATTTACCCGTCCATAACTTTAAAACCACGATTATTGGACAAAGTCAAACTTCTGGGCGCGAGACAAACATTTTCGAAACCCCAGGGTTACTAGGCGAAATATCTGAAACCTTTGTTTACCACGCGAAATACGCGAAACCTCAGGGTTACCAGGCGAGATTTCCGTTAATTAAATTATCGAACGTTCAATTACCACGTCAACAGTTTGGTCAAAAAATTGATCGGAATTTTTTTTCGTATCAAAATTGGTTTAGTGTGAAATAGTTCGTATGATTTTTGATAGTTTTTAAAGTCGGTATTAATATTGGTTCATGACTGATAGTTGAGTTTTTTTTTTATATCATTTTTCCTAAAAAAAATTGATGAAAAAGCTATTATTTTACCATTTTTTTAGTTTTAAAAAAAACGTGCAAAATCTAAAAAGAACCTATATTGTTGAACATAGATAGTATATGTTAATAAGTTAATGTTTGGTAAATATAACTCTTAGGATAGTTAATCGAAACTTGTGAATAAAAAATCAAAAGCTAAAAATTTAGTGGGATGGTGTTGAACAAAGCCTAATCTTCTCATATTTTTCTTCTCACGTCACTTTTTTTTCCCTAAATAGTCAAAACTTTTTTTAAAAAATAATTATGATTTGTTTAATAGGTCACCCGTGATCCACTGAGTCATATGAATCCATTGACCCGAGTCATATGAATCCATTGACCCGTGGCTATGGGTTAGGATTTGAGTTGGGCTATCATAACCCGTGACCTAACAGATTCAACCCTTGGATTGGTAAATAAAGAGCGGTTATCCGGGATTCGAACCGGGGACCTTTGGGTACTACCCGCAAGTTTTTCCGGTAAAGTCATTCCAAAATGGTTCTAACGAGTTTAACCCATGATCATGTCTAATGCACGTAGTAATAAAAATTGGACTGCAATTCACTACGGAGTATTTATTTGTCAACACCAAAAACATACCAGTAACTGGGAGTCTTGGACCATTCAAATTGCTTCTGGAACTGAAACCCAAATTATGAACATATTAGCTACTCTTGAAATTTGAATGTCAATTCTATTTGATACAACTGGGAAACCTATGGGATGGGAGTGTGAAAAAAAGTGATTTAAAAGGTAGATACAAAAAAAATTACAAAAACAAAGAGAACTGTTACAAAATATATATTGGATCATGTATTGGGAATCCTCATACCTGATAACTATCAAGTGTTAAACTACCATGGATTTGTGCCTGACATGAGTTTTGCTGTGCTGTAAAAAGGAAAGGATCAAAGGGAATAAGGAATCTAATGATACAATACTCAGCTACGCCTAGCTGACCTAGCTCAGTATATCACAACTCGAAGCAGCCCTGGCTGTGGTTCAGAATACTGTAGACCTTCTTCCTCCAGCAGGTAACGCTGGACAGCAACCGGAAGTCTTGCATGTGTGCGAGACCCCTTGGTGTGATGACCCGTTCCCACACAAATGTAAACCTGTAATCGTTGCCCAGCTGATCTGGCCGCACTTCTTAGCACACCTAACTCATTCTTCAGTACAAGGATGGCTTCGCCCACGTGCAGCCCATGGAGATCAATCAGCCTCTCTTGCCCCCTACCAGTTCCTCGCACTTCTGGGCTAATTGGGTTTCTGCCAAATAACAGTAATTATACATATATATCCAACAAAATGGTTAAGGTTTAATGTAATAACACGCTTGTAAAAGAATGACTTCTTTAAGTTAAAAATTCATATCTCCATTTTTACAGAATGCTTCTCCGTTTCAGTTAGTGGATACAAATATTGGTTACGAGTAAGCTTTTGGAACGACGTGATTGAGGAATATATGAATCAAAAGACATGTCAAGCACGGGATACACCAACATCAAGAAATGAGAAAGCTGCTGATCATGCCTTACACCCATCTCATCATCACTTGCAACAACAAGTGATTTGTTCAGCAAAGCAGAAAGGAGTGTCCTATAGTGTACTAAAAGACATGTCTAGGCGAGGCATGAGAGGTCCCCCCTGTGTAGGTCAAGGTGCCTAGGCAGTAGGCACATCTTAAATAAAGGTGAGAAAACAAATTTGAGCTGGAGAAAATTGTTTTATGGGACAGAATCATATTCCAATATGAATTTATGGGTTGGTTTATGATATTTTGGTAAGGCGTGCCTAGGCCCCAGGATCCCGGGCACCTAGGTGCGCCTCACACTTTTTTGAACAATATATTTCTAAAGGTATGTTTGACAAGGCAGGATTAGGTGTAGCTGATCGCTTGAAAGGAAGGATAATGTAGCATGCTAACAACAACAACAACAACAACAACAACAACAACCCAGTGTATCCCGCTAAAGCGGGGTGGGGGGTTAGGATGTACGTAGTCTTTCCCCGAAATGCTAAACCAGGGTTTAAAATAGCTAGAGGTGACAAAAGGCGATGGGACTATCCTAGCGCTATAGCGCACCTTAGATGCAAAGGTGATCGCCTTTCCATAAATTATGTAAAAACGCTTTAAACTTTTGTTAATTTCAAGTTTAATAGTATAAAATATGTTCACGATGAAATAAAACCAAATTGAAAACCTAATATTATAATAAAACCAAGTCTAAAGCATCATAGTCTCATAGATACTAAATGCAAGTCTAAAACATAAGAGGTTAAAGAAAAGAAAGACTTCAAGTGGAATGGGGTGGACTGGTAGATGGTTACGAAGTGGGTCAAACGATATCATCAAGGTTATCTGCATCCTCTTCTTCCTCGATGTTGAGAAAAGGAATGAAGTCCCCATCACCTTCATCAAGAGACTTATATCCTTCGTCGTCGTCCTCCTCTTCTTCTTCTAGTGATCTGAGCGGTTGGGTAAGTGAACTACTACTACCTGCTACACCTTGCCCTACCTTCGACCTCTGCTTGATTGCAGATTAAATCTTTGTTCGTTCACACCCAAGCACTAGCAACCGACCCCCAAGTAAGATCTCCATGCAACTCCTAAAAGGGACAAGGATAGAGAATGGAGAGAAGTAGAACGGTAGGTGTGGATGAAGAAGGGAGGAATCAGACATGTAGAAGGAATACAGGAGGGTTGATTAGATTTGTTAAAAAAGGAAAGGATAAACAATGAAATATAGAAAATAAAATCTTCAAATTTGGTTTAAATATATTTTCCAAAACTAAAAAGATCTTATAGTTAAAAAGATCTTCTTATAGTTAAATATAATTTTACAGAAAAAAGAAAAGCAATGAAAGTGCACGCCTTGCGCCTATGGACGGCCTTTCCACTCCAAAGGCGCCTTGGTCAAGGAGGGCGCTGGTAGGTTCTGAGGCTGTTATAGCGCGTTATTGCGCGCTATACCAACACTATTTTAAACACTGTGCTAAACATGCTCTAGGTAGGTGCCTATCCAGTAACCGCATATAAGCTTCAAGTTAAACTCAAATGGGCAGTTTAGCCAACAAACATAAGGGAAAATTGACTATTTCATTGTTTCATATATGCTCGACTGAGATATTGAAAAAGAACAAAAAAAAAGAGAGGCTTTGACACATTTGCAACCTAGTTGAATTCATCTTATCATACCCTTTCAAATAAAACAGCAACCTTACTATCCCACAAATATTTCAAGCCCACAAAAATTACACAATGATAGAAAAAAAGGAGACAACTATAGCAACTAACCTTTGACGGTATATTGATTCTTGAGCTTTGCTGTGAGCATCTTTCATTTGCACATTATGCACATGTCCCTTTGCACTCAACTCTTTTGCTAGTGCCTTGTTTCCAATCAAGAATGCCTGGCGAGCCTGAATCCAAAACACCTGGGTCATATTTTCAATGGCGACAACTAGAAAACCCCATGACAATATTGTATTGGCAAGTGGGGGGCATGACCCAAAAGCAGATGTCAGAAGATTTCTACACAAGTAGGTCATAGTCTCAACAATCATATAAGCTAATTATGGCCCAACAATTGGGAAGATACAGATTCTCACCTGACTTTCACAACTTAGAACCAGGATTCATTTAATTAATTCTAGATTGACAGGAAGTGAAATAACTCAAAAGGCACATATCAGAAAAGTTCTACATAAGTAGAGGATTCAAATTTAAACAAATTATCATAGTCTCCAGTCTCAACATTCATATAAGCTAATGTTGACCCAGAGATTGGGAAGATACATATCCTTACCTGACTTTTTAAAAAAGGAAGTGTACATAAAGTGCTAGTTTTCACAACTTGGATCCAAGACTCATTTACTTCTGGAGGGTAGGGTAGCTATTGATCTTTTTGTTGCAAAATACAAAAAACAATACGACATCCATTGTTGAAGGAACAAAAAATAAGCATGGCCTCTAGCTTATTCCACCAGAGACGTAACCATGTAGGGGTCAATTAGACTCAAAGCAATCATCATAGCATGTCAGGCAACAGCAAACTGTTCCATTCATTCTCTTCTTATACGAGTTGCCAGGGCTGGCTCACAGGGCAAAGTCACGCCCAGCTGACAGTTTCAACTTTAGATTGGTGGACACAATCACCATAAAATGCTGTGTCACTTAAATTTCTGCTTACATAGCCCAAGTCAAGATTGAATTCCCGGTTAAGAAGACATAGATAATAGGAAGACGTAAAAAAAACAAGAGGAAGTCTGTAATTCTTTTTCTCAAGGGATTGTATTTCATTTTCAATGGCATTATTTGTAAGAATAAATGTTTTGACACTTGAGTGCTCAGAATATATTTTCTAGACCACAGTACAGATAGACCATAGAGAAACTTGCACATAATGGAATTATTTTGGGTGCAATATAGCATACTAAGGTGTCAGTAGTGCAAGCATGAACAATACACAACGCAAGTAATTTGTCATAGACAATAAAGTTGGTCTCTATAAGTAAAATTTGGTGTTTCTAGATCGTCAAGGGAAGATTGTGTTTGCCCAAAAAAAAAGAATCAAATTACTTGTCAAACAAAAATATATTGCAATGGTGACAATTTGTTAAATGCTATACAGGGAAATAACGGTTTGACATGCATGGTCACAACATCCTTTTTTGTTGGATATTTCAGTAGTTTCTAAAGCATACCTGTTCAAAATATGCATTTCTTATACGTGCATGGTCACGAGCTTCTTCCCGCAGCTCAGAATACAAATTTGCTGCCAACTCAAACGTATTAAAGAATGTACATGAATTAAGTGCAGTTAACCTACACAAATCATTCATAAATGTCAAAAGCATTACCCACAGCATCCCCTGTTTCAAGCCAAACAGGTAAAGCACGAGAAGAGGCACGACTCTGCAACTTATCACCATATACACCTTGGATAGCTCCAATATTGTTAGAGCTAGCCAAGATTTGTGGAGTTCTACTTGATCCAGGACCTCTATGAAGCACATTCCCATCATACTTCCACACACCAGAATCTTGAGATGCTAATTTTCGAACTGCTGATGCAAAATTAACATCACCTCTAGATAGAAGTGAAGAAGTAGGTTTGAATGATAGCATATTGTCCTTATCAGACATATATGGACTAGCCACCTGCGGGACTTCATCCCTAACATATTTTGACAAACCAGAGTTGTTATGTGAGGCCAAAAGGGATGGAAAATCCGATGAACAAAGATTTGGAGCTGATGAAGTCTTGGAATCAATGCCTTGATTAAACTCTCCATCTACTTGAAGCTAAAATTTCAATTAAACAACACAGTAAGAATGCAGACAAACAAATCACAAAAATATATGCATAAAAACAAAATGGATGCAATAGGTAAACAAAGGACAATTTCCACGGTAGAAACATATAACAAGGCAAGTTGTTGGAAAGACACTGCAGAGCACAACATGCCAGCCAAGAGGGCAAAAACATAAATTTTAAGCGTTAAAATTGCGAAATTATTCCATTTCATTATGCGATCGGAACTTCTAAAACACTAGCAAAAATAACAAGGTAGACTGTCAGTGTTGTCTAATTTGAGTCAACTGCAACTACCCATCAATTTATTTTGAGTTTCAATCTTCAGTATTTGCAATCTATCCAGCTCCATTAGCCCCCTCCCCCCCCCCCCCCCCACCCCCCACCACACGGTTAATAAACTATAATCTTTTGTTTTCTTACTTTCTTACCTATTTATCTAAATTTATTTTAAAAAACTCATTATTTAAAAATGTCAACAACTATCACCCATGTCTAGCTCTGTGTAAGGCTAAAGTCAACGGTTACTAAACATCCAGGTAGTATGTCACAAGAGCTTAAGGGTTTGATAGAAATACTTGTCATGTATATAGTGCTAATAAGATATGGTAGTTAAGACAGTGATAGTATGTCCATGCTAATGTTTTATGTATAAAAAATGCTTGTTATGCATGGTTTGTGATAAACCAAACATGGTTGACCAATTGCACATAGCCATAAGTTATGAGGATGAAATGCAAATATCCCTCTAAATTTTACTGAAGTAAATGCTTGGGAGATGATGCAAAGAATTTAGTATTAACAATCTGACGAGTGAACCATTCGACTAAATTTAAAAAGACCGTAGTAAAATACATTTCAAATATAACATCAACGTTCACCGCAATGTTAGATAAAGCTTACATAATTCAAAATCCTCACAAATGGAAAATAAACAATTAAAGAAAAACTTACATGGTTTTAAGAGAATTCAACAAGATAAATCAGGACAGTAAGCACAAACCTAATTGCCAAAGCAGATAATTAGATGCTTAGGTGTAGCATCATAAATTTCAGACTTCTTAAAATTCCTTCTAGACAATAGATCCTCATTTATCTTTCCTTGACCAAAAATATTCCTTCTCTAAAAGAGTTGCACATACCTCAAGCTGAGTAAGAATTTCGATAGTCGTTTGGAGATCACAATCATTTGCAAAATACACTTCAGCTAGGCTTTCGGCAGCAAATCCAGGAAATTGCAAAGCCAAATAGTCTTGAGGGCTCATTTCATTGTTTTCTAAAGCCAAATTGTCAGTGATAAACATACTATTTGCATATCCATGTACCCTATTTTCTGCCAACAGATTTCCTTCCTCACTACTCCCAATAACAGGATCACCCTCAAAAACTGGCTTGTTCCAGGCTTTGGTTTGCCAATGGAGAAAATTGGCAGATGATGGATCACCAGCAAAAGATGAAGGAGGGTAAATCATTTTATCAGTGGAGATAGCATGGTTTGCATGATTAGCCAACTCCATATGCTCATCTGACATGTAATGGCTACCACTAGTGGGAGAGTAACCATTAGCTTCACCACCATCCAGAAAATTTATCCCTGCAAATGAGAGGCTCAAAACACCATCAGGGTCTTCTCCACCCATAACATTAAAATCTGGAGTGATGTCATCAGGGAGCTGCTGCTGCCAGTATTGGCGTGCCTCTTCATCAGAATTGTTTGAGATAGAGGACTCCGTTCGGTCCAGCATTCGCTTTCCTTGTGAGCCAAAAGCTGGAAGCTTACCTTTAGGATCTGGATAATTTGTCTGGTCATTTGATGGTTTAAGGGCAAAGGGAACAAATTCTACTGCATTGGGGTTCAAACTTGGTCCTTTATTTTTGGGGTTCTGCTTGGGTAGGGTAGTCAGAGATCCTTTCTTTGGAGGGTTCATTCTTGATTGCTGCGGGAATAGGATTAGTGAACATGTAGAATTAAGGTTTCAGTAGAAAAAATAACCAGCATTCACTTGAAAGCTAACTAAAACCTACAAAAGAAATTAGAGAGATTCAACATCCAGCAGGGAAAGAATAAAAGAATTACAAAAAAATTAATAATTATATCATCAGAAGGAGCAGAAATCCTGGCAAATTAATTATACTAGTGAAATGAAGATTTAATTCTTAAATATGCATAAGTTTCATTATTGGTTGCCATGGAAACAGAACAAGTGAGCGAGCAGAATTAAGGCCCCAAAATAAAAATACCTGTATTAACTTAGAACCTAACCAAGACCTACAAAGGCACTTTATGACTAATATCAAAGGGTAAAACAAGGATTATAATAAAATAAACAAATGAAATGAAACCATTAGAATTAATAAGTTCTTGCAAATACACTGAAAATTCTAGTAAGTCAAAGCAATCAGATCCTCGCAACAAGTTGTTTGTCAAAAGGAAATTTTTTAATGCTGGAACGTGTTTTGCAGCCAAAAAAATTGCATCACCAAATGTAACTAAATCAAAAGCAAACTGGGAAGATCATAACTAAGAGCACATGAAACGATAGTTAAAATGACGTAATCCTCTATCAATACTTCAATGAAAGAAAATTATTTAATGTTTCTTCTTATTTGGGGGGGGGGAGTGATATTGAAAAGAACCTCTAAATAATTTGAGAAGGGAATGGTCAAAATTAGTAGCAAGTAGCAAGTGCATCAAAACTGTAGCCAAACCGACCCATTTGCCTATGAAGCCTTTTCAAACCGAAACAATCTAGAGTTTCACATAATTGGAGTGCGCAATTGACAATTACTATGGGAACTTTAGCATAAACAACTCCAGCTGATAAAACTAGCGCATAAATTGAATAGATTTGTGTGTATAAAAGAAAAGCTCCGAAAAGCTTAGGGGTGTAGATATTGAAAATTCAATTCCAAAACGCTAATTAAAATATAATCTTAGTTTTATTTCATTTAAAACTATATAATATTAAAACATGAAGCTCTAAAAAGCTACGTGTGTTGCCGAACACACCCCATATCATGGACAGCCAAAGTTCTATCATACTGAACAGAAAAGAAAGAAATAAAAAGGAGAAGACTTCTAAGGCATGGAGATCAACTTTGTTTTATTTTGAGGGAGGGGATGTACTGACATGATAATGAACTTGAGAATAACATACACACCAGCAAGGCGACAAAAACTAATTTCATATTGCAAATGAAATTAATAGGACTCTCAGTATATACAAAGCCACTTTTCTCTTTTCGATCTGAGCTTGTGAGTCGACCAATCTCAAGTGTTGTTCAACTTTTGTATACATATTTTTTTATATATAAAAAAAAGTATTTCTTAGGTGAATGATGTAATTCAAATATGATACATTTTCTTTTGTTACTGATATTAATTTCATATTGGAAATGGAAAGGTAGTCCCAATTTGGGAATTTGAAGGTGAAGTGATTCTACGGTTCTTTTCCTTTAAAAAAACAGATCATTCTTTCCTTACCAACAAAAAACAAAACAAATAACCCCTTCCTTTCCAAGATAAGACAAAAACAGAAAATTCAGTTTCCTCTCTAGCTGCGTTCCTTATGGAAAAATATTACATTTTTAAAATCCAAATATTACATGATTAACATATTTTCCCTTTTCCCCTTCCCTTCCCTTTGGTGATTAAGTGAATCGCCGCGCAGGCAACTGCCTGGGAATTTTAGCTTGAACAGTCTCTGTTTGTGCCTTCCCTGTTGATTCCTCTCAGATTCTATCTGGTGATCAAGATTATGGGATCATACGATGACCTCAAGATCGGATTAGAGAATTCAGCACTATAAGAACTGACAGTTAATAGATTAACAATTAGCACAAGTATCAATCGTCCAAAACAGGAAGATCACTAGCAGCAAGTCCTGAATGGACAAAAAAAAGGGATGTCAATGGACCAAAAAAAGTCACCTGAATCGCAGCCAAAACTGCAGCACAGGCACCGCCCCCCAACACTCAGTGCAGTCGCATCACAACCTTGCAGCCGAAGGCGGTCAGCAATCAACGCCCGTTGCAACAGCACTCAGCGACCACAAAGGCAACTATCCCAAGTCGCACAACTTCCCGGTCGAACCAACACTTGAGGGGCACAATCTCATGCACCAGCACCACCACCGTCAGCAATTACCAAAATCGCTACAAACACATCGGATAAATTGCCCGTGCACCACTCAGTCGCAACCTAACAAGCCTAACCCGATAGAACCAGTACCACAATCGCACTTCAAACAACACAACACCACAGTACCGCACTCAATCGCACGGCCAAACTAAACAACCACCACAGCGAAACCCCATGGATGAACCCTCGAATTCACTGATTTAGGGTTTCTTTTCATGACTTCTGTCGAAGAGAAACCCGTCTCAGGGGAGGGGGCCGGGGGGAGTTGATGTGTTGAGATGAGGTATTGCCTGCTTCAGTCGTTAAATTAATGGGCTTTTAGTTTATATATACGCTGGATGGTGTAGTAAAAGAGGCCCAAAACAAACTACAACTAACCATTTTTTTCCTTTTTGGCGGGGTGACTTTTGAGACAGAGTCGAACGAGCCGAGTATTGTCTGTTCATTTAAAATATGAATAAGTTCGAGCGGAGCTAAAGTTTGTCTCGCATTTAAAAATGTGCTCATACTTGACCCATTTATGAAATGAACGAGCTCGATCCGAGTTTTTTTCGAGTTTTAAGCAGTCTGCCCCTCCCCCAAAAAAAAGTTTAGTATTTAATTTGGGAATTAAAATATGTAGAAAAAACATATGCAAGATTTTAGGAAGAAGAATCCGCGGATTACTTTCCTAAGTTTCCTTGAAGAGTTGAGGCAAATCCATATGCAATATTTATTCTTTCCTATTATCAGTCGTTCTCCACCTCCGCAGACATCGACCCTGTAAAACCAGTGCATTGTGCACCTCCTTGATTCAGATTTCAGTCAATTTGATCACTTCCCTAATTTCCCTCGGAGAATCGAAGTCAAAGACGACATCGACGGACAAAGCCATCGACAAAACTCGTCCTGTTCAATTTTTTGCAATCTTTCATATACTGATTTTATTCCTTATTAGTGATATAATTTAACGTGTACAATATTTATTCTTATACTAGATTTACTAAAATTGATCATTTTTATGACAATTTAAAATATTTTATAATCTTTAGAAAAATATTCGTTTTATTTTGGCAATCGATAACCACTTAATTTTCTTAGAATTATATATTCTTTATTTTTTTTACAACATTTATTTAATAACATTTTGTGAAGAAAAATAATACTCCGTATATGATTATCAATGTTTTGACATTAATATAAAGTAAGATACTCCATCTTTGTATCAAATAATATTAAACATAAATAATATATGTCGTATAATGACAATCATAACCATATTAGTTAAACATAAAATATTTAATTAAAAAAACTTCTTTTTAAAGACCCTGGGCTTAAGAGGCGCCAACCCATGCCACCTAACTCTCTCAGGTTCATAGTCCTCACTTGGAGCCTGAAAAGGAAGAGTTCATCACTCCCAACATCCTTATGATATTCGATGTGTTACATTTTTAGATAAAAAAATATTTGTAGTTATGGTGCTACATCCAAAAAAACTATTATAATTCAATAATTCATTGTCTAAAAAATTGTTAGAATTTTTATAATGAAAAATATTAAAAATATTTTTACCTAATAAATTTAAGGCATTAAACTAATATAATTTAAAAAATACAAAAAAAATAGTTAAGGAGAGTTGAACCTTTGGTCCCTATACATTTAAGTTATTCCTTAAACATTAGGCTAGAACAATCTTTTGATATTTTATGCTAAAATTTAATATATATTAAGTTTTTTTTATCGTTTAATAGGTATAATTAATGAGGCAAAACCCAACTTTATATATAGAGAATGGAGATGGAATAGATAGATTTCATTTTGCCAACAAGTTCAATCGCCTTCTCAAAGCGACACATACTACAATACCCTTCCAAGAGAATACCAAAAGTAACCACAATAGGCGTCACATTCTCCTTTCTCATTTTCATCCACAAGGACCACAACCTCTATACCATCTTCAGCTTTCGCACCCTAAACCACCCATTCAACATGATATCATTGACGAAACCAAGAATAAAAAACATCTGGATAAATATAAAAGATAGTTGAAGCAAAAGGCAAAAGTTCATCTCAAAAGCCACCCCGAGTAATGTCGAACTCATCCGCGGATAGCCATCCAACAAGAACTTTCATCCGCATAAGTCATCCCATCCGCGGACGGAAGAAGGGAGAACGTGTCAGGCATGCCCTCTTCCCACGAGTTGAACACGTGTCGAACAACAAACCCCACGTGGCAAAATATCCATAGATCACCCATCGTCTATAAAAGGGAAGAAAGAAATACAGGAAAAGGACTTTTGGGGAGGCAAAGAAGAGGAGGAAATAAGCGGACCTGCGTCAAATGTCCTGAGAAGAGTAAAATAGAAGAGAAGAAAAGAGAGAGAGTGAGAGAATAAGTCAAGTACATCCAAAACTCTAATCAGGAAAAAGAACCGATCCGCGGACAAGGTTCAAACTTCAAACTCATCCGCGGGTAGCTAGTTTTGACTCATCTTTGCTATTCGGGAGTCCGAAGTGAGAATCGAGAACTTGTGACTGTCAAGCCCCAAAGTTAGTAAACGGTGACAGGTAAATGTTCGATCCACACTTCGACTGAGGTAACCTCGATAAGGGGATAATATCTATGAACGCAAAAATAAGATTATTCCCGCGGCACAGGTTGGGCCGTATCGATTATATCAATACGGGTCAAGTAAGCCCGTTGGGGAATACTGATGGCCCCATTTGGTTTATTCCCGAGTCCCACTAAAAATGGAGACCTTTTTAGTTTGAGGTTCTTCACTGGCGCCGTCTGTGGGAACCCCCTCACGCTAAGGGGTTCCTCTGTAAACTTTCGTTCTAAAAAATCAAGCAAAAACCCCCAGATCCTGAAAGGGACAAGGGGTCCGTGTCTAAATATGAAAATATAAATATATATAAAAATGAGTCTTTGACTTGGCAGAGTTACAACGCTGAAAGAATGAGTGATAATCAAAACAACGCGACGCAGAACATGAGCCAGGGGATCCACCAAGATCAGGAGGCTTCAAGTATGTATGTCCCGTTGACACCTCAACCGGATCCAGAGGATGTAACAGGAGATCAGCACCACGATACCCCTCCGCATCACTATTACAATCAGCACGGAGCAGAAGGAGAGCACATACCTTAGAATTTCTAGTATTATGAAGTTCATCATGAGCAGCCTAATCCTCTATAGCAAGAACAAACGCAGTATTACTATTATGATCATTGGGGACAGAACTCGCGCCAGCAGGGGAATATCCACCACAGAGAGCAACGTGGAAATTTTGATAGGTATTATACTACATACAACAACCCAGGCAACATGAACTACGACTTCCAGGGTCAGGCAATGCCGCACCAAACATGGCAAAATGACCAGCGGCAGCATGAGAACAAACACCGACACGGAGAGAGATCCACGGACGTTTCCACCTCCACAAAATCTGACTCAGCAGATAGAAGAGCAGAAGGACCGACGGTCCTCCCCTCTGTGTTCACCAGGGAAATTTGTTCCGCGACAGTTCCGAACAGATGGAGAGATGTGGGCCTTATGAAGTATGATGGAACTATTGATCCCGAAGATCATCTCTGCCATTTTACAACTGCAGAGATGATCTTCGGGAGGTAAAACCTGTCGTTGAATACCGCCAAAGAAAACTCAAACCTATAGCAAGTGTAGCGATAAGCAAGAGGTCGATCCACAGGGAAAATTATAACTCAAGTATGGCTTAAGTGTCAATCAAAGTAACCAAAGAGGGGGGTTTGAGTGTGAGAAAGTTTCGCCTTTTATCAAAGCAAAGTAAAGAAAGCAAAGCAAAGGAATTTGGTTTTTAGACAATTTGGAGAAGCAATTCTACCTACAATTTTCCACTTTATTGGATTGAAGTGATCCTTGTAACTTCTTCTCGTCCTATTAAGTTTCCTATGAATGTCCTTGTCCTGACCTAATATAGTTACTAGTCCAACCAGTCCTAGCAACCCTTATCAATCGAACAGTCCCTAAAGAAGGATTTAACCCAATTGATAGCTTTAAGTTCAGAGATTAGCCAAGGTATTTGCAGTCCCTAAAGAGGGATTTAACAACACATTCAACTTCCTACTCATTCAATTAGTTCAACCAGCCCTAAAGGAACAAGTTTGCCACTTAGGTTAAGGTTCACAACCAGGAATCTACAAAACCTTAGCGATTGAATTGATCTAACAAGTTGGCCAGACAAGATAGAACAAAACAATAAACAATCAAGCACAAAGAAGTTGAAACATTCAAATATAGGAAACAAGGAACGAGAATTAGAAACTCACAATCAATCCGAATAAAGCTTCAAATTGCAGGCAGAATAGATGAGTTTAGTTCCTCATGGAAGACATCGCTCAAAATCTCTAAAGTGTCTAATGAATAGAATAGAATAGGAGTTCCGAAAATAACATAAAAATCGGCCTTATAATAAGTCTAGTCGGCCACAAAATAATATTAAAAACCCTAATTAAGTTATGATTTTGAACGGTGCATTTCTGCAAAGGCCGCGGGGCAGCCAACCCAGGCCGCGGGGCGGCCGGCGATCAGCGAAATCCTTCGTCAGAGTCTCTAGCCGCGGGGCGGCCTTACTGTTCACAGCGATCTTTCCTTCTCGAATTTGCTCTTGTTGTCAACAGGAAAGTTGTAGCTCTCTGAAAGAGCTTTCCAACGCATGGTCATAATAGTCAATCGGACAACCGAGGCATCCAAAAAGTGCAAAACAAGTTCAGCATGTCTGGCGACAACTTCTGCAGACTTGTTCTTCGTTTAGGTCCGCTTCTTCTTCTCAGGACCTCTTGAGATCTTCATGTAAGCTTCTCCGATCAACTGTACATTCTCATCTAATGCGTTATCAACCCATGTCTCATCATCGAATCCACGATTATATGAAATAATCAATAAAAGTGTGTAGATTCCGACTCCACTAACATAAAGAACAAAGATGCAAATTGTACTTAATCCATCCATGAAATGCATCTTAACTAAGCTAAATGCAACCTATTATGCCTACCTAAATGCATGTTATCAAACTCCCCCACACTTAACCTTTGCTTGTCCTCAAGCAATGATAGAATGAACATGAATCAATGTATCCCACAGGAAATCCCTTCAAGTTTCAACCTCATCAAAAAGCAACATCATAGCAAGTTAAAACATAAGCCAAGTAAACAAACGTCATAGCATGTATTCCAGTTATCAAAGCTTAGAAGTAGACATCATCCAACCTCACCAGAAATATGTGTTTCACTCATGTGTTTAGGCTTTAAGGTGCAATTCTCAACTCAATCCAAAATGCACTAAGCTCATAGACATTGACCAACATATCACCAAATCTCCACCGAGATGCTATTACTTGCGGGACACAAAAAGACAACTAAATAAAATGTGACGCTTTTTTTTTTCCTTTTGTTTTCTTTTCTTCTCTTCTTTTTTTCCTTTTTCTTGTCTTGGTGCTTTCCTTACGCGAGGCGCAAACATGGGTGTCATGAATGGCCCCGGTCTATCAACACCTCAACCTACTAATATGAAGTTCACTTGAACATCTTTTGGCGCAAGTTGCAAACATGGGTGTCATGAATGAACCTGGTTACTCAATGATCAAGCTTTCTTTCCTAGTGGATAGTTTTCACCACCTTTTTGCGCGAATCATACCCATGGGTGTCATGCATAGATCCGGTTACTAAGTGCATCAACCATTGCCACCTTATTCACTAAATATGCACAAATTCAAACAAAAGACTCAAAATATAAACATAAATTCCGCAAGCAACGAACATGTGAGTCGGTCTTGAAAAATAGATACTGCAGTCAATGCCAAGAGGTAGCAACACAAGGAGAGTAATTCACACAATTGAGCAAAAGAATTCAAATAAGGCCAAACATTCTCACAGGGTCATGTTTTGAGGACTACAATCATATTTAGCTCAACCATACATGCTCAATTACATATGCTAGCTCATGTTCCACAAAAATCAAATATAGACAAGGCCAAAACATCCAGAACTCCATGGGATTTTTATGAACATGCTTGAAATTTAAATTAGAGGACAAACTAAGCCAGATGGGTATTTGAATAACACATATGTATGCAATGCATGATTATTTTTGGGATTTTCGATTTTTTTTATATGAAAATAAACAAAATTAATAAAAATATGATTACAGAAATTAAACATGATGCAGAAATTGAAATATGATCTCCTATATGCATCTATGTACAGAATTCCTCTCCCCCACACTTAAAGTTTTCATTGTCCTCAATGAAACAGTAAAGACAACAAAAGTGAATCAAATATAATCAGGGTGAAGGAAAAGGACAAGGAAAGAGAAAGAAAACTTACCTCGGGTTGCCTCCCGAGAAGCGCCTTTCTTTAATGTCATTGGCTTGACTTATTCTCAATCTCAAGGCCTTATCTCTCAGACATCGTCAAGGCCCTCAGTAGCAAATCATATTCCTGTGCACACATCTTACAAAGAACATCATAGCACAATAGATTGAAAGCATAAAATGTGGAACTCAAGAACCCTTTCAATCTATCAAAGAGTCTAGCATGACTCTCTACAGAAGGAATATGATACCACCAGCACAGTTTCGCTGGTGGCTGTTCAAAATAGCAATCAAAAGGATTAAAACAATCACCATTACCTTCAAAATTGCAAAAGTTTACCTTTATTACCTCTTGAGCCTCAGCTGATGGCTCTAGACCTGGTTCATCAATGGGCGAGATCAGAATGGATGTTGCAGATGGAGTAGGAGACCCATCACATGTAACCTCATGCGTCGACTCATGAGATTCCAAGTCATGAAGCACTAGCTCATCTCCTCCATCATCTAAGAAACTATCGTTGTCTGCAACCAATTCCTCCTCATTCGGCATGTCATTGTCATGTTGAAACCACATAGGAGGGAATGAACTAAGTGTAATGACTTCGATAGGATCTTCCACTCTTGAATCCTTTAAAGCCTCAAGGGGTGGTGGGGTAGTTTTCTCAAAATCAAGAGAAGAAGACGTCGATGGGGGCTCATTAGTAGCAGTGCGGTGGTCGCCGCCCTCCTGCGGCGGTTGCCGCTTCTCAGAATTTTCACCCTCCATTACGACTTCAACTCCTTCTTCTAAGTCCCTTTCCTTCTCACCTTTTGCACTTAAAATTTGAATGAGTTTATTCATCTGATTCTCCAAGTTCTTACTGCTCTCAGCTTGCTCTTGCAACTTCTGTGTAAGGCTATGGAATGGATCCTCCAGGTATGTGACAGAGTTCTCCATTGGCGGAGGAGACGTGGTGAGCAATTCTTCTTGTGAAACATGGTAATCCATATAACAGAAAAAATCCCACAACCCCGACAATCCTCCTAACCGTTTCAGGCCTCCGTTACTCATGTACTCAGCAAGCGCTCGCGTCTCAACAGTCATCCCATCAATTATGCACATAATCATATCTCGGATGCTGAATTGATAACCCCATGAACCAAGGTCGTTAACCTACTCATGCAATCTACTGAAGTATTGGTGAAAGTTCTCACCTTCAAACTGCGCTAATCTCAACATCTTGAAAACGTTAGTAGCAAGGGTGTTGTGAACCGTAAGATAGGTTCACAACAAAGTTAGATATATAAACAAAAATTAATAAATACACAAAACAAAGAAATAAACTTGATTCCCCGGCAACGGCGCCAAATTTGACGGAGGTAAAACCTGTCGTTGAATACCGCCAAAGAAAACTCAAACCTATAGCAAGTGTAGCGATAAGCAAGAGGTCGATCCACAGGGAAAATTATAACTCAAGTATGGCTTAAGTGTCAATTAAAGTAACCAAAGAGGGGGGTTTGAGTGTGAGAAAGTTTCGCCTTTTATCAAAGCAAAGTAAAGAAAGCAAAGCAAAGGAATTTGGTTTTTAGACAATTTGGAGAAGCAATTCTACCTACAATTTTCCACTTTATTGGATTGAAGTGATCCTTGTAACTTCTTCTCGTCCTATTAAGTTCCCTATGAATGTCCTTGTCCTGACCTAATATAGTTAATAGTCCAACCAGTCCTAGCAACCCTTATCAATCGAACAGTCCCTAAAGAAGGATTTAACCCAATTGATAGCTTTAAGTTCAGAGATTAGCCAAGGTATTTGCAGTCCCTAAAGAGGGATTTAACAACACATTCAACTTCCTACTCATTCAATTAGTTCAACCAGCCCTAAAGGAACAAGTTTGCCACTTAGGTTAAGGTTCACAACCAGGAATCTACAAAACCTTAGCGATTGAATTGATCTAACAAGTTGGCCAGACAAGATAGAACAAAACAATAAACAATCAAGCACAAAGAAGTTGAAACATTCAAATATAGGAAACAAGGAACGAGAATTAGAAACTCACAATCAATCCGAATAAAGCTTCAAATTGCAGGCAGAATAGATGAGTTTAGTTCCTCATGGAAGACATTGCTCAAAATCTCTAAAGTGTCTAATGAATAGAATAGAATAGGAGTTCCGAAAATAACATAAAAATCGGCCTTATAATAAGTCTAGTCGGCCACAAAATAATATTAAAAACCCTAATTAAGTTATGATTTTGAACGGTGCGTTTCTGCGAAGGCCGCGGGACAGCCAACCCAGGCCGCGGGGCGGCCGACGATCAGCGAAATCCTTCGTCAGAGTCTCTAGCCGCGGGGCGGCCTTACTGTTCACAACGATCTTTCCTTCTCGAATTTGCTCTTGTTGTCAACAGGAAAGTTGTAGCTCTCTGAAAGAGCTTTCCAACGCATGGTCATAATAGTAAATCGGACAACCGAGGCATCCAGAAAGTGCAAAACAAGTTCAGCATGTCTGGCGATAACTTCTGCAGACTTGTTCTTCGTTTAGGTCCGCTTCTTCTTCTCAGGACCTCTTGAGATCTTCATGTAAGCTTCTCCGATCAACTGTACATTCTCATCTAATGCGTTATCAACCCATTTCTCATCATCGGATCCACGATTATCTGAAATAATCAATAAAAGTGTGTAGATTCCGACTCCACTAACATAAAGAACAAAGATGCAAATTGTACTTAATCCATCCATGAAATGCATCTTAACTAAGCTAAATGCAACCTATTATGCCTACCTAAATGCATGCTATCAATACTCATGGGTAATTTAGCGGAAGGAGATTTCAAGACATACCTGTTTCGAAAGAAGCCGACCAGTTACGATGATTTGAGGGAGCGAGTGTCAAGGCAAATTGAAGCTGAGGAAGCGGCCGCGTCCAGCTCAAGAGCGAACGTAGGCAGTCAGGGATTTTTTGGGAAGCTTGCCGGAAAATTCACGAAAGAAAAAGTCAAGCCGCTCAGACATCAGTCAGAAGCAGGGGTTTTTCGTCCTCATCGCGACGAAATACACATGAATTCTGAAAAGGGCCAAGGGTCCCATTTAAGGGAAGACTATCCGCGGTCGTATCATCCAAGAGAAGACTATCCGCGGTCCTATCATCCAAGGGAGAACTTCTATGAGAATCAAGAGCTGAGATTTCCACCACGGAGAAAGGATCGGCTCAATCAGAGACCAGTTTGGAAGGTCCGCGACCCTAGACCCGATGGCCCCCACCATCGACAGAACCGTTACCAAGTACAACAAGATCAGCACAGAGATCCCCCGTTTTATAATCGAGGAAGAGGAAGGGGACAGAGAGGGCGCGGAGGTAGACATAACCATGCACCCACTATGCAAAGATCTGTCAATCAGGAAAAAGCTCGAAGACCAGGAGAAGGCCACATACTAGAACCCAAGGGTTTTATCAATACCCTTGCTGGAGGGTACTTCATGGCCGGATCAAGTAGACAAGAGAAGAAGAACTACGAGCGAGAGGGAAAGCAACCGCCGTCCGCGTCAAGCAGAAGAATCTCTTTGTCACAACATGAAGATATAACTTTTTTGCCAAAAGACGCTGAGGAAGTAAGGATGTCGCACTCAGACCCTTTGGTCATCCATGCCCAGATAGCTGCCAAAACGGTCAAAAGAGTCTTTATTGACACTGGTTCGTCCGTTGATATTTTATCATGGGAAGCTTTCTCTCAGATGGGGATCTCCGCGTCATCATTGAAACCTTACTCAGGAACATTGATTACGTTCTCAGGAGGAGATGTGCAGGTAGCAGGAACGATCGAGTTGACAGTGGTCTTAGGAACAGCCCCAAAAAGGCGAATGGAGAATGTCGTGTTCACAGTGGTAAAAGTGCCAACCGTGTACAATGCCTTGTTAGGACGCGTCTCGCTCTATAAATTTCAAATGATAGTGTCAATCTATCACTTCGTCGGAAAGTTCCCTTTACTAGGAGGGGGAGTAGGTGGGGTTCGCGGCCAGCAACCAGAAAGAAGAAGCTGTTATTTAACTTCAATCAAAAAGAAGAAAGAAGTTATGTGTATTAGCGAAAAATGTGAATCCATGGTGGGAGACAGTGACCCGCCAGAACTTTCGGAAGCTGAGCTTGAGGTTAGATTGACAGAAGCAAGAATACCAACCGCGGATGAAAGGATTATCTACACGCCTTTTCCAAATCCCGAAGAGAAAATTTATATGGGGCAAGCGTTAGAGCCGAAGGAGATTGATCGGGTCTTGGAGATCATAGCAAGGTCAAGAGATGTTTTTGCATGGACTCCGCGTGACCTTTTAGGGGTCCCGTCCACTACTGCTTTGCATACCTTAAGGATTCGTCCATGAACGAAGCCCATAGTGCAAAAGAAGAGAAAAATGGCCCCCGAAAAGGTAGCCGCGACAAAAGAAGAAACTGATAAACTATTAGAAGCCGGATTCATAGAAGAAGTAGAAGATTCAGATTGGCTCTCAAATGTGGTTCTAGTGAAAAAGTTTAATGGAAAATGGAGGATGTGCATTGATTTACCGATCTCAATAAGTCCTGGCCCAAGGACAGTTACCCATTACCATCCATAGACGAACTCGTCGATGGAACTGTGGGTAATAAGGTCCTCAGCTTTCTTGATGCTTATTCTGGGTACAATCAAATAAGCCTGGACCCGCTAGACAAAAAAGCGACTACTTTCATCACCAATCAGGGAATATTTTGCTACCGCGCCATGCCTTTTGGACTCAGAAATGCTGGAGCTACGTTTCAGAGAACTATTGATTGAATTTTTCGCAAACAGATTGGGAGGAATGTGTCGATATATGTGGATGATATTGTGGTTAAGAGCAAAAAGGCAGAAGATCATGCGGCAGACCTGCAAGAGACATTTGATTCCCTTCGCAGAGGAGGATTGAACCTTAACGCGGAAAAATGTGTCTTCGGGGTTGATTCTGGAAATTCCTTGGCTTCATGGTCAGCCATCGGGGAATTGATATAAACCCTAAAAAGGCCGTGGCGGTCCAGAATCACCAACCGCCGCGGACGATCAAAGAATTACAGTCTTTAAACGGAGCAGTAAACTACCTAAGCCAATTTTGCTCATGCCTAGCGGACAGATCATTACCTTTCTATGCTTTACTCAAGAAAAATGGTCCAATACGGTGGACCCCAGAACTGCAGAAAGCTTTCGGGGAGTTAAAAGTTTTTCTATCGACACTCCCCACCTTACAGCAACCCGAGAAGCAGGAGGCTTTACACTTGTACCTATCAGTCAAAAACATTACCATTAGCGCGGTCTAGCCGCGAGAAGAGAAGTATCCCGTGTACTACATCAGTCGTGTGCTGCAAAATGTTGAGACGCGATATGAACCAGTAGAGAAAATGATTTTATGTCTAATATTCGTGGCCAGAAGATTGAGACCCTACTTCCAGGATCACGTCATCAGAGTAATGACTGACCTACCTTTGCGACAGATTCTCCACTCTCCGTGCTTGTCAGGAAGGATGATGAAATGGGAGGTTGAGTTGACAGAATTCAAAATTGAATACACCACACGGCGGGCGGTACTGGCTCAAACATTGGCTGATTTCATCAGTGAAACAAGTTTTGAGCTAAGCGCTCAAACAGAAAAAAGCGAGTGAACACTCAAGGTGGATGGTGTGGCCAACAAAGATGGATGCGGAGCTGGAGTTACTCTCACTGCACCAGATGAGCAACAGTATAACTACGCTTACAAACTGAATTTTCAAGCCACGAACAATGAAGCTGAGTATGAGGCCCTGCTTGCGGGCCTAGAGATAGCTTTAATTAAAGGAGCCAGACAAGTGTCCATTTACACCGATTCAGAGGTAATGGCACGACAAATAACAAAGGAGTACGAGGCCAGAACCGGACTAATGCCTGACTATCAGAGAAAAGTACAAGCACTGTCAAAAGCATTCTTGAGTTTTTACTTAACGATGATTTCCAGAAATGATAACCAATAGGCAGACGTGTTGGCTCGAATGGGGGCAGTCATGCCCGAGGAAGTAGGGGAAGAGGTTGTCCTCGAAAGAATAAACAGTCGCAGGCTTATCCAAGAAGTCTATCATGTCCAGGGAATCGAAGAAGGAGACTGGAGGACACCACTCGCGGACTATCTAGGTAAAGGCTTTTTACGAGAGGAGAAAGACGCGGCCAGGAGGGTGATCGCAAAATCCTCTCGTTTCACCATCAGAGAGGGAAAGCTCTACAAAAGAGGCTACTGCCTCCCAGATTTGCTATGCATATCGATTGAAGAAGGAAGTCTTGTCATGAAAGAATTACATGATGGGGTTTGTGCACATCACCAAGGGTGGAGAGCCTTGGTAGCAAAAGCGACTAGACTGGGTATTATTGGCCTACTATGAGGCAGGATGTCCAAAATTATATTCAGAAATGTGACGTGTGCCAAAGGTTTGAAAATCTGATGCATCGCCCTGCAGAAATGATGAAAAGCATATCTGGAGCTTGCCCGTTTTCTGTTTGGGGAATGGATATCCTTGGTCCATTTCCAACTGCCCCAGGACAATTGAAGTATGTACTTGTCTTAGTAGATTATTTCACGAAATGGGTAGAAGCCGAAGCAATGGGGCTGATCACCGCGGAAAAAGTGAGAAGATTCTTGTGGAAGAACATCATCTGCCGATTTGGGGTGCCTGACTCGATAATCACATACCATGGGCCTCAGTTCGATAGTGAAACAATCAGAGATTTTTGCGCATGATTGGGCATAATTTTCAAGTTCTCATCCGTGGCCCATCCATAGATGAATGGACAAGCGGAAACAACCAATCGGCAATTGTTGCATGAAATACAGAAGAAACTTGGAAACACAGCAAAAGGGCGATGGGCTGAACTTCTACCATTAGTTCTATGATTCTACCGCACGTCAGTAAAAACCCCAATCGGAGAAACCCCGTTTACGCTAGTTTATGGAATGGACGCGGTCATTCCAGTAGAAAGGTTGGTCCCCTCGGCGCGAATCATGACATACAACCAGGAAACCAACGATGAAGCACTGGAACTCGAACTCCATCTTATAGAAGAACGCAGGATGGCGGCAGCCCTAAGAGAACAAGAGTATAAGAGGCGTCTATCCGGATACCGTGATAGACGAGTTCGCACGCGACACCTCAAGAAGGGAGATTTGGTGCTCCGTCAAGCTACCACTAGAGGAAAACTGGACCCAACCTGGGAGGGGCCGTATGTAATCGTGAAGGTGATCCAAGAAGGAGCATACAAACTCAACACCCCTGAAGGCACCATTTTAAATAAAACCTGGAATGCAGATAATCTAAAGAAATATTATGTGTAATAGCCAGGGCTTGTAAAGAACGGAAACCTTAGTCGCCCCCGCAAAAATTAAATAAAGCGGTTTGAGGGCGCTTTTATTATTTTCCTTCAGATAAGTTCTTGAATAAGACCCAAGAACGCTGGAGCTTGGCTCCGCGTCGGGCCTCCGATCGAAGCAATTCTCGGAGATGAGTTCTTGAATAAGTCCCAAGAACGGTGGAGCTTGGCTCCGTGTTGGGCCTCCGATCGAAGCAATTCTCGGAGATGAGTTCTTGAATAAGTCCCAAGAACGCTGGAGCTTGGCTCCGCGTCGGGCCTCCGATCGAAGAAATTCTCAGAGATGAGTTGTTGAATAAGACCCAAGTACGCTGGAGCTTGGCTCCGCGTCGGGCCACCGATCGAAGAAATTCTTGGAGATGAGTTATTGAATAAGACCCAAGTACGCTAGAGCTCGGCTCCGCGTTGGGCCTTCGATCGAAGCAATTCTCGGAGATGAGTTATTGAATAAGCCCCAAGAACGCTAGAGCTTGGCTCCGCGTCGGGCCTCCGATCGAAGAAATTCTCGGAGATGAGTTCTTGAATAAGACCCAAGTACGCTGGAGCTTGGCTCCGCGCCGGGCCTTCGATCGAAGCAATTCTCAGAGATGAGTTCTTGAAGAAGTTCTAAGAACGCCGGAGCTTGGCTCCGCGTCGGGCCTCCGATCGAAGCAATTCTCGGAGATGAGTTCTTGAATAAGTCCCAAGAACGTTGGAGCTTGGCTCCGTGTCGGGCCTCCGATCGAAGCGATTCTCGGAGATGAGTTCTTGAATAAGTCCCAAGAACGCTGGAGCTTGGCTCCGCGCCGGGCCTCCGATCGAAGCAATTCTCGGAGATGAGTTCTTGAATAAGTCCCAAGAATGCTGGAGCTTGGCTCCGCGTCGGGCCTCCGATCGAAGAAATTCTCGGAGATGAGTTTTTGAATAAGACCCAAGTACGCTGGAGCTTGGCTCCGCGTCGGGCCTCCGATCGAAGCAATTCTCGGAGATGAGTTCTTGAATAAGACCCAAGAATGCTGGAGCTTGGCTCCGCGTCGGGCCTCCAATCGAAGCAATCCTCGAAGATGAGTTCTCTAATAAGTCCCAAGAACGCTGGAGCTTGGCTCCGTGTCGGGCCTCCGATCGAAGCAATTCTCGGAGATGAGTTCTTGAATAAGTCCCAAGAACGCTGGAGCTTGGCTCCGCCTCGGGCCTCCGATCGAACCAATTCTCGGAGATGAGTTCTTGAATAAGTCCCAATAACGATGGAGCTTGGCTTCGCGTCGGGCCTCCGATCGAAGAAATTCTAGGAGATGAGTTCTTGAATAAGACCCAAGTACGCTGGAGCTTGGCTCCGCGTCGGGCCTCCGATCGAAGAAATTCTCGGAGATGAGTTCTTGAATAAGACCCAAGTACGCTGGAGCTCGGCTCCGCGTCGGGCCTCCGATCGAAGCAATTCTCGGAGATGAGTTCTTTAATAAGACCCAAGAACGCTGAAGCTTGGCTCCGCGTCAGGTCGCTGATTAAAATATTTCAAAATTTTGAAAATAAGTTTTCATAAGCCCTTAGAACGCCTGGACTCTTTATTAACATTAAAAGTTGCAGCCATGATCCAACAACTAAACATAAGATAAGCAGCAGAGGACGAAGGTACGTCAGCGCACATTCAAGCAGTTGTCCGCTTAAAAAACATACAAACGCCGGCTTATGCCCACCTGGGCCTAGCTGGGATTAGACGAGTTCTATCTTGACTCAAGCGAAATCCATTCGAAGGTGGACCCCCGTATTCTGGAGAAGCCCATTCAGCATCCACTTCATCTCCCACAACATCCAAAACATGAACCTCAAAACGATTTCCTCCTTTATAAATAAAAGTCACGGAAGAACCAACGTTAATGTTGTGCGACTCAGCAAAATCGTTCCAACCGCCTCTCAGAAAGGGGACCCCATAATCGCCGCGTATAACTTCCACCGAGAAGTCACGAAGAATCCTAGTTGACAAGAGAATGTTCCTAGGAAGATCTGGGCCTAGCTTGTCCTCAAAGCATAACGACAAAGACTAGCAAAATACAAAGAAAAAAGAATATTGAGAAAAGATAAATTTAAAATAAGAGAAACTCAGCGAACAAGAAACTAACCAAGCGGCGGAGTTGCTCAGGAAAACCGATACGCTCAAAAAATGACCAAGCCGGTCGATTAGGAGAAGGCATGTTGAAAGGAAAAAATCAAGTTCGAACACACTTCCCCAATGCTCTCTCTTTATATAGGACACTCTGACGGTGCTAACACGCGTCACTGGCAGAAATAGGAGCTCAGTGGGTTAGAAAGGTCGTTCACTACACTTAACAACCGGCGCGCCATGCACAAGACGACAATAAACACTATTATTGAAGAAAAATTCGGAAGACCCGTGAATGGCCTATCATGACAAGATAGTATCGAGAAACTAAACCATTCATGTAGCTGACATGCACGGTCTTTAAAATCCCCCAGAGTAAAAAGTAAAAGTTCGCAATTAATAGAGATTGTAGCCAACATCTCGATTACTCCCACCTAGAAATAAAGAATTCGTGTCCAAAAAACGACTCAGAAAATAAGTCAGTTTGAGAGATGAAACGCGTACTGACAAACATTACCGCAAACACGCCCGCTGACTAGATAAAATCAACGAACAAGCTCTAAACTTTGCTTTATGAAACTATCATGAGAGACCAAACTCAAAAACCATTTGAGGCTGAGCCATGGGAAGAAGGATCGTCATGATTAACCTCACGCTCCCCTCCACGGGAGTCCACCACCTGGACTTCAAAACGCGCCTCACCCATATGAGTAAAGATCATAGAAGCCCCCCTCTCAAAACCATGCGACTCTACAAAATCTTTCCATCTGCGAACGAAGTAGAGAAGACCGCAGTTCTGACGTTATATTCAAACTGGGAAATTTTGTATCTGATAAGAAGAGAGTAAGACTCGAACAGGAACAACGTCCTCATACACTTCCTCAAATCTGAGTGGCAACAACTGAAAAATAGAAAAAAGTAAAGACAAGGAAAGAATTTACAAAGAAGACATGGGAAATTAGACGCGAAAATCTCACCAAACGCGAAAACTGCTCAGGATAATCAATCGCCTAGAAGAAAGCCCATCGAGGTCCTAGCTCAGAGGCCACGTCATTCCCTAAACGCTAAAAGAGGGACTATAATGGATCCTCGCATCTCGAGAAAAGCAAGGGGAAAACAATAGTTTTTTCTTTCTTGTCCCATCGCTCACGAGGAAACAGTCAAATAAAGGGGGAAGAGGTGCATGCATGACGCGCAACAAGTAACACAGTAGTACAAGGCACGCGTCCTCTCTTTTCTGAAATCAAGATTCGTTTTATTGCTAGACGATTGACCATCTCGCTGAAGCTCGACGAACTTCTCAAAAGAGGCCCTTAAAGCGACCAAGAGTAATTCAGAAAAGAAAAACTAAATTGATTACCCCTCGACAAAAGGCGATAAAAACGAGGACAGAGAACCTCCCTCAACAGGTATAAAACACACAAGAATGACCAAAGTGATAAACACCCTAAAAAATGGATCCAGGGTTACCACCAAGGGCTTTCTATAGGGTCATCATGAGAGAGAAACAACTCCAAACACTCCGACTCCCGCTCATGTATGTCCTAATCGATGAAGATACTCACACTCAAGCCAGGCTCTGGTCTCGCTCCAACCAGGAACACGAAGTAAAGGTAGAAAGAGATGGAGACGGCCTTTTCTGGCTAACACAGGGGTGACACGACTTCACACAAGCAAATCGAGTCAGTGTAGGATCAGCTCTGATTTTCACCTACATGGGAGATTCCATCTTTGAAGTCGACGTCGTCAGTCCTGATAGCGAGGAAAACGGAGAAGCAGGATGTCCTTAAGTTTCTATTTCATGTACCGCGTTACCAACCCTAGTATATATGGTGTATTAGGTTTAAAAGGATCGAACCTCTTAAAAGATTCTGCATGTTACCTTTTATTATGAATAATAAGAGATCCCCCTTTAAGCCTGTTAAAAATCGAAAAACATGATAGATAGTGAAAGAAAGTCATGGTCCCCCTATAAGTCACCCGCAGAGGGGTAATCCATAAACAAATCACAATCTCTCAAAACATATCATCAGAAAAGTTCAGTTTGAACCACGTGAAGAGGAAACGGAGCTAAGATTAGCCTCATTATCATTCCCAATCTCGCGACGCGGGCAAACTTTAAAAGAAACATTTCCCCTATGAAAAAACATCATGGCACTACCTATCCCGAGATGATGAAGAGCGAGAAACTCGTCCCATCCGCTATCGATCTGAAAAAGGCCGTTCTCGCTCCAAGAAACAGCCACCGGGAAGTCGCGAACCAGATACAATGAAAGAAAAGTCCATCTGGGCAGTAGCGGCCCATATTCAGCCTCAAATTGAGGGGGCAAAACCTGCGCACAAACAAAAAATATAATTTGGAAAAACTAGCCTAAACTTTCTAAGGAAAAGCGAGGAGAAAACTCACCAATCAAGAAAGTTGATCCACATTTTCGATATTTTGAAAAAAGGCCCAAGGATTAAAACCTCCCGAAGACATGACGCATATGAAAACGTAATTAATCATCAAAACACTAGAAGCAGTAAATATTATGAGAGGATTAGGGCTTTAAAAAGGAGAAAATCCCCTCTTAACAAGCTAAGGACAAGTGGAAAAAATGTTTGTACATTCGGACTAAACTACTCAACACTTGGAGAGAGATCAGAACATTAACAGGCAAAAATATACAAGAATACGAAACTTTATCCAAAAAAGATCTCAAGCCCAACTTCACAAAAAACGAATATCGCATAGAAACGCCAAAAAGGAACCAACACAGGTTCTCAACACTTGGAGAGAGATCAGAACATTAATAGGCAAAAATATACAAGAATACGAAACTTTATCCAAAAAAGATCTCAAGCCCAACTTCACAAAAAACGAATATCGCATAGAAACGCCAAAAAGGAACCAACACAGGTTCTCAAGTCCAGAAAAATTTCATTTCCAAGTTACCAACTAAAGTTAAAACATCTAAGATCAAGCTGCAGTGGTCGTTGTTTCAATTTCATCGCCAGCATCCTCGGCATCTTCATCCTCGGAATATGACTCTTCCGCGGCCATCTCCTCCTTTGAAAGCCCCTAGTCAGCACTGGTCATGCTTGGCTCAAATTTCTCTAGAGGAACTCCAGGGTGAGCTGTCGAACGTACTACACTTTGGTTAATATCCGCGACCATCCCCTTCCGAAAGTAGCTAAAACACTTGTCCTTTAGAATGCTAACGCCATTTGGAGTCTGGAGACAAGCTTTGGCTACATAAGATAGAAAAGAAGTGTCAGTTTCAGTTTTAACCCACTCGGAAGACAAATAAGCTAAACCCTCTGGACGTTGGAGCCATTGAAAAGCCACATCTTGGTCTGAACGGGCCTTGATATTGTCAAGTGTTGTGAGCTGAATCTGCCATGTTTTACAGTTACTTTTATATCGTTTTCTGCATACATTTCATGCATTTGGGCTAGAATAGTACAGAATCTATGTAGTTTATATTTATTTGCCAAATTATGGAATCTACACTAGTTGCTGTTTAAATTCGCAGAATTCGAGGAAATTTACAGCAGTTCTGAGAAAAGGACGAAAAGCTCGAAAGTCAACTACAGAAGTCCAAAGTCAAAGAGCAACGGAACCAGGGCGAATCAAGCTGGAGCCAAGAGTTACTCGATATCGAGTACTTCTACTCGATATCGACCAAAGGAGCCGAGCAGTGCCTGGTCGAGTAGGAGCTGATCGAGGAGCTGAAGACGAAGCCAACCCGACTCCGGAGCTCTACTCGATATCGAGTAGTTTACTCGATATCGACAACACCCTGAAGCCATGTCCGGAATCGAGGAAGAATGCTGGATCCAGAAGACGAAGACTGGACAGCATCTACTCGATATCGAGTACTTTGCTCGATATCGACCACTCCAGACACACCTGTCCGAGCTAGATCGAGAACCAGCTACTCGAGATGCCTAGCCAGCCAAGTCGATGACACACAGTTACTCTATATCAAGTACTTTACTCGATATCGAGGAAAGATTTCTGGGGCCGCGTTACGCGGTGAGCTGTCCGACGCGGTTTGGGATTACATGGAACCGAAGGAGTCCGATTCTATCCAAGATATATCAAGTTCTATCTATGGAGAGGAGATTTACCCACACATGGAGGATTTACCTTTTTGGATTTATTTATTTTATTCCATTTATTTATCTTTAAGTAAGTAGATATTTAGATATAGATATAGATAGGATCTTCCTTCCTAATTAGAGAGGGTTGGAAACCTATAAATAAAGCCTTAGGGGCTGAGTTTTATTCATTCAATTTCAGAGACAATTAGTTACATAGAGAGAGTTAAGAAAAGAGCTTGTGGCGAGAGAAGTTGTTAAAGGCGAAAGCGGATTTGGCTTCGATTGGTTGTAAGCTTTCTTTGGTTTAATTAATGCAAGTTATTTCCTTTTGTTTATTGATGAGTTTCTTGATAATGAAGAGCGAGTAGTCCACCCACTTCTAGGGTCGGCGTGAGCCCGACGGTAGCCATGTAAGGTGATGCGGTAAAGGTTTGATCTTTTTATGCAATTCGTCTTCTATCCCTATGAGCATGATTCTTTTGCGAGAGTTGAAGGTGATCCTTGTTTGTGTTATTGAAGCGAAAGTGATCTTAATACAACTCGGGTTGATTATGTGAAAAGGGTTAGTAACAATTAGGGTTTATGCGAAAGCCTCTATATTCCTATTTTTTAATAACGAAAGTTATTTGATGGAAAGCATGATTTTTTATGCCTTCATATGTTACTTTGCATGGTTATCATTGTGGTGTTGATACCCTGGCTTTGGAAGTCTTTAGTTTATTGATTTTATTCACCAAAATCTGCGTTCTAAGTTCGAAAGCTTTGCAATTTGAGTTTCTGTGTTGTCGATCTCGGGGAGTTTTTAGTCGATATCGAGTAGTGCTTTGTTGATATCGAGTAAGGATTTGTCGAGATCGAGTTTCTGTGTCTGAGTTTGCTTTCTGTCGTCACTGAGTTTAGTCGATATCGAGTACCCCTTTGTCGATATCGACCAAGCTGATGTCTTTGCTTTAGTTTCTGCTTTTGTTTGTTATTTCTATCTTTCTTTCTGTCTTTCTGTTTGCTTTTCTGCCTGTGAGATTTACAGCTACCTAGGATCCGCTGACACGTTTCCTCGTGGATCGATCCTGACGTCCCACTGCTGCATTAGGAGGAGGTCTTGTAATTATTTGCGTGGGCACGAATCTGGTTTGATTTATATTTCTATATTTTAAACTCGATTTCCTCCTACAACATCAAGCTCCTGTTTGGTAATAGATTGCTCCTCACGAAGAATTGAAAAATCTTCCTCCAACTTATCAATACTGGCCTACTTTGTTTGAAGAAGCTCCCGCGAACACCCTTCCGCAACCTCAAGTTCTTTGACACGGGAGTTGACAACATCCAATGAAGTTTTCAGCTCGTTGCGTTCTTTCTTCTGAACCTCCATAGCTTATTTTTGTGTCTGCAATTCTTTATGAAGTTCCACGGATCTCTTTTTAAACTTTTCAACCGAAGCTGGGTCACCAACGATGTTCCCAAGGATCCGCAGCTGGTAAGACAATCTCTTAATCTCTTCATCCTTCTTACTAAGGCTCTCTTCGCCACACACCAAACGTCTTTCGACGACATGTTGAATCACCCTCAGCTGAAACCAAAAACAAATCGAACAAGATAAAGAAAAGAAAGGCCAGAGTCAAACCGCGTTGGATTTTTTCTAAAAGATGACAATACGAAAAGTGACACAAGAAATATAAAAAACTTACCCACTGGTTAAGACGGTCAAAGTTAGTCGAAAGATTAACAGCATCCAATCGCTTAATGTATCCCTGCTCGGGAAAGCAACGCTTCTTGATGGGAAAAGCAAGACCTCGCAAATCAACCATCCCAAAGCTCGGAATGGGAAACTCGCGAAGAGTCGCTTCACCCTCAATAAAAAGCACCGTTTTGTCCGCGGCAGTCGGCTCGACAACTATGTTAACTTTCCTCTTTTTCTTGGAAGTTTCAGGAGCGGATTAGTGAACACATTTTTCCCGAGATACAGGAGCTAATGAAGAGGACTCTACGAGAGCACCAGTTTCTCCTGCTATGGTCATATCAATAATCGGGGCCGACTCAGGAACTGAAGGGGGGTCAGGAAGGTCACGAACGTCTGAACTTTTCTTTTTCTTCTTCTCAGACCTTGCTTTGTGACGCTTCAGAAGGGAGTCCAAGTCCATTGTATATGGAAAATGAGGACACCCAATAATGAATAAACCATCAAAATAAACAACATATGGGGCACAAATCTAAACACTCAGGGAAACAATAAAAACAAAAGAAGCCACATAATTGCGGATGAGGCAAACTCAAACTAGCCATCTCAAGCTGGAACGCGGAAATCATCTTAGACCAGGGAAACCTAGGTGTATGAGAAAACGACTGTTTAAACTCAGGAAGATTGGAAACAATCGGTTTTTTCACGGGATAAAATCGCCCTGGGATGGTCCGACAATTGAAACCATTTCCAGATCTGTCGCGGACCAAGAACCACTTATGTTTCCAGTTAGGTTTGCTAGAAAGTCTCTCCATATAACCACAGCTGGAGTTGCATTGGTAAAACCTCGAGTCCTAGGTCCCCTTTTTCAAAGAAAAAATACTAAACATTAGCTTCAAAGATGGGGTAACCCTAATCTCCTTACACCTCATGATGAAGCTAGTAAAGAACATCCAACCATTGGGAACAATCTGAGCAGGACTTAGGTTATATTCACTCAAGAATTTCGAGAAAAAGGGATGTAAAGGAAGTCGAAAGACCTGAGACAAGCTAGCAGCGTAAGCAACCAAGCAATCCTCATAAGCATCCAAACAACCTCCCCCCTCCTCAGGAAGGCAAAACTCCAACCCCGCGGGCCATGGGAAAACTTGAGAAATGGTGTCAAGATCGGCCAACCCGAGCAAAGTAGTACATCCCCTAAGTTCTTTCACAGGAGATCGCCACGGGTGGACCCTTTCAGCTACGACTAATGGGCGAGCAGACGGAGGCGGCTGAGGCCGAAAATCTCCAAGAAAGAGACAAGTGTCTAAATCCTTTAGGTCGTACAACGGGGTATCCAAATCAGTCAAGTTCTCTTTTGAACGGATTCTTTTCGGGGTTTCCGCTACACCAATGGGGGAAGCTTCATATGGAATCCAAACAGTTTCAACCTCTTGATCAGCATCCACAGGGTGAGAAGTACAAGAGATACCCGCGTCCTCGGAAGAACGAACACCCGATTCACCCCCATCTTCAGAATTTTCATCTCCCGCGCATCCCTTCGAAGAAGAAGAAACTGTGTAAGGAGAAGAATAGTAATCAGGGTCAGTACGCTTTTGGCGCCTTCTCACCTTAATAGGGCTACATGTAGGACCAACCCGGTTTGGAGTTGACGAAGATGAAGAAGAAGATGATCCTGATGAGGTACCACTGGAGCTAGAAGAGGAACTCTCAGAAGAAGAGGAAAGAATCTCATGAGATTGACGCGGTCGAGAAGACGAAGCGACATCACCCCTCCACCCACCCTTCGCCTCTTTCAAAATCATCTAACACATCGTGCTCTTCGCTGATATTAGCCATCCCTGAAGAAACTAGAGAAAATTGTATGAAGATTTACTCACGCGGAACAAAACTTCCATCAAAAACAGATTCAGAAACAAAATCTCACCCTAATTCTCGATCTATTCATCAGATAGATTAAAAGAATTTTTTTTGGAAAGAGCAGAACCTAAAGAACAAATCAAAACAAGAAGAAATACCTCGAATATCAGGAAGAACTTTGCCGGAAACTTCAAACGAGCAGCGGTCGGAGACCGGAGACCACCACCGGAAAACCAAACTGCAGATAAGAACAAAAATTTCTGAAAATCAAAAGAGGACAAATGTGAAGTAAAAAAGAACGGAACGGGGTAATTTATAGGGAATTTACCGACTTTTGAACTTCCATAGACAAAATGGGCCTAATGGGCCTTTAACGGGCCAACACAAGAAAGTAAAAAGCCCATGGCTAACGGGTCAACACCAGGATGAGACATCCATAAAGAGTCAGATGTTTTCTATACTAGAGTTATCGGCCCGCGTCAATCCCGGAGAGGATCGACCCAGCCCGAGGAGCTGTGACGAAACCAAGAATAAAAAACATCTGGATAAATATAAAAGATAGTTGAATAAAAAGGCAAAAGGTCATCTCAAAAGCCACCCCGAGTAATGTCGAAATCATCCGCGGATAGCCATCCAACAAGAACTTTCATCGGCATAAGTCATCCCATCCGCGGACGGAAGAAGGGAGAATGTGTCAGGCATGCCCTCATCCCACGAGTTGAACACGTGTCGAACAACAAACCCCACGTGGCAAAATATCCATAGATCACCCATCACCTATAAAAGGGAAGAAAGAAATACAGGAAAAGGACTTTTGGGGAGGCAAAGAAGAGTAGGAAATAAGCGGACCTGGGTCAAATGTCCTGAGAAGAGTAAAATAGAAGAGAAGAAAAGAGAGAGAGTGAGAGAATAAGCCAAGTACATCCAAAACTCTGATCAGGAAAAAGAACCGATCCGCGGACAAGGTTCAAACCCATCCGCGAGTAGCTAGTTTTGACTCAACTTTGCTATTCGGGAGTCCGAAGTGAGAATCGAGAACTTGTGACTGTCAAGCCCCAAAGTTAGTAAACGGTGACAGGTAAATGGTCGATCCACACTTCGTCTGAGGTAACCTCGATAAGGGGATAATATGAACGCAAAAATAAGATTATTCCTGCGACACAGGTTGGGCCGTATCGATTATATCGATACGGGTTAGGTAAGCCCGTTGGGAATACTGATGGCCCCATTGAGTTTATTCCTGGGTCCCACTAAAAATGGAGACCTTTTTAGTTTGAGGTTCTTCAATCATAAAGCCTAATTGAAGGAATCCGGCCAACTAGGTTCCAATTTCATTCTCCTATCCACATACTCATAAGCTAACCTGACATGCCCCTCTTTGGACAAGCAATCCAACAAAACCTCAAAAAGACTTGCTCCCAAATCCAAACTATTAGGGCAATTTATTGGTCATTTTGAAGCATCGATACTACCTCAAAAAGTATAAAAATATACCAAGTTGGGAAGTACCGAACTCAAGGAATACTACCTCTAGTATCGACAGTAGTATCGCTTGTAATTAATGCGACACAGTGAAATTTGCAACACGTCCTAAGGGGGAATTTCACTTACCTAGGGGGGACTAGGTGCTTGTTTGGATAGGGTTAAAAATCCCAGGAATTCCAATTCCTACAAAATGGGGGAATTTCACTTACCTAGGGGGGACTAGGTGCTTGTTTGGATAGGGTTAAAAATCCCAGGAATTACAATATACGAGGAAGTCAGTGTTAATATATGTGTTTGAATGAAAAAACAAAAATCGAAAAACCCTGGAAGTTATCTTCCTGGGATTTCTACTTCCTCCAAAATATAGGAAGTGGAATCACCAAGGGGGGAGTAGGTAAGATTTCTTCCACCCTTTTTATTTTAATAAAATCCCTATTTTTTTTAACCAAAAAATAAAATCCCTATTTTTACCCTCCATGTATATCCCATCCTTCAAATTCCGGATTAATTTTTGGCGGAAAAATTTGCCGCTAACCTGTTTGATGTTAAGGATTTGCCGCTAATTATGTCCTCCACATATATTCTGTTCTTCTATTGTGAAATTCTTCAACAAAGTGGGTTGGAAGATTGAAGGCGAACGCACGTGTTCAATTGTGAGGTGGGTAAATTCTTCTTCTTTTAATTTCTAATCAATTTGATTTTAGTTGAATCTCATGAAAACTTTGTTACTTTTTTTTTTTATCAATCTATACTTTCGATACCTTGGATGAGTTCTGGTGGTAGTTGACATAATTTTTCTACGCTTAATCACCTTATTTGATTAATTGCTACAAGGATGGTTAGTTTAATCTCATGAAAATTTTGTTACCTTTTTTTGTTTGTATTAGCCCTATCAATTTATGTAAAGTCGTCGGTTAGATTAATTATCAAGTGGTGGCTTCTAGCCCCATTAATTGACAATTACTCTAGCAGATGAAAGTCCCAATGCTTTCTAGCCCCACGTATTTGGATATGTATCAATTATATTCAGTATGATTTTATTAGTTGTAATGAATTCAATCGGGTTGTTTGTCATTTTTTAATGTAGATTTTTAATATGTAGTTATGTGCTTACAGTTATGGCTCGTATACCCTTGACTAAACGGAAGCAGGGCCGGTCCTATCATTTTATAGGCCAAGGGCGAAGTAAAATTTAATGGGCCCAATAAATATTACTCCGTAAAAAAATGTGTATAACTTCATAAAAATTTCATATTATTTTTATATTTGAAATATTTTTCAAATTTAAGAAAATAAAAGTAGGGTCAATGAATAAAAAATAATATACATTAAAAAAATTCAAAAATATAATTGTAGTGAAATCTAGTTATTTTTGCTTAGTATCCAGTATAATATGTCCACAAGTACATAAGTTGTTGTTTAGAGGAATATTAAAATACTGTCTAACAATACTAAATACTCCGTATAGTTTTTGTTCTAAAACATCACATATGTAACCTCCTATGACATCACCTATAGGAACTAAAACAAAAATAAATAAAAAAGGGATTTTTAAAAAAAAAAATAAAATAAAAGGGTATATTAGATACATCGAGCATATATAAAGAAATAAAAACAATACATTTTTCTCAAATAAAATAGAAAGAGTTATATATGTAAACAATATAGCATCATTTGTCACATAAAAAGGTGTCTAATATTGTGTTGAAATGAAAAAGGTACAAAGAATTGTGTCTAAATTAAATGGATATAGGTCCCTCTATAAAAACATAAAAAAATGCAAAATTTAATGGATATAGGGCCTCTCGATAAAAACATAAAAAATGCAAATAGAGATATTTGAACAATACACGTTTAGGAATCAAATCCAAATTTTGTTAAGATTTAAACTCACCAATAAGCTAAACTTGTATTTTTTGTATTTTGTCATATTTAAAAAAAAAATATATATAACATATATTTTTAATGGGCCCCTACCGAAAATGGGCCCTGGACGGTTGCACACCCTGCCCATGCCCTTGGGCCGGCACTGAACGGAAGAAGATGCTTGTTGCATGTACTGTGACATTTTATAAAATGATGCTCATGATGTTAGAGGTTATGATTGAGTTTATTCATTTGTCATCCGCTATGAGTTTGAAAGTGAGAAGGCCTATAGTGCTTACATTCAATCAATGTAAGCATGAAAGGGCATATGCAAGGGCCTTAAACATTAGGCTGATGATTGAACAAAGTGATGTGGCATGTTTGGATAATTTAAGGATGGATAGAGCATGCTTTTATAAGTTGTGTGATATGCTTAGGGAGATTGGTAAATTGAAAGGGAGTAAGCACACAAAAATGGAGGAAATGGTTGCTTTGTTCCTCTTCACACTTTCTCACAGTACGAAAAATAGAAGAACTCAACTACATTTCAGGAGAAGTGGAGAGATGTTGTGAGGAGGAAATCGAGTATGAAAATATAATGAAATAACTCAAACCAGATTTGTGCCCCAGCAAATAAATACAAGACTCCTCCAATGCAGTAAGAGAAAGTCAGGATCGAATCCACGAGGAAGCGTGTCAGCGGATCCTAGGCAGCTGTAAATTCTCACAGACAGAATAGCAGAAAGACAGAAACAAAGGAACAAAGAAGGAAAGACAGAAATAAAACAGAAACAAAAGCAAAGACAGAAAATAGAGAACGAAAGTAAAGAACGAAGCACGACAGAGGCTACTCGATCTCGACAAGTGGGCACTCGAGATCGACTAGAAACAGTAAAGACAGAAACTTGAAAATCGACGACAGAAAGCAGAAACTCAACTCGACACAGACAAGCCCCTACTCGAGATCGACTAAGGCCTACTCGATCTCGACGAGCTCTACTCTGTATCGACTAGAAAGACAGAAAACTTAAATTGCAAATTTCGAACTCAAAACTCAGATTTCCGACGAAATAAATTCAATATATAAAAGACTTCCAAAGCCAGGGTATCAACACCACAACGATAACCATGCAAAGTAACACATAAAGGCATAAAAGATCATGCTTTCCATCAAAATAACTTTCGTTACTAACAAATAGGCATATAGAGGCTTTCGCATAAACCCTAATTGTTACTAACCCTTTTCACATAATTAATCCAAGTTGCATTAAGATCACTTTCGCTTCAATAAAACAAACAAGGATCACCTTCAACTCTCGCAAAAGAATCATGCTCATAGGGATAGAAGACGAATTGCATAAAAATCTGACCTTTACCGCACCACCTCACATGGCCACCGTCGGGCTCACCCCAGCCCCAGAAGTGGGTGGACTACTCGCTCTTCATTATTAAGAAAGACATTAAATAAAAAAAGAAACTAACTTGCATTGATTAAAATAAAGAAAGCTTACAACCCACAAGACAAATCCGCTTTCGCCTTTCCACCTTGCTTGCTACAAACTCTCTCTCTACTCCTACTTACTTGAATTAAATTGTGTGTCTGAATTGGAATGAATGAAAAACCAGCCCATAGGGCTTTATTTATAGCCTTCTATTCCTTGCTAATCAAGGATATAATCTCCTAAATTATATCTAAAAGCTTTAATGATAAATAATTTATTTAAAGGAAATAAATCTTTAAAGGAAAACTATATCTAAACTAGGTAAGATGTCTTCATGTTGATAGATCTTCCTTCCATAGATAGACTTGATAGATGTAAGACAGATCTCGGCCAACTCGACCTCCTTAGGCTCCAAGGAATCCCAACTCGACTCGGACTGCTCACGTCGACGCGTTTCCAAAAACTGGTCTACTCGATATCGACAAGGGCTCGTCGATCTCGACTAGAATTCGTCGTCTTGGCTAGCTGGTCCTCGACAGACTCGGATCTGGGTCCCTGGGTGTCGTCGATCTCGACTAGGGCTCCTCGAGATCGACTAGGGGTGTGGTCGAAGACGGCTCTCTGGTGATGTCGAGGACTCCTCCTCGGCATGGACTCGGACAGGCGCTGGGTGGCTCGTCGATCTCGACAAGGTCTCATCGAGATCGAGTAGAGATGTGCTCGGCGTCTTCGTCCTCGGCTTCTCGATCAGCTCCTCTTCTCGTCGACTCCGGGTGTGGCGCTGAGGTGTCGTCGATCTCGACTAGGTCTTGTCGAGATCGAGTTGTCTTCCGGGAGTCGGGTTGGTCTGGCTCAGCTTTCTCGACCAGGCTCTGTCGACCAAGTCTGCTCGGACTCTCTACTCGAGATCGAGTAAGGTGTACTCGAGATAGAGTAGCTCTGGCTTCAGCTCGGTTTGTCCTGGTTCTGTAATCTCTGATTCTGGACTTCTGTAGTTGCTTTCCGAGCTTTTCTGACCTTCCTTAGAGTTGCTGTAAAATGTCTCGAATTCTGCGAAATCAAACAGAAACTGGTGTAGATTCCATAATTTGGCAAATAAACATAAACTACATAGATTCTGTACTATCTTAGCCCAAATGAATGAAATGTATGCGGAAATCGATATAAAAGTTAGTGTAAAACATGGCGAATTAGGCTCACAATAAACACCCCATACTTAAGCTTGCTTGTCCTCAAGCAATACTTTTATTTGTCATTCAGGGGAAGAAATCAAAAACTCTCAACATCTAAGATTCATTCTTATATAACCCTGCAATCAATTACCATCCTCGAAAAGGTACTAGTGTCACAGATCCATGCATGTGCAATTATACCAAAGCAACATCTACTCACAAAAGGAGGGTTATGCAAAACAATTCATGTGACAAAGCATTAATAATCAAGAGGACTTTAATGTAAGCTCAAATAAGGAGTAAATTGGTAAAAGGCTAAAGGTGGGCAAATTTTGGCAATGTGGTGCTAATGATCCGGGGAAATGGAGTATTTCCAAATTGAATTTCATACCACATTCTTTCTCATAAGATTCATCACCTTTCATAATGCTTTTTTACAATAATAATGCTTTTACCTCTCTAACCTCAGCACTGCCTTCTCGCGAGTCGCAAACATGGGTGTCATGAATGGCCCCGGATACTTAGTGCGTCGGACTCCTCACAATGTGTCCCATCTCTCCAAACTATTATCTTAGAGAGCAGGGTCAATCTACCTTTATCTCCTGAGGTGATTGGATTTTCTTTAACTCATTAAATTTTCCATATATTTCAAACAATTTCCTTCCAAACTTCAATAATGATAATAATCACAACACAAACACCATATAACATCTCCATAATGTAACATCATTCTCAACATAATCCTCGGATAAGGTAAAGAATGACAAATATTTAGATCATGTGGAGCAATATATGAAATAAGACATATTATGGCTTTTGTGATGCATAAGCATAGGCATGGCTAGGATTATAAACATTGAGCATTATATGGAAATATAAAGTCCTCCATCATTTTATCATGCAACATGTCAAAAGTAACTTCAATTTTACCTCATTTCATGGTTTTCAAGAAATAATGCACTTTTGACAGGACAAAATCGTTGTGTTTCCTATCAAAATAAAACTCAAACCTACAAACTAGTATAGTGAGCAAGTAAGAGGTCGATCCCACAGAGAATCAAGTATTCCTATGTATTGTGTATTTACCAATTTATAGAAAAGAGGGGTTTTAAGTGGTTGATAATGAGAAATATTAACAAGTTAGGAGAATCAATAATTAAGAGATAGTTTCACCTACAATTCTCAACCCTATTTGGTGAATTCGATCATTGTTTCCTACTCAAGTTCTCTTCCTTTTCCAATCAAATGTTCTTATCTTGATTTAAATAGATTATTAGCCCTATGAGTTCTAATAATCCCTTACTCCTAGGCAATCTTAACACGGATTAAGGTTTAATCCTAGGAATAGCAATAAGTCTCAAGATGTATAAAGCTTATAAGCAATATCAATCCCCTAAAGAACTAATATTTAACCTATAGTCAACTTCCTACACATTCAAGCTTTCTAACGAAGTCCACTAGAACATGTTTGCTACGAAAGATTAAGAATCATAACGAACAATTCAAAACCCTAGCGATGATGAGATCCTAGCAAGGTGATCAATCAAGATAGCATCAAACACCATAAAGCATTCAAGCACAAAGAAGATGAAACATATGATGGAAATTAGAACAAGAATAGAAAACTCACAATTCAACCAAACGGAGTCTCAAATCGTAGGCAAACCAAAATAGTTTAGCACTCCATTGTCAAACGATTGTCAAAAGATTAGATTCGATCCCTAAAACAACCTAAAACAAGTCTTTAAATAGGCCTAAGTACCGTCATAAAACCCTAGAAAGTATTTCCCAAAGATAGGCCCAACTTAAGAAGAGTAGAAATTCGGCGCTGAACCGGCCCAGGAAAACCGCGGGTGCTGCCCCCTAGGCCGCGGGCGCGGCTTCTGCAGAGAGTCCTGAAATTCTGGCCGCACGTGCTGCCTGGATGGCCGCGGGTGCGGTTTTCTGGCTTCCCTTGTTCCTCTTGCCGCGGGTGCCGTTTTTCCTCTTGTACGCCCTTTGCCTCTTCCTTGTGCATTCCAACTTGGCTTCTCTAGCTCGTTCTCACCTCCATATGGTCCATACAACTCTCATGATTGATCTCCTTACTACTTCGGATCCTCAATTTACAAATAAACACTAAACTTGTGTAGATTCCGAACTTAAACACCAAATGAGCAAACAAGTAAACTAACCCTTTAAAATGCAATATATACATCTAAATGAACCTAAAACTACTCTATAATGCCTATCTAAATACGCATTATCAACTTCATTGTGACTTCCCTTTACTGGGCAATTTCATGCTATATCTCTAATGAATCCAATTTTTGCATCGTCGAGTTCAATATAAGCTTTCATGACATTATTCAAAATTTTCAATGGGGGTCATTTTTTGGTCATTTTTTCAAACTTTTGGAAATCATGCATGTAAGCACATAAATCAATAATGAATTCCAAAATAGCCATGTAGCAATTCAAAGAAATAAGTTCTAAATATGCACACATAATGTCAAATATGGAAAATATGCATAAAGTAAGCCCTTCCCCCACCCCATACTTAAAATTTACAGTGTCCTCACTGTATAAAAACAAGGGTAAAGAAAGAAACTCACAAGACAAGTGTGCAGGGCCTCTAAATTTCGAATGGAAGCACCTCCTGGGCCGAGTATGAATATTGCTTGGTTCTATCCATGGACCTGAAAAGTATGGAAGACATATACCCATAATAGAAAAACTAAAAAATGTTCAAAAACGAAAAATAAAGAAAAAGCAACAAAGTCTCAAAAGTCCTAAAAAGTCTATGTACAAGTTCTAGATTTTATAGTCGCTAGGCCGACTTTCCATTTAGCTCAAGGTGGCATTTCCAGGGCCCATGTAGCTTGGGCCTCAAATAGGACTCCATTCTTGTCCATCAACTGTAATCCTCCAGAATGGATCTTGTTCACCACGAAAGGCCCCATCCGCTTCTTGTTGAATTTATTAGGGAACCAATGATCCTTTGATTTAGAGACATAGAGCTTGTCTCCAATTTCATACTCCTTAGGCTCATCATTGGAAATCCTGCATAAGCGCACGTACCAAGGCAAACCTCTCCCATGTATTGATAGATCTTTAATGGAAATAGGAGAAGAAAGATCCATACCTTGGCTTACCTTTGCAGAGACGGAATCGGGGACCACAGTGTTTGGTCGATCTCGACTAGGGCTAGTCGATCTCGACGAGTCTGCAGGTTCTGGTGGTGGGCTGCTCGCAGATGCAGAAGTCGATGAAGAAGAGGGCTTGTCGATCTCGAGTAGACTACTCGATCTCGAGTAGCTTTCTGCTCCTGGTGGCTTCATCGTCGAGGAAACAGGGGCTGGTGGAGCCGGGTGGTAGTCGATCTCGACAAGCCTGGTCGAGATCGAGGAGCCTGGTTCGTCTGGTGGAGTCAGCGTCGAAGAGGGCGAAGTCGAGGTAGGGCTCTGGTGGTCGATGTCGAGTACCCTACTCGATATCGAGTAGCCTGGCTCTTCAGTGTTGCTGCTCGACGATGCTGGTGCTGGTGGAGGTTTCTGTTTTTGGTCGAGGTCGACTAGGGTAGTCGATGTCGAGGAGCCTTGGTCGATCTTGACCCCATACTTGGTTCCTGTCAAGGCATCTGAAAAATAATTAATCCATAACGACGTACCTTGGTTTGTGTCGATTGGATTTTCCGCGTCCTCCTTTAGGATTGCCATGATCTCCTCCATCTGGGCCTCCATGTCCCTCTTTTCCAGCTCCTCAGGGGTCATATTTCTGACCTTGGGTTCCCCGCAGGTGGTGATGCGGGACCATATTCTACAGCTCCAGACACACCCATCATTCTTGGAGAAGGACCAATGACTCGAGCTAGAGCAAAGAAGCTTCAGAGAGACTCATTCCTATTCGTCACTCACGCTTTGTTCTCGAGCAAGGTTCAACTCCCCGAGCTAACATTGAAGACATACATGTGCATAGGAGTCCATGAAGAGATCGAGCCTCCTTAGCTATGCCTATGTCGAATTATTCTAAGTGTTAGAGCTTATTTTCAGCTTAAGAACATTATTGGGCTGAATTGGGCTTTTCTTAGTTATTCTTTTAAAGACCTTATTTATTTATGTCTTTAGGTGTTATTTTTATTATTAGGCCCAATAAGTTAATTAGTTTATGTTAACATGTTATTATTTTCGGCCATAACAGCCTTGTAAGGCTATATATGCCGCATTCCTTTCATTGAATCAGATTGGAACTTTTATGAATACAAATCTCTCATATTGAGTGTAAACACATCGAGTGTTTGTTGATTCAACTAGAGCAGTGCTCGTTGGTCATTGATTGATAATCTCAGCTTGGTTTGCTTTGCCGTTCATCAACTTCGCAAGACTTGGTGATCCTAGTATCCACAAGCCCCCTCCTTGTGCCTTCAAGTTGTCCGCTTGATTGTGTAGGGTTGTAGAGGCGGGTTGTGTAGTCATTGGTATTGGTTCCTACCTTCTACGGAAGCCTGGGGTCTTTATCTTGTTCTGCATAGATCGACTCAGTCCATATCAGGTCGTGTCTTTCCATTCTTTATTGCAATTTCGAGTCTTTATCGAGTCTTGTTCACTTTCTTGGAGTCGACATTAAGTACAGCCCCTGTTCTTGGTGTTTCTTGATCGATCTGGCCCTATCTTGATCGATTCTTGAGAGTCTTGCTGCGTTTCTTTGCTTTTTTGTTGAGTCTTGCATAAATCTTGCATCTTTCTTATTAGTTCTTGCTGTGTCTTTATAGTTCTTGATCAATCTTGATTAAGTTCTTGAGTTTCTTTATTAGTTCTTGCTTGTTGTCGAAGATCGGACAACCCTACGGCTAACCCCGTATCAAATTGGCATCAGAGCCTAATCTTGAAGTTTGTGATTGTTTGTGGTTGCATAGCCTAAACACAAGCCTAGCCGAGACCAGTGGAGTCGACCAAGCCGTGAAGCACCCCTGTGCAACACCTAGCCGACGGCACATCCTTGTGTCCCCATAAGTCAAGCTTGGCCGAATCCCTTACCACAAGAAACCCTAGTTTGTTGCTTTGTTCTATCTTTGGAATTTTTGATCTATCTATATCTATTCCTATATTATCTATTGCCTATTTAAATTCTGATTTTTGGTGGATAAAATTCATTATATCTATCAAATATCTATTAAGGCATAAGATAGATCTTGTTACCATATTTATCCAAAGGTTGTCTATTTATTAATCTTAGGGCTATCTATTTTATCTTTTATCACCATCTACATCAGATTTTCGAGTCCTCCCTTCATTAGTGTTCTTTCTTGCATTAGTTTATTAAAAAAAAAACAGAAATTTAGTCCGAAAATTACAAAACAAAAGAGAAGTGTTTGGTTGTTGTTTGTTGATCTAGTGCAAGAAAAACCTAAAGGACTCAGCTTTTGGTGATTCTCCATAGCCTTTATCGACATACCCTAAACCTAAACACATTACCTCCACAAAATTCTAAATTGAAACCCTACCTTGCAACTACAACATCATAACTTAAGGTTTTCAATCAAAAGAGGTAAATTTCCATTCTTTCTTAAGTTTTCTTTATTTTCTCTTTTCATACAGCCTTGTCAAGTTGAGTTGTGGCTGTTGTCGAGCACTTTCTCTTCTATTGAGTGCTATTGTGTGTGTGTCGAAGAGATCTCCCCCTGGTCGAGTTCTCTCTTGCTTGAGTCGAGTGATCTCAGCCCCTGCCGAGTGATCTTTTGTGTGTGTCGAGTGCTCTTCTCATCTTGATTGAGTACTTTGAGTGTCTTATTGCTGTGTCGAGTGCTTGAACCTTCTGTCGAGTACTCTTGTTGGTGATTTTGTTCATTCTCTTGAATTCATATACTTTGATTGCTTTGTTCTTTGCTTGGTAGTTGATTTGCCCAAAGCGGATTGCCCTAGCAAGCGTGATATATCAATCAGAGAGGGAGTGTGAGCGAAACACAATTGTGAGCTGTTTATAAGTTTTACTAACCTTAACATAGTTCTTTGTTTCTTGTCTCTTTGTTATAATGTCTACTAATCAGGGAGACAATGGTGGTAACAATGCCACTAACTCGAGTGCTACCGTGACACCCGAGCAATTCAATAACTTGACGGCCAACATAGCCACTATAACGGATACCTTGGCTGCGTTGCAAGCCAAGATGGCGGCTTGGGAGAGCTCTAGGCCTAGTGGTTCGAACACCATAGGAGGTCAGCAAGAGCGAGTTGAGATACCTCAAGAAGAAAGAGAGGTCGTTAATCCTAACCCTATTCCAAATCCTAATCCTCATGTCAATATTAATTTAGATAATCCTTTATTCAATGAAAACAACTCTCCATGAGGTGGGAGAAATGATCGGAATAACGGGTTTGTTAATGTGCAAGGTCAAGGACAAGGAAGGGGAAGAGGACGTGGCTATCAAGAGCAATTCTATTACTCGGAGCAAGATGACGACTTCCAAGAAGAGGAGTATTGGGAGCGACGCCCGAGACGGAATCAAAGGGGAAATCAGAACCGACCGCCTAGATACAATGATGACGACGGTATGGGTAAGGTTAAGGTAAAGATTCCTCCTTTTGATGGTAAAACTGATCCAGATGCTTATATTAATTGGGAAATTAAAATGGAGCAAATCTGGAATTGTCATAATTTCTCAGAACCTAAGAAAGTACAACTAGCTTCCCTAGAGTTTCAAGGTTTTGCATTAATCTGGTGGGATAATCTTGTTAAGGAAAGAAGAAGATCCATTGATGCACCTATTGCTTCTTGGGAACAATTAAAAGTGGTAATGAGAAATAGGTTTGTACCTCAACATTATGATAGAGAGCTATTGAATCGATTAGAAAACCTTAAACAAGGTAGTAAATCTGTTGAGGAAACATTTAATGTTATGCAAGAAGCCATGGCTAGAGCTAATATAGTAGAAACTCATGAGAAAACTAATGTCAGATATCTTAGAATCTTACATCATGCTTTAGCTCATGAAATTGATTACTTTCCCTATACTACTCCTACTGAACTTTTACATCTAGCTATGAAAGTAGAAAAGGGACAACGCTACAAAAGCCAAGGCAATAGAGTGTCGAGTGGATAGCAACAAGGGTGGCGCCAATCTCGGCCACAACAGCCCCAAGGGCGCTCGGAAATGGGTTCTAAGGAGCGAGCTCAACAGCCCCAATGGAGGAGTGAAGGCCGACAGCCCCAACAGCCCCTCGACAAGGGTAAAGGTCCATGGAATGGACGAGAATCGTCTGGGACATCTACTGGTCCCAAAGGGAGTAATCCTAACCCTTCTACTCTTCGTTCTAGAGATATTGTATGCTTTAAATGCCAAGGTAGAGGTCATTATATGAAGGATTGCCCTAATAAGAAAACTCTCATGGTTAATCAATTTGGAGAATATGAATCTGAAAACTCTTGTGATGAACATGATGAGAATGCTAATAATGATAATGATCAGAACCTAAACCTTGTTTGCTATGATAATGATGATGATGAGGTCGAATATGAACATGGAGAATCTTTGATTGTTAGGAGAGTCTTAAGTGTTGTTCCTACACCATGTGATGATAATCAAAGGGAAAACTTATTTCATACTCGTTGTTTAGTTAAGGGAAAGGTTGTTAATGTGATCATTGATGGAGGTAGTTGTTGTAATCTAGCTAGTCAAGAAATGGTTGACAAATTGCATCTTTCTACTGTCCAACACCCTAGACCTTATAAATTGCATTGGATGAATGATTGTGGAAATTTAAAAGTTAACAAGCAAGTTAAAGTGCATATTAAACTAGGACATTATGAAGATGATGTTTTATGTGATATTGTGCCTATGCAAGCTTGTCATATTCTATTAGGTCGTCCTTGGCAATTTGATCGTAAGGTCCAACATGATGGTCATTCTAACCGCTATGCCTTTACATTTCAGGGAAAGAACGTCGTTCTCAAGCCTATGACGCCTACACAAGTGGCTGATGAGATTGAGAAGCGCAAGGTAAGTAAAGGTGAGTTAGATAAGGCAGCTCAGTCGAGCCAAGTGGATCCTCAAACTCGGCCTAAAGGTGTTCTCTTGACTTCCAAGAGTGCATATTTAGACGAATTTGCGGATGGAGAAACCACCCTTATGCACCTTATTAAAAGCTTGAATATGTTGAGTGAAGAGCTTAAAGCTTCTCTTCCATCAAACATACTCGCTTTACTTGAGGAGTATAAAGATGTGTTTCCCGATGACATACCACCAGGTCTACCCCCTATTCGTGGAATTGAGCATCAAATTGATCTTATTCCAGGGGCTGCATTGCCTAATAGGCCTGCGTATCGTATGAATCCCACTGAGACCCAAGAGGTCCAAACCCAAGTCCAGGAACTGTTGGATAAGGGTTATATTCGAATTAGCTTAAGTCCTAGTGCTGTGCCTGTGTTATTAGTCCCTAAGAAAGATGGTTCATGGAGAATGTGTGTAGATTGTAGGGCTATTAATAACATTACTATTAAATATCGTCATCCTATTCCTAGATTAGATGATATGCTAGATGAGCTACATGGAGCTTCTATATTTTCGAAAATAGATCTTAGGAGTGGCTACCATCAAATTAGAATGAAGAAGGGTGATGAATGGAAAACAGCCTTTAAGACTAAGCTTGGTTTATATGAGTGGTTGGTTATGCCTTTTGGTTTAACTAATGCACCTAGTACTTTTATGAGGTTAATGAATAATGTTCTTAGACACTTTATAGGAAGATTTGTTGTTGTTTATTTTGATGATATTCTGATTTATAGCAAATCTCTTAAAGACCATGAATTACACCTTCGAGAAGTACTTAAAACGCTGAGAATTGAACACTTATATGCTAATTTGAAGAAATGTGAGCTATGTAATGAACAAGTGTCTTTTCTTGGATTTGTAGTAAGTTCGAATGGACTGCGTGTCGGTGAGGCTACGATCAAGGCGATCCAAGATTGGCCAACACCAACCAACATCGGCCATGTGCGCAGCTTCCAAGGATTGGCGAGTTTCTATCGTCGCTTTGTACGTGATTTCAGCACCATCTCAGCACCTCTAACCGAGCTCACAAAGAAGAGAAGTGAGTTCACATGGGGAGCAGCTCAGGAGGAGGCGTTTAACATGCTTAAGGACAAGCTCACTCACGCACCTCTACTCGCATTGCCGGACTTCTCTCAGCCCTTTGAGGTCGAGTGTGATGCTAGTGGAATCGGAATAGGTGGAGTCCTTATGCAAGGAGGTAAGCCTATAGCCTTCTTTTCTGAGAAACTTAAATGTACTTGTCTTAAATACTCTACCTATGATAAGGAATTATATGCTTTGTTTAGAGTACTTAAGACTTGGTCTCACTATCTATGGCCTAGCGAGTTTATTCTTAGGACTAATCATGAGTCTTTAAAACACTTTAAAAGCCAAGATAAACTTGATAGAAGGCATGGTAGATGGATGGAATTTATTGAAACATTTCCTTATGTGATTAAGTATAAGAAAGGCAAAGACAATGTGGTAGCTGATGCATTATCTAGGAGACCTATTCTAGAAGAAGATATCGAGTCTAATGTGTTAGCTAGGAGACATGTTCTTTTAACCACTTTGGATTCTAGAGTCTTAGGCTTTGTCTACATAAAGGAATTGTATGAATCTGATGTGGATTTTGGAGAGGTCTATCGAAATTGCTTAGAAAAGGGTCCAAATGACAGTTTTTATATACATGAAGGATTCTTATTTCGAAAAGATCAAGTATGCATTCCTAGATGTTCTCTACGATTATTACTTGTTAGTGAAGCCCATAGTGGTGGATTAATGGGACATTTTGGTAGAGATAAGACTTATCATACTCTGAAATCACATTTCTATTGGCCACATATGCTTAGGGATGTTGAATATTGTCTTAAGAGATGCATAGATTGCATTAAAGCTAAAGCTAAGCTTATGCCCCATGGCCTTTATACACCACTACCGACCCCATCAGCCCCTTGGGAAGACATATCCATGGATTTCATAGTTGGGTTGCCTAGAACTAAGAAGGGGAGGGATTCTATATTTGTGGTAGTGGATAGGTTCTCTAAAATGGCTCATTTCATCGCATGTCATAAAACTGATGATGCTACCAACGTTGCTAATCTATTCTTTAGAGAAGTAGTTAGGCTGCATGGCGTGCCTAAAACCATTGTTAGTGATAGGGATGTGAAATTCTTAAGTCATTTTTGGCGTACATTATGGAATAAATTGGGAACTAGATTGCTATTCTCTACTTCTAGCCACCCCCAAACTGATGGCCAAACTGAGGTGACTAATAGAACACTTGGAACCATCCTTAGAGCCATTATTAGGAAGAATTTGAAACTTTGGGAAGAAGCCTTACCTCATGTGGAATTTGCATATAATAGAACCATGCATTCGGCTACTAAACTCACCCCATTTGAATGTGTGTATGGTGTTAATCCACTAACCCCTTTTGATCTTACTCCATATCCTATGAGAGACAAAGAATCATTTTAGGCAGGTAAGCATATCGAGTTCATTAAGGAGCTGCATGAACGAACTCGAGAGAAGCTGAAGCTAAAGGCTGAATACAATGCTAACAAGGCCAACAAGGGACGTCGCTTGGTCACATTTCAGCCTGAAGATCTTGTATGGGTGCACTTGAGGAAGGAGCGGTTTCCAAAAGCCCGGAAGAACAAGCTGTCACCTCGTGGTGATGGACCATTTCGGATCAAGAAGAGAGTGGGCGACAATGCCTACCAATTGGAGCTTCCTGGAGACATGGGCGTGAGCGCTACATTCAACGTCTCGGATCTAATCCCTTACTTCGCTGTGGATGAAGACTTGGATTCGTGGTCGAATCCTTTTCAAGAAGGGGAGGTTGATGCGGGACCATCTTCTACAGCTCCAGACACACCCATCATTCTTGGAGAAGGACCAATGACTCGAGCTAGAGCAAAGAAGCTTCAGAGAGACTCATTCCTATTCGTCACTCATGCTTTGTTATCGAGCAAGGTTCAACTCCCCGAGCCAACATTGAAGACATACATGTGCATAGGAGTCCATGAAGAGGCCGAGCCTCCTTAGCTATGCCTATGTCGAATTATTCTAAGTGTTAGAGCTTATTTTCAGCTTAAGAACATTATTGGGCTGAATTGGGCTTTTCTTAGTTATTCTTTTAAAGACCTTATTTATTTATGTCTTTAGGTGTTATTTTTATTATTAGGCCCAATAAGTTAATTAGTTTATGTTAACATGTTATTATTTTCAGCCATAACAGCCTTGTAAGGCTATATATGCCGCATTCCTTTCATTGAATCAGATTGGAACTTTTATGAATACAAATCTCTCATATTGAGTGTAAACACATCGAGTGTTTGTTGATTCAACTAGAGCAGTGCTCATTGGTCATTGATTGATAATCTCAGCTTGGTTTGCTTTGCCGTTCATCAACTTCGCAAGACTTGGTGATCCTAGTATCCACAAGCCCCCTCCTTGTGCCTTCAAGTTGTCCGCTTGATTGTGTAGGGTTGTAGAGGCGGGTTGTGTAGTCATTGGTATTGGTTCCTACCTTCTACGGAAGCCTGGGGTCTTTATCTTGTTCTGCATAGATCGACTCAGTCCATATCAGGTCGTGTCTTTCCATTCTTTATTGCAATTTCGAGTCTTTATCGAGTCTTGTTCACTTTCTTGGAGTCGACATTAAGTACAGCCCCTGTTCTTAGTGTTTCTTGATCGATCTTGCCCTATCTTGATCGATTCTTGAGAGTCTTGCTGCGTTTCTTTGCTTTCTTGTTGAGTCTTGCATAAATCTTTCATCTTTCTTATTAGTTCTTGCTGCGTCTTTATAGTTCTTGATCAATCTTGATTAAGTTCTTGAGTTTCTTTATTAGTTCTTGTTTAGTTCTTGCTTGTTGTCGAAGATCGGACCAACCTACGGCTAACCCCGTATCAGGTGATGTAGCCAGCTGAGATAGATTTGACCTCTTCCATTGGACCTGTATGCCTTTCAGTTTTATTAAAGGAATACTCAATTACCTCATCGCTGATGTTGAAGGTGAGCACTCCTTTCCTCACGCTTATGTTGGCATCCACCGTCGCTAAGAAGGGTCTCCCTAGAATAATTGGACAAGTAGGATCTTCTTGCATATCAACAACTAGGAAATCAGCAGGGACAAAGAATTTACCTACTTGTACTGGCACATTGTCCACCATGCCTGTTGGAATGACCACCGTGTTGTTGGCCATATAAAGTCTAGCATCCACAGGCTCTAGGGCACCTATCTTAATCTTGGACCAAATTGTTAAAGGCATTATACTCACACTAGCTCCAAGATCACACAAGGCATTAATTTTGTAGGGAAATTTACAGAAAACCACCCCTTAAATATAGGTGTTTTCACTTAACCACCCCTTAAATTAATAATTACAGAAAACCACCCTTTAAATGATTTTTACTTACAATTCACCACCCCTTCATCTATTTTCATTAATTTATCATTAAATATATTATATTTTAATATTTTTAAACTTCAATTTGATTATAAATATATTCAAAATTTTAATTTAAGGGCTCGATTATATTTTAGTGATAATTTTATTTATTTTTAAAAAAATAATAAATATAGCCTAAAATTATTATCTTAATAATTATATTTAAGTTATATGATTAATTGATCACCTATTTTTTTTGAAATTTAGGTAAATTTAAAGCAAAAAAGTTACATATGACAAATAAAATGGATCAAATTCATATTTTAAGTTGAAAATTATTAACTATTTATTATAAATAAATAAAATGATCACTAAAATATAATCAAACCCTTGAATTCAAATTTTGAACATATTTATAATCAAATTTGAGTTTAAAGATATTAAAATATAATATATGTAATGATAAATTAAGGAAAATAGATGAAGGGGTGGTGAGTTGTAAGTAAAAACCATTTAAAGGGTGGTTTTCTGTAATTTTGAATTTAAGGGGTGGTTAAGTGAAAACACCCATATTTAAGGGGTGGTTTTCTGTAATTTCCCCAATTTTGTATGGACCAAACCCAATAGTTATAGCAAACTTACCTGGATCCGGCCTCTTCTCCATTATGTCCAAGTGGCTGCACTCCTCTGTAATCTCAGCCATTGACCGCTTTTTGCTCAGAATCTCCTTCAGGAACTTAACATAGGATGGCATTTCATTGAGGGCTTCTGTGAAGGGGATGGTGATATTGAGCTTCTGAAACATCTTGATGAAGCGCTGAAATTTCTTTTCTGCCGGGTCCTTTGGAGATTTTATGGGGAAAGGCAGCTTCTTTTTCTGATTCGGAACCAGGATAGATGTCGGAGGTGCTGCAGGCTGCTCTTTGTCGACTAGGGGCTCCTCGACATCGACTAGGTCCTTGTCGATCTCGACCAGGTTGGGTGCAGTCGAGTTGCTGCGTGGTGCAGACGAGGGTTGCTTTGCTGAGTTGTCGATATCGAGTAGACCTTCCTCGATATCGAGTTGCCCTTGCTCGATATCGACTAAGGTCTGGTCGATATCGAGTTGCTGTTTAGCTCCGTCCTGCTGCTTCTCGACCTCTGGCTCTTTTAGTTGATGGCCGCTTCTGACTTTTACAGTAGCGATGTGTCCAGTCTTTCCCTTAGGATTTGGTTCTGAAGATCCAGGGAGCGCACCTGACTGTCTGGGGATTCCTGCTGCTAGCTGACCAATCTGTGTATCAACTGATTTTCGCTATATATCAATTTCCCCAACCCTAGAGTTGTCAACTTGCATCTGAGTGTAGACGGAGTTGAAGGATTGCCTAGTTTCTGAGTGATTCCTCCGTATTTCCTCAAGGACTGTCTGTATATCATCCTTTTTCTGGTCCCTTTTCGGATTTCCTGGAGCTCTGTAGGGCGGGGGGTTCCTAGGGACACCTTCGTTCCATTGTGGTTGCTGAAACCTTTGGTCCCCCATGTAGCGATTGGGACCCCCTGCGTAAGCTACCTCCTCATGATGCTCTGCCATCCTGACTTGCTCTGTGTGTGGGCACTCAGGAGTGGTGTGCCTTTGCGATCCGCATTCAATGCAAGGCTGGTTGACAGAGAGATACTTTACTTGCTTAAGGAGCTTCTTATTCTGGTCTCTGTAGTACTGCTCCCTTACATCATGATCAATCTCTTTAGGAGGCTCATAGAGGGGCATGGATGGTGCTGGCCTGGCGTATGGGTTCTCTTCATAAGTTGCAGTAGACCCATACTTGTTGTCATAATTGGTGAGCTTCTCTAGCACACCCCATGCGTCACTTGGCGGCATTGTCAAATACTCATAGCGAGTATAATGGTTGATTCTGTCCTTGGTGACTTGATCAAGAGAGTTGAAGAAGATCTCCTGAATGACGTAGGGTGGCTGTCCATGAGTAGGGCAAGATCGCAGCAGCTCTTTGTAGCGTTCCCATGCCTTTTCCAGCGGTTCCCCTTGCTTCTGTTTGAAGGCGGTGATTTTATGGCGGAGATGTGCTGTTTTGGCGGGTGGGAAGAATTTGTTCAGAAACTCTTGCTCTACTTGGGCCCAGGTTGTGAGTGATCTTGCTTTCAGCCCTTCAAGCCATTTTAGTGCAGGACCAGCGAGAGACCAGCGAAAAGCCTTCATCTTGACATATTCCAGGGTTGTACCTTCAACAAGAGTACGGCACATTTCAGAAACGTTTGTAATATGTTCAAGAGGACACTCATTAAATCTGCCATAAAAGGCATTATTTTTAAGTTCTATAAGAAATTGAGTGCGAATTTCAAAAGAGTTGTCAGGGATTAGAATCACCGATTCAGGCACGACGAGCGTTGGATGCATATAATCCTCTGCAGTGGTTGGGAACCGGGAGCTTCTGCTTGCTCCCTTGCTGCTTTCTCAGTGGCGATAGCAGCATCTTTAGCGGCCAATTCCCTTGTAAGCCTTGCGATCAGCTATTCTTGTGTTTCAGCGGCCGCCATGGCTCTTTGTAGTTTAGCTCTGATGTGAAAAAGGCGTTCCGGTTCGTCTAAGGCGTCAAACTCAGGTGTTTGACCAGAACGACGCATACACCTGTAAAGTAACTCAAAGAAAAAGTGAGAACTGACTACCTAAGGCGCGAATGATAGATTCCCCGGCAACGGCGCCAATTTGTTGTGAGGAGGAAATCGAGTATGAAAATATAATGAAATAACTCAAACCAGATTTGTGCCCCAGCAAATAAATACAAGACTCCTCCAATGCAGTAAGAGAAAGTCAGGATCGAATCCACGAGGAAGCGTGTCAGCGGATCCTAGGCAGCTGTAAATTCTCACAGACAGAATAGCAGAAAGACAGAAACAAAGGAACAAAGAAGGAAAGACAGAAATAAAATAGAAAAAAAAGCAAAGACAGAAAATAGCGAACGAAAGTAAAGAACGAAGCACGACAGAGGCTACTCGATCTCGACAAGTGGGCACTCGAGATCGACTAGAAACAGTAAAGACAGAAACTTGAAAATCGACGACAGAAAGCAGAAACTCAACTCGATACAGACAGGCCCCTACTCGAGATCGACTAAGGCCTACTCGATCTCGACGAGCTCTACTCTGTATCGACTAGAAAGACAGAAAACTTAAATTGTAAATTTCGAACTCAAAACTCAGATTTCCGACGAAATAAATTCAATATATAAAAGACTTCCAAAGCCAGGGTATCAACACCACAACGATAACCATGCAAAGTAACACATAAAGGCATAAAAGATCATGCTTTCCATCAAAATAACTTTCGTTACTAACAAATAGGCCTATAGAGGCTTTCGCATAAACCCTAATTGTTACTAACCCTTTTCACATAATTAATCCAAGTTGCATTAAGATCACTTTCGCTTCAATAACACAAACAAGGATCACCTTCAACTCTCGCAAAAGAATCATGCTCATAGGGATAGAAGACGAATTGCATAAAAATCTGACCTTTACCGCACCACCTCACATGGCCACCGTCGGGCTCACCCCAGCCCCAGAAGTGGGTGGACTACTCGCTCTTCATTATTAAGAAAGACATTAAATAAAAAAAGAAACTAACTTGCATTGATTAAAATAAAGAAAGCTTACAACCCACAAGACAAATCCGCTTTCGCCTTTCCACCTTGCTTGCTACAAACTCTCTCTCTACTCCTACTTACTTGAATTAAATTGTGTGTCTGAATTGGAATGAATGAAAAACCAGCCCATAGGGCTTTATTTATAGCCTTCTATTCCTTGCTAATCAAGGATATAATCTCCTAAATTATATCTAAAATCTTTAATGATAAATAATTTATTTAAAGGAAATAAATCTTTAAAGGAAAACTATATCTAAACTAGGTAAGATGTCTTCATGTTGATAGATCTTCCTTCCATAGATAGACTTGATAGATGTAAGACAGATCTCGGCCAACTCGACCTCCTTAGGCTCCAAGGAATCCCAGCTCGACTCGGACTGCTCACGTCGACGCGTTTCCAAAAACTGGTCTACTCGATATCGACAAGGGCTCGTCGATCTCGACTAGGATTCGTCGTCTCGGCTAGCTGGTCCTCGACAGACTCGGATCTGGGTCCCTGGGTGTCGTCGATCTCGACTAGGGCTCCTCGAGATCGACTAGGGGTGTGGTCGAAGACGGCTCTCTGGTGATGTCGAGGACTCCTCCTCGGCATGGACTCGGACAGGCGCTGGGTGGCTCGTCGATCTCGACAAGGTCTCATCGAGATCGAGTAGAGATGTGCTTGGCGTCTTCGTCCTCGGCTTCTCGATCAGCTCCTCTTCTCGTCGACTCCGGGTGTGGCACTGAGGTGTCGTCGATCTCGACTAGGTCTTGTCGAGATCGAGTTGTCTTCCAGGAGTCGGGTTGGTCTGGCTCAGCTTTCTCGACCAGGCTCTGTCGACCAAGTCTGCTCGGACTCTCTACTCGAGATCGAGTAAGGTGTACTCGAGATAGAGTAGCTCTGGCTTCAGCTCGGTTTGTCCTGGTTCTGTAATCTCTTATTCTGGACTTCTGTAGTTGCTTTTCGAGCTTTTCTGACCTTCCTTAGAGTTGCTGTAAAATGTCTCGAATTCTGCGAAATCAAACAGAAACTGGTGTAGATTCCATAATTTGGCAAATAAACATAAGCTACATAGATTCTATACTATCTAAGCCTAAATGAACGAAATGTATGCGGAAATCGATATAAAAGTTAGTGTAAAACATGGCGAATTAGGCTCACAACAAGAGACAGTATCTAGGCAGTTTCATTTGGTATTATGTGCTATCATTAGATGCCATCGTATTCTTTTAAAGAAACCTCAACCACTCCCAGAGGATTGTCAAGATCAAAGATGGAAATGGTTTAAGGTATGTTTCCCATTAATTCCATGGTTCAATTCCTAACTTTTACTAATTTACATAACTATAGGGATTGTAGACATGCAGTAGTGAAACATAGCACATGCCTTTTGTTGTAGAATTGCTTGGGTGCACTAGATGGTACACATATTCCACTCCGTGTTTATGAAGATGACAAAGTTAGATACAGAAACAGGAAAAAAGAAATCACTACTAATGTCTTGGAAGCCTGCACACCACAACTACAATTCACCTATATACTAGCAGGTTGGGAGGGTTCGGCACATGATAATGAAGTCCTTCGCGATGCCTTGTCTAGGTCCAAACCCCTTGTGATACCGCAAGGTAATAAAATTTACTTTTTTAGGATTTCTTTTGATCTACTAACAAATATTAATCAATTATTGTCATATTTACTTTTAGGAATATATTATTTGTGTGATGCTGGCTATATGAATTGTGAAGGGTGTTTAACACCTTTTCGAGGTGAGAAATACCATTTGAGTGCTTGGAAGAACGGTGCTCAACCAACATCGGCTAGAGAGTATTTTAACATGAAGCATTCTCAAGCAAGAAATGTTATAGAGAGATGCTTTGGGATTTTGAAAATGCGATGGGATATCTTGAGATCTAGTACATGGTATAATAAGAAGACAATGAGCCGTATCATCTTGGAATGTGCTTTATTACATAATTTTATTAGATCACACATGAAAGAAGACCCATTAGAAGCATTTCTATTTGATGGAGATGAGCGACAAGATGATTCGGATGAGCCCACTATTACACAACTTGAAACAAGTAATGAGTGGAACTTATATTGGGAAGAGTTGGCCACTGAAATGTACAATGCATGGGTACATGGGAGGCAAAGTTAGTTTTGATGTATATGAAATACCATCTTATCCTAAACTTTTATGTTTTCTAATAATCAAGATTTGTTATTTTTAATCGTTTGCTTTTTATCATTATTTTTGTCTTTTAGTGTGTGTGTGTGTTGTTGTGAGGGAGGAAATCAAGTATGAAATATAACGAAATAGATCAAACCAGATTTAGGCCCATGCAAATAAATACAAGACTCCTCCAATGCAGTAAGAGAAAGTCAGGATCGAATCCACGAGGAAGCGTGTCAGCGGATCCTAGGCAGCTATAAATCTCACAGAAAAGTGACAGAAAACAGAAACAAAGGAACAAAGAAAGAAAGACAGAAATAATAAACAAAGACAGAAAAGACAAAGCAAAGCAGCAACAAAAGCGAGGACACAGAAGTTGGTCGATATTGACTAACTGTCCTCGATATCGACTATAGATAAGTCGACACAGAAACTCAGCAAAGCAAACAGACAACTCGATGTAGACAAGCCAACTCGATGTCGAGTAAGGTCTACTCGAGATCGACTACAACTCCTCTGTATCGACAAGAAAACAAAAACTTTAAAATGCAAATTCTCGAACCCAAAACTCAGAATTCCGACGAAATAAATCAATATAATAAAAGACTTTCAAGGCCAGGGTATCAACACCACAACGATAACCATGCAAAGTAACACACAAAGGCATAAAAGATCATGCTTTCCATCAAAATAACTTTCGTTACTAACAAATAGGAATATAGAGGCTTTCGCATAAACCCTAATTGTTACTAACCCTTTTCACATAATTAACCCAAGTTGCATTAAGATCACTTTCGCTTCAATAACACAAACAAGGATCACCTTCAACTCTCGCAAAAGAATCATACTCATAGGGATAGAAGACGAATTGCATAACAAGATCTGACCTTTACCGCATCACCTCACATGGCCACCGTCGGGCTCACCCCAGCCCCAGAAGTGGGTGGACTACTCGCTCTTCATCGCAATAACAGACATCTTTGATAAAAAAGAACTAACATGCATTAAGTAAACTCAACTTACAACCTCTTCTCCTTCTCTCCCTATGTGACTTATTGTCTCTGAAATTGAATGCATGAAAAACCAGCCCCTAGGGCTTTATTTATAGTGATTAAACCTCGCTAATCAAGGAAAGAATCTTCTATCTATATCTATATCTAATTATCTAAAAGCCTAAAAGATAAATAAATAGCTTAAGGGAAATAAATCTTTAAAGGAAACTATATCTAAAGTTGCAAAATATCTTCCAAGTAGGTAGAACTTCTCTTCCATAGATAGACTTGATCAAATTGGATAGAATTGAAATACCCCAAAATATTTTTGGGTATTTCGTTTTAAATTTAAATAAATAATCTAGTTTCATCATTATTTTTAGCTTTTAAGTGGATTATATAAAGTTTCATAAGTATTGGATTATGTATAAAAATAAAGATTTTAAGAGTATTTTATTCAAAGATGAATACTTTTATATTCATAGTATTATTCACAGTATGTTATCAAAATTTAAATAAGGTATAAAAAATAATAATCAAATTTAAATAAAATTACATTTGTTACGTATTATATTTATAATAATACTTATACCTGATTATACCGATTTATATTATGAATGAATTGTATTATTCTAAAGTGTAATGAAAGAAATTTATTTAGTTAAGTGAAATTTGTAAGTACCCTTGTCATTTAGTATTCCGGGTCCTCAGCCCAGCTTAAGAGTTAAGTTAGTAATTAACGAGGAAATAAATTCAGATAACCTCGTATCTGTGTGACACGATCAGCGTATCTTCATAACAGTTAATCATATCTCCTCCGTTCCGAAGTCCTTGCGAAACCCCCAGATGTACATCCTCTTAATTCCTCCCTCATCAATTCAGCCATCCGCTCACCCCTCTCCTATTCTGTCAAACGGTGCTACACCCAATCGGAAGAATTCAATCGTCGGCCACCGTCGCCTCGCCGGGGAGAGCCAACGCCACCAGCAGATCTCGATGGAGTACGCCACAAATCCAAGTCGTGGTAATTGATTATAGCTCCCAATTATTCAACTCCTTATTCATCCGATTCATTCTCACCCTTATATATCTTATACAATCGAGCAATTGCGCATGTCAAAAACAGCAATCGGACGCTTTCGACTCCAGCATCAGCCCCTGTACTTCCCTAGTGTTCGAAGCACGACTCTTCTGCAACTCACATGTTCGCAAGTGTACGCACACCCTCATATATATTGATTCTTGAAGGAAGTTGGGTCAAGAATCGATAGGTACTAACTAGCCATTTTGCGGAAGTGTTTCTACAGTTTTGAGGGGCCATTGCAGACCTAACAGGGGATCAACCTGCTCATACTCTTCCCAACTTCGAGCGGTAAGTTGATCCAAACTGGTTTTGGTAAGTCGAACTTACATCGAATCAAGGACAAACATACATACTTGAACATGGTGGGGGTGCTGTCAAGTAAGTTTTGGGTATGTTTTCTGCAGCTGTTAAAGGTCGATTCCAGTTGCGATCATGACCGAGCCGATCTGTGCGCCGCAGACTACATTTGGTAAGTTAAAAGAAATTGAATTCAGTGCCCCGAGGTTGTCATGAATTGATGCTGAATGTGCTCACCATCATTTAGGACCGATGTGCCTTGTGGTCTGTAACGCGACGGAGTGCGTAGCTTTCACTGAGAGTCACGGCTTGCCCTGTTGAGTGGGTGAGTATTGAGCACTTTATAGCTTCCACATATTTCGATCAATATTAACTAGACAATTAGTTAAATTATTAAATAAGCATTTACTCCGCTTATGTAACAGTTCCACTCGATCATCGGTTAATCGGATTTCATTGTTGTCAACACTAGCGCACCCAATCCTGAGTCAAGTGACATTCCGAGCTTTTCCGCTCATTTTGGTGCCTTTCGTGTCTAGTTGTTTTCTTTTCCTTGGAATGCTTGCCAAATTAGTTAAAATAAATTACAGTTCATTTGCTTGTGTGATTTATTTACCGTTCAGTTTGGATTTGGCAAGTTTAAATGGGTGGCCTTACGATAATATAATAATATAATTACCCACCGTTTATTTAAAGCATGATTTATTTATTTTTTTCATGCTAATCGGTTAGGTATGGAACATGCCTATTCTTTGATGTTTCCATCCTTTTATTCTAATTGCTTTAATTTCATTTGGCATCCATGTTACCTATAAATAACATGGGTTATATTGTGTTGTGTGATCACCTAGAATGTCTTAAGTAAATAGTTAACAATGTGAGGATTGTGTGTTACGATTGGAACTCAATTGAATCAAGAGCAATCAAATAAAACGTGTCAATCAATGCAGAGTAAAGTGAATGCAGTATGTAAGGTCTATAAAGGGTTTCATGAAACTAACACATTTCCGTAGAGAAATGTTAAACTACCTCCGGTAGTAGGCTGCTATCTGCTAGTGAGAGCGGGGCCGGTATCATATTATAACAAATAGTGTGTGTTGTAAATCTTTCAACTTATAATAAAAGTCGTAAACGTGTTAAGTGTGTAACTTTGTGTTTAAACTACTCAATGTGAGGAAGTGAGTGAAGTGTGTGTTATATCAATTTATTTTAAACTACTAAACGTGAGGAAGCGAGTGAAGTTTACATCTTGTTAACATAGTGAGAACAAAGCTTTATAGTGATCACAATTAATTCAAGCTATATCATATTCCATCTGTAATCGGAATATGGTTCCTAAGAGTGCTTGTCGCTCGCATCTTTTGTTACTCAATCCTTCTGGATTACCCGTGTCACATGAGTCGTGTTTTAAATTGTTGAGCCTTCACATAAATATTCTTAATAATCGCATTTGGGTTTAGATTCATACCTTATCATGGTCACTGAATTTGAATCCAAAGTAGTCCCAGTTTCGAGCCGTTGCTTGCTAGTTCTTACGAACTAACCGTCCTATTGTTTATGACGGCAGGTTTAGGTCGAGTTTCAGAAGAGAAGATGAAGAGAAGTTGAGAAGATATTTAAGTTATTTTAACATTGTAATTAGATTTTAAAATTTCTAGATATATTGTATATGAGTTTTATTATTTGATTTTATTTAAAAGTCTTCCGCTGTAATGTTATCAGGTTGTAAATTTAAATCCTCAATTTTAGAGGGAAGATTAATAAATAGTTATTGTTAAGTCTTCCGCGATTTAATTGTATTTCATTTATGTATTTAATATTATCATCTTGTTTATGGGAGCATGGTTGCATGTCCCTATAAGCCTAAGGTGGTTACAAAGACATTAAATTCCGAGTAATCACTGGCGCTGTGGCATTCCCTCGTGTTATAAAAGGGGGTGTTACAGAAGGTGGTATCAGCGCTAAAGGTTTTTCTACAACGTTTTGAACATCGGAAAGTATTCTCTAAATGTTTGTTTTCGAAAAAGTGAATTTTACAATGAATTTAATTCAGATCTTTTCTTAAAAGTATGTCGTATAATTTTGATTTTTCTAAAGGTAAAATCAACATATAATAATAAATATAAATATATGAATAAAGAAACTTTTTGATATTCGTGTCTCAGAAAAAAAACTCTACTATATAAAACTAAGTTTTCCAAAACTCTAGTGAAAACTTACCCTTATAGTAATTTTACAACGTGGGTCTTAAACTGCAACTTATATTTTCAAAGGATAGTAAAATATCTATTTAAAAATAGTTTTAAAACGTTAGTCAAAATTATCAATTCTTTTAATGAAGCTTATTCAAAAATATATATGTTGGTATTATGTTTAGTATTTTCAAAGTGTGGTTAGTACTTTAAAATAAAATGAAAATAAAAAGTTTTAAGTTGTAAACTTTCCTTCTAGATTTTGTCTAACGAACCTATGTGTTAAACATAATATGTTAGGATATTTTAAAAAGATTTTACATTTTTAGATGTTCATATATTCTTTCATATAAATTCTCAAGTATTATATTATAGTGTTCGGATCATTGGTTTTTGATAAAGTGGACATCAAAACCTTGTTAAAGGAATTTCATGACTAAAAAGTTAACATTGTATATAAATTCTATGGTGATAAAACAGTGTACCAAAAGTTTTTAAGCATTTCCCGAAAGTAAAATGATCTTGACGGATTTAAGTGTGTTAGTCATCTCCAAATTCAGCGTCTCAACTTAAACTTCTCGAGATCGACTTTAAACTACCGTAAAGAACCTCAAGTGATACGTCCTTAGCATCTCTGTGCCCTAGTAATCTGCTATTATAAGCATACGCGATAAATCCTTTATAAATTAATGTAAGCGTCCAATGGGTGTGGTACGACCAATGTGACATTCTCGAGATTTCGATCGTGAAGAAGTGAACTCATCATGGTGCATCGTGTGTGTCGTGAAGGACCTTCTATCCCGTGTGAAGAGGTAAAACTTTAATCGTTCAATGTGTTCCTTCAGTCATGTCTTAATTATGATTCCACAACTTCTCTATCCGAACTAGGCGTAATGTCCTGATGACATTGCTTCATTAGTGATCCGAACTCTCATTGGTTAATGTCTGAGATAATACAAAAGTAGAATACAATCAAACTATATAATAAAAGAATTAATTCGATATCACGCTCGCTTTCGGGAGGAAGATAAGACACCGGACAACGTGTTATTCAGCGAACGCGAAAGAGATCCAAGGAGAACCCGTTTCATACGGAGCACTCGTTACACTTGAATAGGATATCAGTTCTGCCTATAGTGGCTGCCTTTGAAACCACCGCGGACCATTTGGTAACCTGGAAAAGGAAGCCAAGTGGGGTGGAGAAGAAAGCCAATGGTAGTCTGGAATACCATGTTCATTGTGTGATAAGAGTTGACTAACTTGCGCTAATGTCTAACATATCGTCGTACATGATTTTTGTAAAACAACTCCGTCGTATGTGGTTAACCCTAAGTTAAGAGGTGATTGTAAGAGAAATAACTCTCAGACTTTAGCAATGATGAGTTCGGTGGACAACTAATTACGTTGGATGTAATTGAGTTGTTTGCGCTTAAGCAACGAGTGTCACAAATCATTGCCATATAACCCTGCAATCAATTACCACCCTCGAAAAGGTACTAGTGTCACAAATCCATGCATGTGCAATTATACAAAAGCAACATCTACTCACAAAAGGAGGGTTGTGCAAAAACAATCATAAGTGACAAAGCATTGATAATCAAGAGGACTTTAATTTAAGCTCAAATAAGGAATAGATTGGTAAAAGGCTAAAGGTGGGCAATTTCTGGCAATGTGGTGCTTATGATCCGGGGAAATGGAGTATTTCCAAACTTGAATTTCCACATTCTTTCTTCATAAGATTCATCACCTTTCCATAATGTTTTTATCAATAATAATGCTTTTACCTCTCTAACCTCAGCACTGCCTTCTCGCGAGTCGCAAACATGGGTGTCATGAATGGCCCCGGATACTTAGTGCTTTGGACTCCTCACAATGTGTGCCCCATCTCTCCAAACTATTATCTCAGAGAGCAGGGTCAATCTACCTTTATCTCCTGAGGTGATTGGATTTTCTTTCACTCATTAAATTTTCCATACTTTCTCAAACAATTTCCTTCCAAACTCCAAATATGATAGCAACACAAACACCATATAACATCTCCATAATGTAACATCATTCTCAACATAATCCCCGGATAGGGTAAAGAATGGCAAATATTTAGATCATGTAGAGCAATGTATGAAATAAGGCATAATATGGCTTTTTGTGATGCATAAGCATAGGTATGGCTAGGATTATAAACATATGAGCATTATATGGAAATATAAAGTCCTCCATCCTCTTATCATGCAACATGTCAAAATCAATTTCAAATTTTACCCCCTTTCATGGTTTTCAAGAAAATATGCACTTCATTGTGACTTCCCTTTACTAGGCAATTTCATGCTATATCTCTAATGAATCCAATTTTGCATCGTCGAGTTCAATATTAAACTTCCATGACATTATAAAAAATTTCAATGGGGGTCATTTTTTCTCAAATTTTGGAAAACATGCATATAAGCACATAAATCAATAATGCATTCCAAAATAGCCATGTAGCAATTCAAAGAAATAATGCACATATATGTCAAATATGAACAAAGTAAGCCCTTCCCCCACCCCATACTTAAACATTATAGTGTCCTCACTGTATAAAAACAAGGGTAAAGAAAGAAACTCACTAGACAGGTGTGCAGGGCCTCTTAATATCGGATGAAAGAATGCCTGGGCCGAGTATGAATATAACTTGCTTCTATCCATGGACCTGAAATATGGAAGACATATACCCAAAATAGAAAAACTAAAAAATGTTCAAAAAACAAAAACAAACAAAACAAACAAAGTCTCAAAAAGTCCCAAAATAAATGTCTATGTACAAGCTCTAGATTTTATAGTCGCTAGGCCGACTTTCCATTAAGCTCAAGGTGGCATCTGCAGGGCCCATGTAGCTTGGGCCTCAAATAAGACTCCATTCTTGTCCATCAGCTGTAATCCTCCAGAATGGATCTTGTTCACCACGAAAGGTCCCATCCTCTTTTTGTTTAATTTGTTAGGGAACCAATGATCCTTTGATTTAGAGACATAGAGCTTGTCTCCAATTTCATACTCTTTGGGCTCATCATTGGATATCCTATATAAGCGCACATACCAAGGCAAACCTCTCCCATGTATAGATAGATCTTTAATGGAAATAGGTGAAGAAAGATCCATACCTTGGCTTACCTTCGCAGAGACGGAATCGGGGACCACAGTGTTTGGTCGATCTCGACTAGGGCTAGTCGATCTCGAGTAGTCTGCAGGTTCTAGTGGTGGGCTGCTCGAGGATGCAGAAGCTGGTGAAGGGGAGGGCTGGTCGATCTCGAGTGGGCTACTCGATCTCGACGAGGATTGTGCTTCTGGTGGCTTCAGCGTCGAGGAGGCTGGATCTGGGCTAGCATGATGGTGGTCGACATCGACTAGCGTAGTCGATCTCGAGGAGCCCTGTCCGTCTGGTAGAGTCAGCGTCGAGGAAGCAGGTGCCCGAGGAGCTTGGTCGATCTCGACTAGAGTAGTCGATCTCGACGAGGTTTTAGATCCTGGAGTCTTCAGCGTCGAGGAAGGTGAAGCCGAGACAGCAGAGGGGTGGTCGATCTCGAGGACCCTACTCGAGATTGAGGAGCCTGGCACTTCAGTGTTGTTGCTCGTCGATGCTGGTGCTGGTGGGGGTTCCTGGTTTTGGTCGAGATCGACTAGGGTCCTCGATGTCGAGGAGTCTTGGTCGATCTTGACCCCATGCTTGGTTCCTGTCAAGGCATCCGAAAAATAATTAGTCCATAACGACGTACCTTGGTTTGTGTCGATTGGATTCTCTGTTTCCTCTTTGAGGATTGCCATGATCTCCTCCACCTGTGCCTCCATATCCCTCTTTTCCAGCTCCTTAGGGGTCATATTTCTTATCTTGGGTTCCCCGCAGGTGATGTAGCCAGCTGAGATAGATTTTACCTCTTCCATTGGACCTGTATGCCTTTCAGTTTTATTAAAGGAATACTCAATTACCTCATCGCTGATGTTGAAAGTGAGCACTCCTTTCCTTACGCTTATGTTGGCATCCACCGTCGCCAAGAAGGGTCTTCCTAAAATAATTGGACAAGCAGGGTCTTCTTGCATATCAACAACTAAGAAATCAGCAGGGACAAAGAATTTACCTACTTGTACTGGCACATTATCCACCATGCCTGTTGGAATGACCACCGTGTTGTTGGCCATGTAAAGTCAAGCATCCACAGGTTCTAAGGCACCTATCTTAATCTTGGACCAAATTGTTAAAGGCATTATGCTCACACTAGCTCCAAGATCACATAAAGCATTAATTTTATATGGACCAAATCCAATGGTTATAGCAAACTTACCTGGATCTGGCCTCTTCTCCAGTATGTCCAAATGGCTGCACTCCTCTGTAATTTCAGCCATTGATCGTTTTTTGCTCAGAATCTCCTTCAGGAACTTGACATAGGATGGCATTTCATTGAGAGCTTCTGTGAAGGGGATGGTGACATTGAGTTTCTGAAGCATCTTGATGAAGCGCTGAAATTTCTTTTCTGCCGGGTCCTTTGGAGATTTTGTGGGGAAAGGCAGCTTCTTTTTCTAATTCGGAGCCAGAATAGACGTCGGAGGTGCTGCAGCTTTCTCGATCTCATCCTGCCCTTCCTCGATGTCGACCACGTCCTTGTCGATCTCGACCAGATTGGGTGATGTCGAGTTGTTGTGTTGTGCAGACGAAGGCTGGCCTATTCTGTCGTCGATATCGAGGAGACCTTTCTCGATATCGAGTTGCCTTTTGTCGATTACGACCAAGGTCTGGTCGATATCGAGTTGATGTTCTCCTTCGTTTTGCTGCTTTCCGACTTCTGGCTCTTGCAGTTGATTGCCGCTTCTGAGTTTTACAGCAGCGATGTGTCCAGTCTTTCCCGTAGGATTTGGTTCTGAAGATCCAGGGAGCGATCCTGACTGTCTGGGAATTCCTGCTGCTAGCTGACCAATCTGTGTATCAACTGTTTTCCTCCATATATCAATTTCCCCAACCCTAGAGTTGACGCCCTGAATCTGAGTGTAGACTGAGTTGAAGGATTGCCTGGTTTCTGTATGATTTCTCCTTATTTCCTCCAATACAGTCTGTAGATCATCCTTTTTCAGATCCCTTTCTAGATGTCCTGGAGCTCTGTAAGGCGGGGGGTTCCTAGGGGCACCTTGGTTCCATTGTGGTTGCTGAAACCTTTGGTCCCCCATGTAGCGACTGGGACCCCCTGCGTAAGCTGCCTCTTCATGGTATTCTGCCAGCCTGACTTGCTCTGTGTGTGGGCACTCAGTAGTGGTGTGCCTCTGTGATCTGCATTCAATACAAGGTTGGTTGACAGAAAGATACTTTACTTGCTTGAGGAACTTCTTATTCTGATCTCTGTAGTACTGCTCTCTAACATCTGGATCAATCTCCTTGGGAGGCTCATATAGCGGCATGAATGGTGCTGGCCTGGCATAGGGGTTCTCCTCATAGTTGACTGGAGTCCCATACTTGTTGTCATAGTTGGTCAGCTTGTCTAGAGCAGCCCATGCGTCAGGAGGTGGCATTGTCAGATACTCATAGTGAGTATATGTGTTGATTCTGTCCTTTGCAGCTAAGTCCAGAGAGTTGAAGAAGATCTCTTGAACTACGCAGGGTTGATGTCCATGTGTGGGGCAAGATCGCAGTAGATCCTTATAGTGTTCCCATGCCTTTGCCAGTGTCTCCCCATGCTGTTGTTTGAAAGATGTGATCTTTTGGCGCAGGAGTGCTGTCTTTGCAGGAGGAAAGAACTTGTTCAGAAATTCCTGCTTCACCTGAGCCCATGTCGTGAGAGATCGTGGTTTCAGCCCTTCCAACCATTTCAGTGCAGGCCCAGCCAGAGACCAACGGAAAGCTTTCATCAGGATGTACTCCAAGGTGGTACCTTCAGAAAGAGTACGACACATGTCAGTAAAGTTGGTAATATGGCGCAGAGGGCATTCATTAAATCTACCGTGAAAAGCATGATTTTTAATTTCAATAAGGAATTGAGTGCGAATTTCATAGTTGTTTTCAGGGATTAGAATGGCCGATTCAGGCACGATGAGAGTCGGGTGCATGTAATCCTCTGTAGTGGTTGGGTAAAGGGCAAGCTCAGCTTCTGCTTGTTCCCTTCCTGCTTTCTCAGCGGCGATAGCAGCATCTTTAGCGGCTAGTTCCCTTGTAAGCCTCTCAATCAGCTGCTCCTGTGTTTCTACGGCAGCCATGGCTCTTTGCAGTTTAGCTCGGATGTGTAGGAGGCGTTCCGGATCGTCTAAGCCGTCAAACTCATGTGGTTGACCAGAACGGCGCATACACCTGTAAAGTAACTCAAAGAAAAAGTGAGAACTGACTACCTAAGGCGCGAATGATAGCTTCCCCGGCAACGGCGCCGATTTGTTGTGAGGGAGGAAATCAAGTATGAAATATAACGAAATAGATCAAACCAGATTTAGGCCCATGCAAATAAATACAAGACTCCTCCAATGCAGTAAGAGAAAGTCAGGATTGAATCCACGAGGAAGCGTGTCAGCGGATCCTAGGCAGCTGTAAATCTCACAGAAAAGTGACAGAAAACAGAAACAAAGGAACAAAGAAAGAAAGACAGAAATAATAAACAAAGACAGAAAAGACAAAGCAAAGCAGCAACAAAAGCGAGGACACAGAAGTTGGTCGATATCGACTAACTGTCCTCGATATCGACTATAGATAAGTCGACACAGAAACTCAGCAAAGCAAACAGACAACTCGATGTAGACAAGCCAACTCGATGTCGAGTAAGGTCTACTCGAGATCGACTACAACTCCTCTGTATCGACAAGAAAACAAAAACTTTAAAATGCAAATTCTCGAACCCAAAACTCAGAATTCCGACGAAATAAATCAATATAATAAAAGACTTCCAAGGCCAGGGTATCAACACCACAACGATAACCATGCAAAGTAACACACAAAGGCATAAAAGATCATGCTTTCCATCAAAATAACTTTCGTTACTAACAAATAGGCATATAGAGGCTTTCGCATAAACCCTAATTGTTACTAACCCTTTTCACATAATTAACCCAAGTTGCATTAAGATCACTTTCGCTTCAATAACACAAACAAGGATCACCTTCAACTCTCGCAAAAGAATCATACTCATAGGGATAGAAGACGAATTGCATAACAAGATCTGACCTTTACCGCATCACCTCACATAGCCACCGTCGGGCTCACCCCAGCCCCAGAAGTGGGTGGACTACTCGCTCTTCATCGCAATAACAGACATCTTTGATAAAAAAGAACTAACTTGCATTAAGTAAACTCAACTTACAACCTCTTCTCCTTCTCTCCCTATGTGACTTATTGTCTCTGAAATTGAATGCATGAAAAACCAGCCCCTAGGGCTTTATTTATAGTGATTAAACCTCGCTAATCAAGGAAAGAATCCTCTATCTATATCTATATCTAATTATCTAAAAGCCTAAAAGATAAATAAATAGCTTAAGGGAAATAAATCTTTAAAGGAAACTATATCTAAAGTTGCAAAATATCTTCCAAGTAGGTAGAACTTCTCTTCCATAGATAGACTTGATCAAATTGGATAGAATTCTCGGCCAACTCGACTTCCTTCATGCCCAAGTAACTCCAACTCGACACGGCTTGCTCACGCGAATGCGTTTCCAAAAACTGGGCTACTCGATATCGACAAGAGTACTCGATATCGAGTACCATGGTTCGTCGACTACGGCTGGCTTGGCTTCTCGGGTAAATCTGCTCGACATGGCTCGGACTTGTGGTTCTGGCTCCTCGATCTCGACTAGATCTCCTCGAGATCGAGTAGAGTGTAGCGTCGAGGATGCGTGACTGGTGATGTCGAGTAGATGGTGCTCGTCACGGACTCGGATTGGCGTCAGGAGTTACTCGATCTCGACAAGATCTCCTCGAGATCGAGTAGGGTTTTGCTCGGCGTCTTCGTCCTCGGCTTCTCGGCATGACACAGCTTCATCGACTCCGGGTGTGGCGTCTAGGCTTTGTCGATTTCGACTAGGTGGTACTCGAGATCGAGTAAGGTTCTAGAGTCGGGGTGTCTCTGACTCAGCTTTGCTCGACCAGGCTTTGCTCAACCAAGTGTGCTCGGGCAGCTTCGTCGAGGTCGAGTAAGGTTCACTCGAGATCGAGTAACCTGGGCTCTCAGCTTGATTTGACTGGTTCCGCTGCTTCTTGACCTTGGACTTCTGTAGTTGATTTCCGAGCTTTTCTGACCTTTCTTAGAACTGCTGTAATTTGCTTCGAATTCTGCGAAATTAAACAGAAACTGGTGTAGATTCCATAATTTGGCAAATAAACATAAACTACATAGATTCTGTACTATCTTAGCCCAAATGAATGAAATGTATGCAGAAAACGATATAAAAGTAACTATAAAACATGGCAAATTAGGCTCACAACATGTGTGTGTGGGGGGGGGGGGGGTATATTTATAGTATCCCTCGTAATTATTTGGCTTTTTTTCACTATATAGAATGAGTCAAAGAAATGTCCAAGCACGTGTTGGTGGCAACAATTCAAAATCTTGTTTTAGGTGGGAACGTAATAAGGACCAAGCACTGATTGATTCTATGATCGAGCTTGTAGACGATGGCGGTTGGAAAGTAGATAATGGACAATTCAGGCACGGTGCTCATGCAAAGCTTGAAAAGCTCATGAAAGAAAAGATTCATGGATGTCGAATGAAGGCTAAACCTCATATTGAGTCTAGAGTGAAATTGTTAAGAAACCAATGTAATGCTATTGCCGAAATGTTGGGTCCGAATGCTAGCGACTTTGGATGGGACGACAAGCTAAGCCTTGTGACATGTGCTAAAGAAGTTTGGGATGAATGGATAAAGGTAATATATAGTTTTCAAAATTATTGACTCGTTGGATTTCCTTTCTTCTATATAATATATATTTTAATCTTATTTTGATATCATGTTGGCAGAGTCACAAAAATGCAGTGGGGTTAAGAAATAAGCCCTTTCCATTTTATGATGAATTAGATAAAATATTTGGAAAAGATAGGGCTACTGGAGAATATGTTCAAAGCGTTGATGATGTAGTCGAGGAATTGGACAAGAATGAGGAGCAACATACCCCCTATGTGGATCTAGAAGAAAATGCTGACATGACATCCCAGTCACTTGGCTCGGATAATTATGTTGAACCTTCGTCAAAAACATCGTCTGACGATAGGAGTAAGAAGAGAGCAAGGGTTGACAATGCGCAAATTTTACAAGCATTCTTAGCTAGCTAGGATGGATAAAATGGGGAAAATGATGGAAGCTGCATGTGAGCATATTGGAAACTTAGCTAAATGCTTTCAACATGAGTCTGATTCAGCTGAAAGAAGGATGCAAGTTAATTCAGAAGTGATGAAGACTCCAGGAATTACTCCTCCTCGAGTGTTGACAGTGGCAAATAAGATTGCTCTTAATCCTTTTGAAGTTGACTTCTTTTTCAGTCTTCCGGAAGATTATATACAAGCTTATGTGGAAAGCTTGTTGCTTGGAGATTAAACTTCGTAATTGCTTCATTATTTCAAAACTTTCTGTGAGTTTTTATCAATTTCTTTGTCTCTGTTTTTTTTCTTATCGAACTTACCTTGCACTTTGATTAAGGTGGTATCCTTCCACTCATAAATATTGCACTATTTGAATTAATCGAATACATTATGGGTCTTCTTAATTGTTGGGTCCTTTATCTCTTTTTAAATGTCAATTATGTCATAAAAGGAAGTTAATTGTAGATATATTGGTTGATTAAGTTCATGTTACTGTAGGTGGTGTGTGTACGCATGTATAAATGTCTTGACTCAATCAATCCGAACATGTGGTGGTTAAAATTCATAGATAAAGGTTGAAATAGTAATCACACATAAATTCCCATGAAATTCTCTTGTGTAACCAAACGAAATGTGGTAATTTAATTCATGGGAATTAAAAGTTAACCAAACATATTTTTCAAAATCCCAGGAATTTCAATTCCAGAGCATTAGACTTCCCATGTATTAAATTCCCAAATATTGTATTTACCCTTTTTATCCAAACGAGCACTAGGTAAGTTGCAATTCCACCCTTTTTTAATGGAAAAATTCAATTCTCCCTATTTAAACCCCCACATCTTATAACTCAACCAAACAACTTTTTAAATTTTATGGGAATTATAATTCATGGGAATTGAATTCATGGGAAGTGATTTCCTAGGAAGTGTACTTCCTATGTTCAACCAAACTTGCCCTAAGTAAAAAAAAGGTGCATTTTGGGATTCCATAGCTCACAACAAAAGGGGGGAAGGGGGAACATGTGTCGGTTGTTGTCTTGTTGATTTGAACATAGAGTGAACGTGTTGGATTGTGCCACGTGACTAAAAGTGGACGGCTTAGATCTAATAATGCTGGGAAGTGTAATTTGTTTTGAATAAATTATATTTTCAATATTAAAAATATAAAAAGTAAAAGGTAAAAAATTCCTACAATAATAGATTCATTTTCTCTGCATATAGACATCAATTTTTCATATATTTGATATATTGATAATGCATATTTTAGATAGACATTATAGAAAGATACGTTTAGATGCATTTAGAGTGTGTTTCTTGCATGTTTTATAGTTAATTTGCATTGCCATCCATTTAGGCATTCGAGTTCGGAATCTACGCTATTTTGTGTTTATTCTGCAATTTTACAATCCAAGCTTGAAGGGGCTAATGATAGTTAGAGGAGGCTGATTTTGTGCTTAAGAGAGGCAAGGAAGGATCATAAGGGGAGCTAAAGAGACGAGGACCTAGAACAAAGGAAGAAATCGGAAACACATAAGAACGACGCCCGCCGATCAGACAGTTGGAAACGTCGATTTTATCCGAAGCAGTCTTATTAGTTTATCATTATATTACTTTCTAGGTTTTTAGAAGACCAACTTCTACTCTATATAGGCCGACTAGCTAGTATTAAGTTTAGAGACATCTTTTATAATATATTTTATTCAATCGTTCGTTAGAGTATGAGTAACGAAACTCATTGTTTTACCTGCGATTCGAAGACATGGTTGGTTGAATTATGAGGTTTTGATTTCTATAGTTATTCCTTAGTTATTTCACTACTCTTGTGCTCATATCTTTGATTGCATATATTATTTCTTGATTGATCAACTCGACGGAATTTGCATTCATGCTAGGTTTTAATGATTTTGTTAGAAGAGTTAAACCATAGTAGTAAGCACATGACGTTGGTTCCTTGAAAGCATCAATTGTTTATGCAGAGTAATGATACTAAATATCGGTTCCTAAGAGGATTAGAGTTGAAGGGGTGACATCCTTTAGCATCGATCATACTAGTTGCTTGGGAGGTTGTCAAACTTAGGGGTGATTTATTTCAATTAATTGTTAATCAATTAATTGTCTTTTCAATTAACAAGATGCAATTATTATTCTATTTGAATTGAAATAGGCAATTAATTGGATACCAATTAACTACAATTTCAAATTTTCAATATATATTAACATGTTAATTGATATTTGAATTGTCCATTATGGTATACGTTATGGTCAAGACTCCTCCACCGTGGATTCGGTTCCAGTAGAGTTTTAAAAAAGCTCTATCGGTAGATTTGACAAAATCTGAACCGTTAAAATAAAAATTAACGGATAAGATCTTGCCCCCTCCTTATGAACTCTACCATGTAGAGTTTCTCCACAACTCTACCGGATCGGGACCGCTCCTATACTGTGTTTTTTTTTTTTGGAAGCCAGAAGATCATCTCCTTCCAATTCCATCCTATTTCCCTCTATATAATTGATGAGCTTATTTTGAATTCCTTGATTTACTCCTAATTAAGGCATACATTGATTGCCCCCTAATTAATACCAAATCGGTTATTTTTGACTTAACGGTAAATTAAATTACTCACATTGCCTTAATCTTCTCAATTGATAAATTGGATTGTAACGGCTAGTTATTTGCACGTGTAATCAGTATTAGGCTCATGAGTAAGGCTGCTGAAATTCAAAGTACAGTCCACCAGAAACACGCAAAATTTGAGTTCGACAGCAATGATGGATTCAACCCGAAACAGCAATGCTGTATTCAACCAGAAACACACAAAATTGAAACAACAGCGAAGATTTGAGCGATTTGATTACTGATCTTTTCGAGAGCAGGCTCCAAGGGATGAAGAAGATCAAAACTAGGGCTAATTCGATCGAGGAATTCAGAACAGCTGCTGTCAAAAAATACAATCGTTGTAATTCATGGAGATTTGAGCGAAGATTGAGAAATCGAGAGGCAATTCATGGAGATTTTAGCGAAGATTGAGAAAGCGATTGGACTGAGCGCGCGAGTTGAGCGACATACACATACCTATCGGGAAAGGATGAGAAGAGCTTGGCGGCTATGGCGACAACAGCGAAGGAGCGGAGAGACAGAGACAGAGAGGCGACACGTATTCGAGATCGACGGAGTAGAGATTCGATATCAGACAGCGGCTTCGAAAAGACAGAGAGACGGAGAGACTGATTTAGGGATTATCAACTCGATTAGTGCCATGCCTTTTATATAATAACTAGTATTCAATACCCGCGCATTTGCGCGTTTTGTTAAATTATATTTTATTATGTTAATTTGATTGAATTTTTTTTATTAAATTTTATGCTTGAAATATTTTAATAAAAGGTTCAATTGATTGTGAAATAAATTAGAGTAAAATCATGTTAGATGAAATTGAATATACAACTAAGAGATTAATTTCACTTATGTGTCGCTTATTCGTGTAGTCTAAACCCTTTTATTCATATCAATTAATAATTTTATATCTTTTATTTAACTTATTTGACCAAATTTGTCTAAAATTATTAAAAATATATATCAAAATCAATTAGATGATATCTTTTATATTATATATTTTTTAGTTAAATCGTTTTATGATACCAAAAAATAACACTATCTTTTGAAAAAAAGGGCCGATGTATATAAAGAATAGTAATTAATTATGAAAAGATAAGTGTATTTTTTTTGTCAGAAAAGATAAGTTGTTGGAAATCACAATTGAAGAGTCTATAAGGCGATAAATAATACTCTAGAGGGGAGGATGAACAGAGTATGGACGTTTTTCGCAACAGTAGAAATTTAGTGCAACTTGTCAAGACCTTGATACAGACTATCAGGACTTGACGAAGTAAAATCGAATATGATAATGTAAATGTGGAATATAAAAGATGAACACACGAATTGTTAACGAGGTTTGGCACCAATTTGGCCTACGTCCCCGCCTAGGGTTATCCAACCCGTAGGATTCAAACACTTCTTATTTCATTTCACTTGAGCCTAGAACTTCCTAGAAAAATTACCCTTTCTCTATACAAAGTCTCACAGCTTCTATTCTAGCTCTCAACCTTACAAGTGAAATAAAAGCTCACACCACACACCAAGTGTGCTTTGATCGAGTATGAAATACTCTAAGTGTAAAATGAATGACTTGTACAATAAGTGCTAGTGTTTCTCTCAACTCTTAAACAATGAACAACATTTAGGCTTTTAGAGAGTGTTAGAGAAACTAGAGATGACGAATGCTTTAGGATGCTATGATTGCTTGAGTGCTTGCTTAGGTGGTTTTCATCCTTCTTGGCCTTCGTCTTTATATAGTCGGAAAACTTGTAGAGCTTCTTGGAGGGAGACCGTTTGAATTTCAAATACTTTCCAAGACATTTGAATTCTTTCCGACAATGATCCTTTCGTTTGTGTGCTTTCCAAGATTGTTCCATCAATCTTCTTCATGATCACGTATGATCAATTGGATCGGTTCTTTCCTTGTATGACAAATGAGATCCTAGGAAGAGCATACATAATGTATCTTGCATACAAAATGGGTTATTATGTTAATTTGATTGAATTTTTTTTATTAAATTTTATGCTTGAAATATTTTAATAAAAGGTTCAATTGATTGTGAAATAAATTAGAGTAAAATCATGTTAGATGAAATTGAATATACAACTAAGAGATTAATTTCACTTATGTGTCGCTTATTCGTGTAGTCTAAACCCTTTTATTCATATCAATTAATAATTTTATATCTTTTATTTAACTTATTTGACCAAATTTGTCTAAAATTATTAAAAATATATATCAAAATCAATTAGATGATATCTTTTATATTATATATTTTTTAGTTAAATCGTTTTATGATACCAAAAAATAACACTATCTTTTGAAAAAAAGGGCCGATGTATATAAAGAATAGTAATTAATTATGAAAAGATAAGTGTATTTTTTTTGTCAGAAAAGATAAGTTGTTGGAAATCACAATTGAAGAGTCTATAAGGCGATAAATAATACTCTAGAGGGGAGGATGAACAGAGTATGGACGTTTTTCGCAACAGTAGAAATTTAGTGCAACTTGTCAAGACCTTGATACAGACTATCAGGACTTGACGAAGTAAAATCGAATATGATAATGTAAATGTGGAATATAAAAGATGAACACACGAATTGTTAACGAGGTTTGGCACCAATTTGGCCTACGTCCCCGCCTAGGGTTATCCAACCCGTAGGATTCAAACACTTCTTATTTCATTTCACTTGAGCCTAGAACTTCCTAGAAAAATTACCCTTTCTCTATACAAAGTCTCACAGCTTCTATTCTAGCTCTCAACCTTACAAGTGAAATAAAAGCTCACACCACACACCAAGTGTGCTTTGATCGAGTATGAAATACTCTAAGTGTAAAATGAATGACTTGTACAATAAGTGCTAGTGTTTCTCTCAACTCTTAAACAATGAACAACATTTAGGCTTTTAGAGAGTGTTAGAGAAACTAGAGATGACGAATGCTTTAGGATGCTATGATTGCTTGAGTGCTTGCTTAGGTGGTTTTCATCCTTCTTGGCCTTCGTCTTTATATAGTCGGAAAACTTGTAGAGCTTCTTGGAGGGAGACCGTTTGAATTTCAAATACTTTCCAAGACATTTGAATTCTTTCCGACAATGATCCTTTCGTTTGTGTGCTTTCCAAGATTGTTCCATCAATCTTCTTCATGATCACGTATGATCAATTGGATCGGTTCTTTCCTTGTATGACAAATGAGATCCTAGGAAGAGCATACATAATGTATCTTGCACACAAAATGGGTTAGATGAGAAACATATGTATATAATTTGATTAAGGCCGAATCATATCTCATAGCCCAAAATAAAGCCCATTATAATATAGGCCCAACAAGGTTGTCCTCGGATTCTTTCCTGTGAGAGAACAAGTCAATAGAGAAATGCATAAGTGATATTCCAAACATTTTAGTCTGGGTTTCAAGACCTTGAAACCCAACTTTTTGTCTTTCATCATCCTTTAGATCACCTGCACGTTAGGTCTCAAGATCTTACAATCAAGGTGGAGTCTTCAATCTCCCCCTTGATGGAAGACAAAACCTGTTTCAGTATTTATAATATAGTTCCAGCAATCATTATATGGATATAAGCATATTATATAATATGAGCATAAAATGTTTGGATCATCTAAGTTTTAAAACATCAAGCACTAACCAACCAGTGCCAAAACGCAGCAACCAAAACATTCTTCCCCCTTTTGTCTTCCAACAAAAGGGTAGAGAGGTGAAAATGTCTGAAAGCAACAACCAAAAGCCAGGAGTTTTTAAAAGACGAGCAACAAAATAAGAGTTTTTAGAAGGTAGAGTAAAAAGGGTGGGAGATCAAGGCCTTGAGTCAGATTCCCATCTGCAGCCTTCTTCTTCTTGCTCCTTAGAGCCTTCTTGCCTTTCTTAGCAGAGGATGGCTCAGCAGCAGAGGATGTGCCAGGGGCGTCAGAAGCAGCAGGATCTTCAGGAGGGGCGATGCCAGCGCCTTCCTCAACCCATTCGCCAAAAGCCGGGTACTGCTTGTTGGGTGGAAGGTACTTTCTCCTGACCTCATCTCTACACCTCTTTCTCCACCTATCCATGACGTCTTTGGTGACCTTGTCTCTTTCCATTTCTGATATGTTTGGAATCCCCGATCCTTCGCCCGTGGGCTCGGAATCAAGAACCCCAAACTTGTTGATGGCCCGATCTTGCAATATTCTTGATATCCTTGATGTTGAACAAGTATCTTGAAGGTAACAAAGGTGTGGGAATGTCGGAAGCAAAACAAGAACACAAGCAACCTCAAAAAGAAAGCAATTGCAAGACTGCTGGAAAAGCCGCGGGCGCGGCCAAGGGAGCCGTGGGCGCGGCCATGACGTTGGCGACGGCTCTGGCAGATTCAGCGACAGGAACACTGGTTCAGCGACGGTTTTTCAGGATGGGTTTCTTCTTTGTGTTTGATTTTGTGTTTGGAATTAGGGTTTAGATCTTGGTTTGATATCGGATGAACAAGAACATAAATTGATTGCGAAGGCTTTTGGATTGGGAATCGAGGGAACCTTTTAATCCTTAAAAGGGTTCCTCAATTATAATTCCAATCTGAATAATTCAAAGCTTACAATGTTGTTTAAATAGAAAAACATACCAATTCTATCTTTGCAAAAGATAGAGCTTTGGTTAGATAAAGATAAATAAAATATCTAAAGATAGCTAATTCTTTCCTAAGATAAATCAAACCTAATAAAGATAGATAAATAACAACTTGGTGGAAAAGGAATTACCTAGATGATATATTTTCCTTCCACCTTATTATTTCCTAATTGCATAAAATAAATATATCTAATTAATTAAAGAAAAAATTTGCAAAATAGGCACATTAATTGGACGTATTTGCAGAATAGACGCGGGTTTGGACAAATTTGCGAAATAGCCCCTATATATACCTAATTTCGCTTTGTACGGACATTTTTCCTTGTTTCTCAGAAAATCGATTTCCTCTTCTTTCCAACTCTCTCTTTGCTCGAAGTTTTTCATCTTGCGACCCCTGGCTTTGTTTGTTGTTCGTTTTCCGACTTGGTGCTTTTTCTGGCTTGATTCGCTCGATTGTTCGTCCTTGCTTCGGTAAAGTTCAGAGTTTGCATCGTTTACTTCAATGTCGTCATCCAGTAGCTCAGGTATAAATTTGGTGGATTTTTGCGAAATTTGTCGTGCTAGGGTTTTGGAATATGTTCGTTTATGTTGATTTTATTGTTTGTTCATTATAATATTGACAATCTATGGTAAATCGATGCTTTATGTGCATTCTTATGTGCGGTTATTAGTACTTTTCGTCGTTTTTGGAAGTTGCATATGTAAATTCGGGTTTTTGAACTGTTTATTTTCGTCAAATTTGCGGTGTGGCACTTTGTAAGTGCCTTTTTAGTGTTCTTCGTGTATGCGGACCTGTTTTCCATGCTTTTGATTGTTTTTTGTCGATGATACGGTACTTATCTGCTGCTATGTTCAAGTGTATGGCGCTGACACTGTCTGTTTTTGTGTTAGTTTGTTGCAGTTCCAACAATGTATGTGTTTGGATTTGGTATTTTGTGTGTGTGTTTTGTGATGTTCATTTTATTTTACTATGGCTGTGTAACATTATATTGTCATTGTTTGTTGTTGTTTATGTCATCACATATTCTGTTATTGTCTATTTACATTTTCTTTATTTTGTTGCTTGCAGGAACTCAATCTTCTGATTCATCCACCTCTTATCCTGGTTCTGATGTAAGTTATTTTTTATTTTGATGAGCAAGTTGTAGTTTTTTCTTAATCTGATGGTTGTTTTTTTTGCTTAATTGTCTGTTATTGATCAGGGTTTGGAATATTGCATTCCTGTTTCTGAGCGATTTCGTTGTAGATCCAACATATATTCACATCCTTCTGTCTGTGATCTTATCAAGGAGTATTTGTGTCCTTCTCACTACAATACTCTGCAAAAAAGTTGCGTTGGATGGGTGCTGACGCAAGGCGCCAAAATGGTTATGAATTTTCAGCTTATGCATCAAATGGTGCTCCGTCAAGTACAAACAAAAAAAAGAGCATGAGTTGTGGTTTAGAGTTGGTGGACATCTTTCACGTTTTTCAATCGCTGAGTTTCATGTTATTACAGGCCTTCCTTGTGAAGACCGTGTTTGTAATATCTAAAAGAAAGTGTCAATTTTTGAATTTTTTGGGCAGAAGAAAATGACTCATGATGAGCTACTTGATCGTTTCATATCTGAGAAAAAGATGTCTAAGAAGAAGTTGATTTTGGCAAAGTTGTTGCTGATTGAGAGGCTAATTGTTTATAGGAGGTCAGAAGTTGTAAGTGCACAATTCTTATCTCTTGCGTGCAATGAGAAGGAGTTTGAACTATATCCTTGGGGTAGAGAGTCATACACCCGTTTGTTGAAGTCATTGAAGAGTTCTTCTGTTGCAGATCGGAATGGGGTTAGGGGTTCTTATCAAATGTATGGGTATTGCCTTGCATTCCAGGTATTGTGCTTTAGTTATTGCATGTCTTATGTCATCATTTTTTTGTCTGTGTCAGCACAACTTTAATGCTTATGTGAGCATTATGTAAATATTGTTTTATAGTGGCATAACGAGTTTTCTTTTGTAACAGGCTTGGATATTAGAAGCGTTCCCAGCTATCTCCGTTAATTTTGACTGTAATTTTAAGATGCCTGAACTAGATCCATACTTGTTGCACTGGCAATGTGATTATAGCCAAGTATATGCTGAAGCTGAGAAGTTCTTTCATGGCGATTTGGTAATATTTTTATATTTTCTCTTTGGAATAACATTTTTATTTGATGCATCTTTGGTTTTTTATTCTGATACATGCGCTTTGTCCAAAGCCCGTTGTTCCCTATTTATGGGGAGTTTGCACGCACCGAATTAATAGCGTTTGCTAGTGAAAAAGCTGATGTTGTAGTTGATGCAGTAGTTGTTGCATCAGTTGAAGAAATAGTTTCTAGACCTGTTGATGCGACTTTGTATGAGAGTTGTCGTGTTCGTAGAAGGGCATATGAAGCTAAGTTTTCAAATAGGGCCCCCCAGTCTGAGGAGGAAGAAGCTAATGTGTTGCAGAAACATGATGAAGGCGAGACGTCAAAGAAGAAGACGCCTGTGAAGAGAGGCAAGGGTGCTAGAAAGAAACAGGACGGTAAGTCCTTTGAAACTGCTTTTGAAGTTTTCCCAGAGGGTGATAAAGAAGATGCAAGGACCTCAAAGAAGAGGAAATCTTCTGCTGGAGTGATGGGTGGTAAAAAGAAACAGAAGGTTGAGTCCAGCGATAGCTCTGAGCAACGGGTTCCCCTAAGGAGGGGTCGTTCTGCAAGTCGTGTTCTATTCAATCCATACATTGCTGTAGACCGTAAAAAATCTGTCAAGAGTGATGTAAAGACACCTCGACAGAAGGCTTCAGCAGTGAGGACAGGTGCTAGAGTTATTCCATCTAAGGAGGTTAAGAGACTTACTGCTGACACAGATTTGCACAAGGAGGTTGATGTGGTTGCTTCACCTTCTAAGCGATGTCGGTTGAGTATTGATTCATGTGACCTTTTAGAAGATGATGTCCCGTTGAATATTGTCTTTCAGCGGAGGTATAAGATGAAGAAGACCGGTGGTGTAAGTAGTTGTAGGCCATTATATGATAGTAATGTTGACAAGTCTTTTATTATTCCTTCAGCTCCTGTTGTTGATACCGCGGGTGCACATGTAGTGAAGCCTGTAGATATTCATGTTGTAGTCTCTACATCTGGGTGTGAAGTCAGTGTTGGTGATGACAAAGGTGAAGATTTTACTGCTGATACCCATACTTCCAAATCCTGTGGTGAAGTTCCTGTTTGTGATGACAAGGTTGATGTTTTGCACTCTGACACCCATTCCCCTAAATCCGATAAATTGGATGCTTGTCAAACTGCGAGGCTATATGTTTTGGCCGACCTTGCAGATGGCATTGATTGCGGTGACACCGTTGAAGGAGTTGAGACACCTTCTGCTGACAGTGATAGAGAGGGTGATGTGCCGATCCCTTCTGTTCAGAGGTCACCCCTGGGGAGTGTTGAAGCACATGATTTTGTTGGTGGGCAGTCTGTGCTGGGGCAAACATCTGCTGCTTGTGAAAATGAATATGTTCGCATTTCAAGTGATGAAGCTGTCAAAATAGCAGTGTCATCAGAGAAAGTGGAAGATATTGAAGATGTTTCTCCTCAAATGGATGCTAACGAATCCAACTTGTGAGTTGCCTCCCAAATCGCATGGTGATGTGTTTGCTTCTTCTCTCCCATCTCATCCTGACTGGGTGAAGGAGATTTATAGGAGGATTGCGAAGCTTGAAGAGATCCCTAAAATTATGCATCTGTTGTCTGCAAGGGTAGATGCAATTGAAACAAAGATTGTTGAGTTGAATGGGAGCCTTCAAGTGTTTGGTGAGATGGCGAAGAGGTACGATGAGCTTGAGGTCAGGGTTTCTAATTATGAAGCTTTGTTTGAGAGGTTGCAGTCAAACCCTGTCAAGCCTGATGTTAAGGACACTTTTGCAAAAGTTGATGACGAAAGTGTTAGTGGTGCTAAGTATCAGTACACACCTGTGAAGGCTTGAGATAAGCACATTGCTGGTAAGACTGCGAGCTCTCCTGTGGTATTTCATGATGAAAGCACCAGTGGTGGTAAGTGCCAGGGCCCACCCGCGAAGGCTGATGATAAGCACATTGCTGGTAAGTCTGTGAGCTCTCCTGCGATCGTTGATGTTGAACATGTGAGGTATGGTAAGCCCCAGGACACACCCGTGAAGTCTGATGATAAGCACGTTCCTGGCAAGTCCGACGGCCCTCTTGTGAGAGGCGATGATGAACGTGTCAGTGGTGGTGAACCCCAGGCCACACCTGTGAAGGCTGTTGTTGAAGATGTGAACAAAATTTTGAATGATGTTGTGTCTGATCTTTAGCAGTCTTTCCCTGACGAGGAGTTAATGTTGAAATCATCCCCCGCTTCTGGCGAAGGCGTGCCCGTGTCTTTGCCTTCATTAAGTAGTGAGGTTCCAGTAGTGGGTAAGGAGTCTCCACCTGTTGTTGCTGACACTGATTTTAAGGTTTTTGGAGATGAGGTTGGGATTCCAGCAACTTCAGCTGAAGGGCCTCAATCTACAAAGTGTGAAGGTGAAGGCGCTGGTGGTAAAGTTGCTGGAGTTACGGTTGACCCAGCCCTTGAAAAGTACATTTGTCTTTCTGACAATGATGATGACAAGGGCGCAGGCGTTGATTGGGATTCGTTCGCCAAGGATTCTGCAATTCAAATTGAAGTTGACCAACTAAAGGCTTCCAATCTTATCCCATCAAACAGTACATTCTTGTATGGTCTAGTTGTGGAAGTGAAGAAAGTGAGGATGCCAAAGCATGCCCCTAAGAAATCACTGATCAGCTCGGAAGATCATGAATTTATTTATGGACTCGTAAAAAAACTAAGGTATGGTTTAATTTTATGTTTAGTATTTGGTATGAAATGTTGTTGTTATTGTATTAGTTACAGCATCTTATGCTATATATATATTTTTTATTTTTTATTTTTTGCTTTGTGTACTCCTTGGCAGGAATTTTTCTGTTGTTGGTCCAACCTCAAGGGTTGATAGAAAGTTTTTCCAGCGTATTTTATTGAAGAATATGTGGTTTGATTGTCAGGTAATAACTGGTTGTATTTCTACATTATATATTTATATATATATTTGTGGATTACTTTTTATTGTATTATTTGATTGTTGAATCCACTTTTTTATTACTTTGTTTAGCATCTAGAAGCAGGTTTGATTCATATTAGGAAGCGTATTCATGAGGACCCTGTCAAGTATCGAGATGTTCTTGTTCTTGATTGGCTATTTTATCTGAAGTACCTCCCCGACTATGCTTCATGTTATGGGATAGACATAGATCTTGAATCCAGCACTGAGGATTATTTTGTCGGTACGTGCCCTGCTGATTATGGGAAGCCATGGGCATTGGTAAAGAAAATTTACACAATTTTCAATGTTATAAACAAGCACTGGGTGGCGTTGGAGATAAAAATTGAGGATAGGGTAATCAATGTGTTCGATTGCAATGTTCCTGCTGTTAGGGAAGGTGTTCTTGAAGAACAACTGCAACCGTTTGCTATTTGGCTTCCAATTCATTTAGCAAAGGCTGGGCTATTTGAAAACTTCGATTCCTCTCCTTTCCAGTTATATATGGTCCCTGGGTTAATGCATGATTCAACTGGGTATGTATTGGTTATCTTGTTATGTTCTTTGCTTACGTTTAGATACTTGTTATTTATGTCCTTACATTATATTGTTTCTTTCTTTGTCTACAGGGCTTCATGCGGTGTGTTTACATTAAAAGCAATTGAAGCTTCTGTATTTGGGGGAGATGTTACAAATTTCAACAACGAAAAGATCTTTCGTTTCAGAGAACTCATGTGTGCAGATCTGATCAAAGAAACTTGGAGTTTTAGATTTTAGAACCAGTAGTTAGATAGGGTGTTGTTTTGTAAGTGGGGAAGTTTGGATGTAATCTGACAACTTAATTGCTCAAGATAGATAAGAGAACATTATGTGCTGACAACAGTTGCCTAAGTACGAAAATAGTAGTGACACTGATGTTCGTTTTCAAGCAGCGTTGAGACTGTTGTTGTATTTTTCTGAACACTAGGTTAAATTTTGCACACAAATTGATCTTTGTGAATTTTTGCTCATTATGTTCCTATTTTTCGTTAATATAATTTTCTACTTTTTAAATATATATTTTCTTACGCTGCTGTCTTGTTTTTGGTCATCGTTCGAATTAAATTTCATACCGTGGTCGATTGGTGAAAATTTGCTCAACATGATCATATTTCTGCTAAACAACAGGTTAAATTTTGCAAAACAATTAATCTTTGTGAATTTGTGCCCAATAGCATCTTATTTTTGCTTACTAGAATTTTTGACTCTTTAAATTTATATTTTTTTACGATGCTGCCTTTTTTTTGGTCATCGTTAGAATGAAATTGCATACAATGGTCAATTAGTGAAAATTTGCTCAACATGATCATATTTTTGTTCATCACTAGGTTCAATGTTGCACAACAATTGATCTATGTGAGTTTGTTCCCAATATGATATTTTTTGTACTTAATATAATTTGTGAATTTTCAAATATATTTATCTCATCATGTTGTCCTTTATTTGGCCATAATAAAAATTAAATTGCACACCATTGTCGATATGTCGAAATTTGCTCAACATGATATTATTTTTGCTGAACATCACTTTAATTTTGCTCAACAATAGTACATATATTGCACAACAACACTTTGTTTGCAACGACATCTTATTTTTGTTTATTTACGATTTCATAGTTGTTTAATAGATTATTGCTCAACATTGTCTTATTTTTGCTCATCAATGGAATAAAAGTGCACAACATATTATGCCTTTGGAAAACTTGCTCGACATCACTTTATTTTTGCTCAACCATAGTACATATATTGCACAACAACACTTTGTTTGCAACAACATCTAATTTTTATCTATTTACGCTTTGATAGTTGTTTAATAGATTATTGCTCGACATTGTCTTATTTTTGCTCATCAATGGAATAAAAGTGCACAACAACACTTTGTTTGCAATGGCATCTAATTTTTATCTAATTTTGTTTTCAAAGTTTCTTTATAGATTATTGCTCAACATGCTCTTATTTCTGCTCATGAATAGAATAAAACTGCACAACAAAGTACAAACGGGGAAATCTTGCTAAACATCACTGTATTTTCGCACAACGTTAGTACATATATTGCACAACAACACTTTGTTTGCAATGGCATCTAATCTTTATGCAATGTTGTTTGCAAAGTTGCTTTATAGATTATTGCTCAACATGCTCTAATTTTTGCTTATCAATAAAATAAAACTGCTCAACATATAACAAATGGGGAAAACTTGCTCAGCATGGTAAAATACTGATGACAGAATTTGTGTTGACAGACTTATCTTGAATTAGTGAATTAATGTTAATAAGCAAAAACAAATGTCATTTACAAATTTATAAACTGTATTATCCACATTTTCTTTTTTTTGTTTGCTAATAAATCGGGAATTTTGTGAGACTTTATTTATTTGTTATTATTTTTCATATAATTCCATACCTTAGTTCTGCTCAACATCATATTATTCTTGCTCAACAATAGTTTAGATTTGCACAACGCTTGACCCTTGTGAACTCGCTCAACATCACCTTATTTTTGCCCAACGATAGTATATGTATTGCACAAGAACACCACTTTGGTACCAACAACATCTTATTTTTATATATTTATGCTTTCATATTTGCTTAATAGTTTACTGCTCAACATTGTCTTATTCTTGCTCACCAATGGAATAAAAGTGCACAACATATTATGCTTGGGGAAAACTTGCTCAACATCACTTTATTTTTGCCCAACGATAGTACATATATTGCACAACAACACTTTGTTTGCAACGACATCTTATTTTTGTTTATTTACGATTTCATAGTTGTTCAATAGATTATTGCTCAACATTGTCTTATTTTTGCTCATCAATGGAATAAAAGCGCACAACATATTATGCCTCTGGAAAACTTGCTCGACATCACTTTAATTTTGCTCAACAATAGTACATATATTGCACAACAACACTTTGTTTGCAACGACATCTTATTTTTTGTTTATTTACGATTTCATAGTTGTTTAATAGATTATTGCTCAACATTGTCTTATTTTTGCTCATCAATGGAATAAAAGTGCACAACATATTATGCCTTTGGAAAACTTGCTCGACATCACTTTATTTTTGCTCAACCATAGTACATATATTGCACAACAACACTTTGTTTGCAACAACATCTAATTTTTATCTATTTACGCTTTGATAGTTGTTTAATAGATTATTGCTCGACATTGTCTTATTTTTGCTCATCAATGGAATAAAAGTGCACAACAACACTTTGTTTGCAATGGCATCTAATTTTTATCTAATTTTGTTTTCAAAGTTTCTTTATAGATTATTGCTCAACATGCTCTTATTTCTGCTCATGAATAGAATAAAACTGCACAACAAAGTACAAATGGGGAAATCTTGCTAAACACCACTGTATTTTCGCACAACGTTAGTACATATATTGCACAACAACACTTTGTTTGCAATGGCATCTAATCTTTATGCAATGTTGTTTGCAAAGTTGCTTTATAGATTATTGCTCAACATGCTCTAATTTTTGCTTATCAATAAAATAAAACTGCTCAACATATAACAAATGGGGAAAACTTGCTCAGCATGGTAAAATACTGATGACAGAATTTGTGTTGACAGACTTATCTTGAATTAGTGAATTAATGTTAATAAGCAAAAACAAATGTCATTTACAAATTTATAAACTGTATTATCCACTAACATTACTCTTATATAATACTGATGACAGAATTTGTGCTGACAGCCTTATCTTGAATGCTTCATCCTCCTCTTGTACTCTCCCAAAGAAAGCTTTCTATTCGTAGTTGGTCTTCCTGCTCTTTTTCTTACTACTGGTGGGTAACATTTGATGGATTTGATCACATCAGGGATGTTTCCTTCATCTTCATCCAACACTGGATATATTGTTTCTGCATATGTCATATGCCAAGCGTCATTGCTGTAAAATTTTGCAACAAAATCAGACACATTTGCTTTTATGTGTGTTATTGCTGCTAGAGCATGTACACAAGGCATTTTCTCGACATCAAATACTCTGCACGTACATGTTCTCGCTGATAAATCAACTATAGCTACAGCTCCTTGACCATTGATCTCAAATTGTGATTCATTCATCTTTTCTACTTTGCATACCCCAACCTGCGCTTGTGATTCTCTTATCAACTTAAGGATCTCCGGAGTTAGTCTGTCTTGATTTGCCAGTGCTTTTTCTCTCCTGTCCAGGAACCATGATGTGAGCTTTTCCCTAGCAAACTCCACAAGTGCCACAATGGGATAATTCTTTTTGCCTCTGAAAACAGAGTTCAAACTCTCAGCATTGTTGGATGTCATCATGTTGTATCTATCACACCTTGAATGTGCTCTTGCCCATTTATCAAAACCTGCTGACACCGGATATTCTAATAGCTTTGGACAGGTTGCTTCGATTTGTGCAAGGTGGCTGTTGAACTCTTGGATAGTGTAACTCTCTGCTGCTTTTTTGAACATTTTCCCCAACTCTTTTTTCTTGAATGTTCCTTTGATGTTTTGTTTCAAGTGCCACATACATATGCAATGTGTAGCTGTTGGATAAGCTAATGATACAGCCCTTGAAATGCTAGCATGTCTATCAGAGACAAACACTAAGTCATTTGAAGGAGGCACAACCTGCAGCAGCTGATACATAAACCATTCCCAAGAGCTGTTGTTTTCGGAGTCAACAATACCAAAAGCAAGTGGAAAGATTTGTCTATTTGCATCTTGTGCAACTGCTCCAAGCAACGTCCCTCTATATTTGCCAGTTAGGAATGTTCCATCAACAACAACCACCTGATATATAAACAAATAAAATTACTTATGTTGTCAAAATTAAGGAAATCGATGACAACAGAATTTGTGCTGACACTATTTAAGGCATACCTTCTTTAAGAGTGGGAATGCTCTGATGCACTGTCCAAATGACAGAAAGAAGTATTGAAATATATCTTCTTTGTCTTTTGAAATTAAAGCTATAGTCCCATTGTTTCTCTCCATGAGCATATGGCAAAACGATGGCAAATCTGCATAATTTGATTCTGGTGTCCCATTAACCATTTCATGAGCTATTTTTGATGACTTCCATGCTCTCTAGTAGCTAATTTGCATCTTTTGTTCTGTTCTCATTTTATCCTTTATCTGTGCTGGTTTGTATCCAACGTCAACACTGTGTAATTATAGTCAAATTAGAATAAATCATATATTAGAAAGCAAGTTAAAATATAAATACTATCTCTTAAAAAAAGTGCTCACCTTGATTCGATGATACTTGCAATCACAGAAGATGAAGGCTGTTTGCAGTGTTTTGTCCTGAAATCCCATGTGCAGGTGTGCATTTCCACATACACTATGACCTCATGCCAAGTTGGGCCAAAAGTTTTGACATGCACTTTCCATTTGCAGTCAAGATCTGCACAATGCGCTCTATAATACTTTGTATCTGCTTTTACAACGCGAAAACCAAATATCTCAGTTATTGACAACATCTCTAAAGCATGCTTAACTGCTTTCCTTGATGCAAAGCTTTTGCCTACGCAAATCAAGTTTTCTGAATTGAGATTCACACTAGACACAGTAGAGCTATCAGCATCCCAATCTTCTAGTGTAGTCTCTCTCCTGTGTGCTGTAGAATAGAATGCTCTCCATATTTCATCTGCAGAATCTTCATCACTTGCAGTGTCATTGTTTATAGAATTCATGTCATCTCCAACATCTTCCAACAATACACCTTTCATCCTGGTGTCACCAATCAATGTCATGTTATTTTCCTCTGTAACATTATCTGTAATAGTTGGATTGCATGCCACCAACTGTAAACTCTCAGCTGAGGATGGCTGTTGATCTTCAATGTCTGCACTATTTGATTTAATGCTGACACACAACTCCACAGCATATTTAACATTCTCTAGGTCAGACAACTTTAAAAACTCTTTCAAATCAGCATCACATTCCACAAGAAGCGGAGCTCTCAACAGCTTGAAAGGGTGTAAATGATTGAATTTCAATTCCAATGCACTATCTATATTGAATCTGGTGTGAACTTTTTCAGTTAAACCCTGTAATGTTATTGTCTCGTCAATCATAAACACCTTTGAAGTAGTGTCTCCAACAAAGGTTGGACATGAATCATTAACCAACCATTTCCCACCACACACAACTGTAATAATGTGGGTTGCCATTGTAATCTGCAGAGTATGAATTTAAGAGGATAAGTAAATTTAAGTAATAGATTTGAACACCTTGTGCAATTTTTCTATGACTGAATTATAGTGCTGACATTGCTCAATCAATGTTCAATAACGATGAGACGACCAACCAAAGTGATTAGAATAAACCTCTTACTGTATGTATAAGCATAGATTTCCATACTGTTATAGCATATATAAGTATAAAATATTCTGACTAAAAACAATGACATGATCAACCAAAGTGAGTAAAATACACATCTTACTTAAAAGCAACAATAGATTTGCACTGTCAAAAGCAACCATAGATTTGCACACCTTGTGCAATTTTTCTATGACTGAATTGTAGTGCTGACATTGCTCAATCAATGTTCAATAACGATGACACGACCAACCAACAATTTTATTATGACTCCATTGCAGTGATGACATGGCTTAATCAACATTGAATAAGGAAGTCTAGTGATGACATTAGCAATCAAAGTCTAATAAGGAATCAATACTTCAATATAGAGTGCAGATTCAAGTGTAAAGATGACATGAACAACAAAATGAATACAATAGACCTGTTGTGAAGTGAATTATATAAATGTTGCACTTTTTGGGGGAAACTTCTGTGATTAAGGTATACTGATTATTTGAAACAATCATATTTAAATCACATCCTAAGCAATCATAGAGATGACTTCAGCAATGTAAAATATGAATAAGCATAAATAACCATAAACATACACAGATTCGATTTGAAACTTTAATATTACACTTATAAAGAAAAAAATGCTCATAAACATTAATTCATGTTTAAAAAATCAATCAAAATTTGCGCCAAAGGCGCAAATTTTGATGCTATTGAATGTATAAGCATAGATTTCCATACTGTTATAACATATATAAGCATAAAATATTCTATACTGATATTCCCTGTGCAATTTTATTATGACTCCATTGCAGTGATGACATGGCTTAATCGACATTGAATAAGGAAGTCTAGTGATGACATTAGCAATCAAAGTCTAATAAGGAATCAATACTTCAATATAGAGTGCAGATTCAAGTGTAATGATGACATGAACAACAAAATGAATACAATACACTTCTTCTGGTGAACTTCTATGATTAAGGTCTACTTATTATTTCAAACAATCATATTGAAATCACATCCTAAGCAATCATAGAGATGACCTGAGCAATGTAAAACATGAATAAGCATAAATAACCATAAACATACACAGATAAAACTTGAAACTTGAATATTACACATATACAGGAACAAATGTTCATAAATTTGCGCCCAAGGCGCAAATTTTGGCGTAATCAACACTTGTAATCACACGATTCCAATTCGTAATCACAAAACCGAACCAGTTATTTGCGCCTTCGGCGCAAATTGAAGCAATAATCACAAAACTGAAGCTGTAATTGCAAAACTGAAGCATACATAAACACAGAATGAATCTGTAATCACGAAACTCAAGTAGTAATCTCAAACCAAAAAATTCTATGAAATTTCCGCCTTCGGCGCAAATTTAAGCAGAAATCGCAAAACTGAAGCAGTAATTGCAAAACCGAAGCACAAATAAACACAGACTGAAGGAGCAATCTCAACACTAAAGAAGTAATCCAAAAATTCCCGTAAAATTTGCGCCTTTTGCTCAAATTTGCGTGTTTGATGCAAATTCTAATCGACTTTAAAATCTAGTAAATTGACTTACCTGATTCTCTAGATTACACTTCAAAATCGATAGCTTCGTTGATGTCGGAATGGTAATCTCTCGCAAACCCTAGCAATTTCCGGCGATCAGGTCGGGAGAGAGAAACAGAGCGTCCGCAGAGGGAGAGGTGGAGGAGAGAGAAAAGCGTTTGTGAAGAGAGAGTGAAGCCTTTTATTGCGTCCATTTTGCAAAAATGTCCTAATACGCGGCTATTTTGCAAAATTAGCCCAATTTCGTGGCTATTTTGCAAAACCCCCCTTAATTAAATTCGAAATTAACTAAATAAATATGTGGAAATTCGTCCAAACAGTGACAGCTGCAAATATGATGAATTTCGGCCATTCTTGACATCGATTTTGGAGAAACCTTCAACAGCAAAGTTGTAGATCTTTTCGTCCTCGTTCCAAAAATGTATAGCACGACCTCATCCGATAAATATGGACTCCGAACGACCCGTTTTACTGAGACGTCGAAATGCTGTCAACCCATTAAGAACGAACCCAAATTTGAACATTAGCTCACCTTGCTCCTTTGAACCTTGTTCCATGGTGGAGCCTTCTTCCTCCTTTTGAGGATGACACTCTTCGCCATCAATGGCCCTCGAATCGGTCTTGAGAGCTCGCCTGGATCAAGATCATTGTTTGACCCACAGAAGGCCATCTTGATCCGCATCATTCTCCCCTTCTTAGCTTCGATTCGTCCTCGAATCGAGTCGTTGATGATCAAAGGGGAAGGAGTAACCCCCAAAAAGTAACTTCCTTGACAATCAACTTGAGATGGCGCCAGCAGAATTTGAGGCAAAGGAACCTCAAAAACAACACCTGTCATAGGGAACATTGAGCAATCAAGAGGAACAATATCAATAGGCTCAATAACCCTATGAACTTCAGAATTCTCAACATTAGGAACATTCTCAAGAGGTACAATAGCTAACTCAAGAGAAGTGTCCCCAACGTCCTCATCGTTGTCGTCAGAAGCACCCACAGCATCTAGCGCAGCATTGCAGTCCACTTGCAGAGCAGTTTCGGGTGCCTTAACGGAGGAGTCCTGCAGCGTGTCACTCACCGTTGGAAAGCTCGTCGAGTCAGCTCCGCAATAAGACTGAGTTGACTCAATTCCGAGGTCGGAGTCAACGGGAATCTGCGAGACAGGTTCGGCGCGTTGTGCTGTTTTCTGGGCAAAGTATTTGTCCACCATATCCGCAATTCTCAACTCTCGGCGTCGTTCCTCCTCCTCTTGTCGCCGTGCCTCCTCAGTCTCTCTTTGTTGGAGAAGCCGAATCTGATAGCGTTGTCGACACCTCTTATCTTCGATCTCCAATTGACGTTGTTCTTCCTCTTAAAGTTGAAGCCAAAGTTGGCGTCTTTTGACTTCGCGTTGATGCTCTAGGGTTTGTTGTTGTAGCCAAGCTCTCCGACGTAACTCTTGTTAGCGTCGTTGTTGTTTAGCACGTTCCAAAGCAAAAAATCCATCCAATGGATCGGGATCATCCTCCCAGTCGCCCCAAATTTCCCAACCCATCAAATCAAATTGTGAATAACATCAAGAAAAGACAAGAACTTGCGAAACCTACGGCTCTGGCAGATTCAGCGACAGAAACACTGGTTCAGCGACGGTTTTTCAGGATGGGTTTCTTTTTTGCGTTTGATTTTGTGTTTGGAATTAGGGTTTAGATCTTGGTTTGGTATCGGATGAACAAGAACATAAATTGATTGCGAAGGCTTTTGGATTGGGAATCGAGGGAACCTTTTAATCCTTAAAAGGGTTCCTCAATTATAATTCCAATCTGAATAATTCAAAGCTTACAATGTTGTTTAAATAGAAAAACATACCAATTCTATCTTTGCAAAAGATAGAGCTTTGGTTAGATAAAGATAAATAAAATATCTAAAGATAGCTAATTCTTTCCTAAGATAAATCAAACCTAATAAAGATAGATAAATAACAACTTAGTGGAAAAGGAATTACCTAGATGAGATATTTTCCTTCCACCTTATTATTTCCTAATTGCATAAAATAAATATATCTAATTAATTAAATTCGAAATTAACTAAATAAATATGTGGAAATTCGTCCAAACAGTGACAGCTGCAAAGATGATGAATTTCGGCCATTCTTGACATCGATTTTGGAGAAACCTTCAACAGCAAAGTTGTAGATCTTTTCGTCCTCGTTCCAACAAGGTATAGCACGACCTCATCCGATAAATATGGACTCCGAACGACACGTTTTACTGAGACGTCGAAATGCTGTCAATCCATTAAGAACGAACCCAAATTTGAACATTAGCTCACCTTGCTCCTTTGAACCTTATTCCATGGTGGAGCCTTCTTCCTCCTTTTGAGAATGACACTCTTCGCCATCAATGGCCCTCGAATCGGTCTTGAGAGCTCGCCTGGATCAAGATCATTGTTTGACCCACAGAAGGCCATCTTGATCTGCATCAATTTCTGCACGTTGTCTGTGACGCTCCACATCTCTGTACTTCTTGACCACACCATATTGCTCGACCGTGAGGATGGTGGGTTCATGGTGAATGGGGCGCAGAATTGGGCGTTTCTTCACTTGATTTTCACAGTTAAGGATGACATTCCCTGTCTTCTCACGCACATGATCGAAGGTTTCTTGTTTTAGTGGCATGATAGAGCCTGTAGCAGTGTAGGTTAAAGCATTAAAAAGCATCATCTGATCTAGCTTGCAGTTGACCATAGAGAGTAGCTCATGAGTCTGGTCCTGGCGAATCACCACATCCGACCACATTCTGCTCAAATCAAACCTAAGGTCTTGAATCTCAGTCTCCACAGCAACCAATCTGTCCTCGTTTACACTGTTATCAGTAACTTGTTTCCCTTTCGAATCTTTTCTCAGGATCCATTGCCCCCTCAAATTTTTAGCAATTCCCAATCTCTCGAGACAGCCTTCATTAATGATCCCGCTATAGGTTTTCTTTTCTTCTCCTGATGTGTCGATATCAAAGGCTTCAAAGATTTTGGGCAAGAGGTTCGCATAGGGTAATGGCATAGAACGAGAGGAGATAGAGAGATGGGTCATATAATCGAGAATGAGTTTGGGCAAATCAGGCTCATATCCGTTCATAATTAGGAAAAGGATCTCGAGAAGATTCTCGGTCACCAATTCTCTGGAATTGATGCGTGGGAACATACAGCGAGCCAGAATAGTGAAGATGATCTTGGCTTGAAGGTTTAGAGCAGTGTGAGTTGGTTTGAGGGACGATGAGGATCCAGGGCCTTGAGATTTTAGGAAGAATTCATCTCGTGCTCGTGAGAGACACTCGAATCGGCTTGGGAACTCTTTTGTGGGGATTTCACTGGGAAGATCAAGGATGAGAGCAAGACTTTCGGGAGAGAGGCGGATTCGGGTGTTCTTGACCTTGGATACAAGGGTTAGGGTTCCATTTACCCGATGAACAGTGATATTAGCATAGAAAAGTCTAGTAAGCTGGGGATAGGCAAAATTGCCAGGGTTAAGGACAGTCTAGAAACAGGTAGACTTGAGGAGGGAAATGCATGGCAAGGGCATGGATTGGAGAAGGGAGAAATCGACAGCATCATAGAAGCATAATCTTCGGTTGCAAAAGTCCTGTTTCCAGGACTCTGCAACCTCCTTAGAGCAAAACCAGTTGGGGGAAATGCTAGAGGATACCTGGGGAGGACGAGCAGGAGCAGATGTGGCTGGAGCTTTGCCTTTGGATTTCTTGAGCAGAGGTGGTGGCGATGGTGAGTTCTCGCTGGAGTCCTCGGAATGATCCTCAGATTCTTCCATAATCTGCTTGCCCTTGTTGGCCGACATCTTGTACCTCTTAGCAGATGGGGCAGGAGACGGGGATGCTGAAGAGTGCTTTGATCCCACCATTTTTGGTTTAGAAACAGGGAGAGGTTTTGGAAATCAATGAGAGGGAGAGAGAGAGCACAGAGAGAGTGAAAAGGGAGTGAGTTTAGATAGAGAGAAAGAAAGGATTAAAAAGCCAAAAAACTGGAAACTGAATCGTTTCTCTCTTTTTCAAATCGGCAAGTACAGATTCAATAACTCACTTGAATAGTAAGTAATGATTATCAGATTTTTCTAAACCCAAGGAGTCAAATCCACTTGCAAAAATTAAAGAGATTAGAATAATTTTAAAATGGAAAATGAGATATGTGTAAACAGATATTTGAAAGAGAAAAAGAAAATCAAAGAAACTCTTGTTAAATATCCATAGGATATCAACAGAATTTGATCCAATATTATTTGATTCGGATGAACATCTTGGAACCCTATGAAGTTAAGGCCTTGAGATGTCAGTTGAATTTTTGAACTTTCATATAGGGAGTGATTACTCCCCCTAAGAAAGTGCTTCCCTATTAAGCATACCCAACTCCAATCTAATAAAGTTAAAACGATCTTCAGGGAGTGGTTTAGTAAAAATATCAGCTAACTGAAAATCAGTAGATATGAAGGATATTGATACATCACCTTTCTCCACATGATCTCTTATGAAATGATGTCTCACATCAATGTGCTTGGTTCTCGAGTGCTGCACCGGATTTTTAGTGATGGAAATAGCACTAGTATTATCACACAATATAGGGATACCTTTAAGATCAATTCCAAGGTCTCTGAGCTGTTGTGTTATCCAAAGTATCTGAGAGCAACATGCACCAGCAGCAATGTACTCGGCTTCTGCAGTTGATAAGGCCACTGAATTTTGTTTCTTAGAGTGCCAACTTATCAAGGAAGATCCTAGGAGTTGGCAGCAACCAGAAGTGCTTTTTCTACCAACCTTGTAGCCTGCAAAATCTGCATCTGAGTAGCCTGTTAAATGAAAGTTACTCTGTTTGGGATACCAGAGCCCAAGGTCTTGAGATCCATTTAGGTATCTGAAGATTCTTTTTACAGCAATAAGGTGAGACTCTTTGGGGTCACTTTGGAATCGAGCACTCATACAGACACTGAACATTATATCAGGTCTACTAGCAATAAGGTATAGGAGTGAACCAATCATACCTCTGTACTCTTTTTGGTTTACATTCTTACCATTCTTATCTTGATCAAGGGAGAGAGTGGAGCTCATAGGGGTCTTTGCTACCTTTGATTGTTCCATTTTGTACTTCTTTAGTAGATCCCTGGTGTATTTCCCTTGATTCAGAAAGATTCCCTTACTTGTTTGAAGAACTTGTAAACCGAGGAAGAAGTTTAATTCTCCCATGAGACTCATTTCAAATTCTCTGCACATAATCTCAGAAAACTCCTTACAGAGGGAATTGTTAGTAGCACCAAATAATATATCATCTACATATATTTGAACAATCAAAAGATCATTTCCATGAGTCTTGATGAAGAGAGTTTTTATCAATCAATCCTCTTTGAAAACCATTTTCAAGAAGGTATTTGGACAATCTCTCATAACAAGCTCTTGGGGCTTGTTTGAGACCATAGAGAGCTTTGTCCAATTTATACACATGATTAGGAAATTCTTCACTTTCAAATCCTGGTGGTTGAGCAACATAAACCTCTTCTTCCAAGAACCCATTTAGAAATGCACATTTGACATCCATTTGAAATAGCTTGATACCCATGAAAGATGCAAAAGCAAGTAATATTCGTATAGCTTCTAACCTTGCTACGGGAGCAAATGTCTCCTCGTAGTCTATACCTTCTTCTTGATTGTATCCTTGAGCAACAAGCCTTGCTTTGTTTCGAATGATCTTGCCTGCTTCATCCAATTTATTCTGGAACACCCATCTAGTTCCTATGACTGATTGATGCATTGGTCTGGGTTGAAGAGTCCATACCTTGTTCCTTTCAAACTCATTTAGCTCATTTTGCATGGTCGTGATCCAGTCCGAGTCTTTGAGTGCTTCAGCTGGGGTTTTTGGTTCTACAAGAGAGACAAAAGCATAGAAGGCACAAGGATTTTTTAATCTAGATCGAGTTTGCACCCCAGATGATGGATCTGATATGATGTCTTGAGCTGAGTGTGAAGAGGCATGTTTGAACTTTCGTTGCTTTGAACCCTGATCGTTTGGGATAGTAGCAGGCCTTTCTTCAAGGTCTTGAGTGACAATTTGAGAGTTGGATTCTTCAATAACTGAATCCCGATTCTGTAGTTCTTTCTCAAGGTCTTGAGATAGCTCGTTGGTATCTTGGATTTGTTCTTGCATGTTTCTTTCTTGGTCCTGCTTATTCTCAGCCTTGTCCTCTTCTTCTTCATCCGAATCATGATGATTTAGATTGAGATCTACAAAACCTTCACTTAACACACCATTTTTGCTTTCGTCGAATACCACATGGATACTCTCCTCAACAATTTTGGTGCGCTTGTTATAAACTCTATAAGCTTTATAATAGTAGAATAACCAAGGAAGATACCTTCATCACTACGTGCGTCAAATTTCCCAAGATTGTCTTTGTCGTTGTTATGAACAAAGCAAGTACATCCAAAAGGTTTGAAGTAGGAAATGCTAGGTTTTCTTCCTTTGAAAAGTTCATAAGGAGTCTTTTTCAAAATGGGGCGAATTAAGCATCGATTCAAGATATAGTTAGCCGTATTAACAGCCTCATCCCAGTAGAATTTTGGCAAACCATTTTCCAAAAGCATTGTCCTAGACATGTCCTCCAAAGTGCGGTTCTTTCGTTCCACAACTCCGTTTTGTTGAGGAGTTCTAGGTGCTGAAAAGTTGTGTGAAATTCCATATTTAACACAAAACAAATCAAATTTAAGTTGATCAAATTCTCTACCATGATCACTCCTAATGGAGACAATAGGTATGTTTTTCAAGGTCTGCAACTCCTTACAAAGTTTAGAAAACTCGAGCAGAGCCTCTGATTTTTCTCTTAAAAAGGAGATCCATGTAAAACGAGAGAAATCATCAATAATAACCAGGATGTATTGTTTACCCTTTGGAGATTTGACACGCATAGGTCCACACAAGTCCATATGTAACAACTCAAGAGGGCGAGAGGAACTTACAACCTTTTTAGGTTTGAAGGAACTGCGTGTCTGTTTACCTCTTGTGCATGCATTGCATAGATCTTCTTTCTTGAAGTTCAAATCAGGTAATCCTCGAACAAGATCTCTTGTTTTAAGTTTATTGAGGGTGTGCATGCTTACATGACCTAGTCTTCTATGCCATAGGCTGGGGTCTTCTGTCAAGACCTTGAGACACTTGAGTTTTGTATCTATAATATGGTTAGCATTTACGGCATAAGTGTTGTTGTGCCCGTGAGCAGTGAGGATCAGATCATCAGTCTCTTCAATCCTGACTTCACACTTGTGTCTGTCAAAGCTAACTTTGTTTCCTTTGTCACACAGCTGAGAGACACTCAAGAGGTTATACTTTAATCCATCAACAAGATAAACATCCTTAATGCAACTCTTTGAATTACCAATATTACCAATACCGATAATGTTACACTTCCCTTTATCACCAAGAGTAATTATTCCAGTGGTTTGCTCCTTAAGATCTTGGAATAGAGATTTCTTTCCACTCATGTGTCGTGAGCATCCACTATCCATTATCCATTTTGGCTCTTTGTTCTTGATGATATCCTGCAATACAAACATCAACCTTTCCGGCTAGACCAATACATAGTTTTAGATTCATAATGAGGATAGACCATATTGGGTAGTCTTGTCCCCTTAGGAACCCAAACTTGTTTTATCTGCTCATTAAGTCGAACTGGAAATGTATTTCTAATGATGTAAGGATCTTTTCGCCTATATGGACAAGTTTCTTTAACATGCCCTTTCTTACAGCAGTGGAAGCAAGTAGGTGAACGTCAATAGCCTTTAGCTTTCACAAAAGTGGTACTAGGTTTCTTTGGGAAGTTCTTGTTGTATCCAATACCACTCCTATTAATAGAGAGTTGTTGTTCACCCAACATTTTATCAAGATTGGCTTTAGATCTGGTGAACTGAATGAGTGAAGTCTGCTGGTCTTGGCACTTATCGGTTAGCTTTGCCTTCTCTTTCTCTAAATCCTCATTACAATTCTTTAGAGAGGAGAGGCTTTGCTTAAGATCAGAATTTTTTGAGCTTAAGATCTTGACTTTAATGTCAAGGGCCGACCGAGAGGTTTCAAGATTTTTCATTTCCAGCGACATATCACTAATACATTTATGTTGATCTATCAGCTTTTCCTTCAAGGTGTTGATTTCACTGCTGTGAGCATTTTCATTAGAAATCATATTTCTTAGGACTTCAGAAAGAACATCGGGGGGCTAGACATTAGGTTTCTTACCACTTGTTCAAGGCCTTGAGTCTGTGATCCTTCATGTTCAGCCACAAGACAGAGATTTGCCTGCTCTTTTTAGTGTTTGAGTCACTTGATGAATCTGAGTCACTCCAGGTTGCAAGCATAGCCTTTTTCTTTTGTTCATATCTCTTGAACTTATTTCTTTTCTTCATAGGACATTCCTTTACGAGATGATCTGTCTCGCCACACTCAAAATATGTTAGCACTTTTGGCTTCTTTGACATGTTGGGAGACTTGCCTTTGAATCTAGATGAATCAGCATTTTCACGGTTGGAAAATTGCTTTTTCATCTTCAGAATTCGAGCTAATCCCCATGTGATGAGAGCAAAAGGATCATCCTCAGATTCATCACTCTCAGATTGTGATTGATCTTTCTTAGCTTTGAGAGCAAGGTTCTTTGCTGTTGAGGGTACTTCTCCATCTTCCTCGTTTAGTATCATCTCATGAGTAATAATTTTTTCCGAGAAGATCATCTAATGGTAGTGTAGAGAGATCTTGAGCTTCCTCAATTGCAGTAACCTTGGGACCCCACTTGATTTTTGGGAGGCTCCTAAGAACCTTCCGAACTTTCTCCGGGTTGGAGAAGGTTTTTCCAAGTGAGTCGAGGTTGTTTCCAATTTGAGTGAATCTTGTAAACATCTCCTTTACTGTCTCATCAGGATTCATCTTAAATAGCTTGTATTGTCTGAGAAATATATTAATCTTACTCTTCTTGACTTGACTGGTGCCCTCATAAGTAACTATAAGCTTGTCCCAAATTTCCTTGGCACTTTTGCAAGGTGAGACACGGTTAAACTCATTAGCATCGAGAGCGCAGTACAATAGATTCATAGCTTTGTAGTTCTTAGCAATGTTTTCAAGATCAGTCTGATCGTAATCAAATTCAGTTTTATCAACTTGCTTTCCATCGACAGTCTTTTTTGGAACGTGTGGTCCATTCTTGACCAGGCCCCATAGCTCAAGGTCTTGATCAATGATGAACATTTGCATCAGTGATCTCCAGTGGACAAAGTTATTGCCATAGAAAAGTGGAGGTCTATTGGTTGACCTTCCTTGAGCAAAACCTCCATCACCTATGGTAGACATGCTGAAAACTCACAAGATTGTTAAATCAAAAAGCTGTGAGCCAAGCTCTGATACCAATTAAAGAGTCTATAAGGCGATGAATAATACTCTAGAAGGGGGGGATGAATAGAGTATGGACGTTTTTCGCAACAGTAGAAATTTAGTGCAACTTGTCAAGACCTTGATACAGGCTATCAGGACTTGACGAAGTAAAATCGAATATGATAATGTAAATGCGGAATATAAAAGATGAACACACGAATTGTTAACGAGGTTTGACACCAACTTGGCCTACGTCCCCGCCTAGGATTATCCAACCCATAGGATTCAAACACTTCTTATTTCACTTCACTTGAGCGTAGAACTTCCTAGAGAAATTACCCTTTCTCTATACAAAGCCTCACCACTTTTATTCTAGCTCTCAACCTTACAAGTGAAATAAAAGCTCACACCACACACCAAGTGTGCTTTGATCGAGTATGAAATACTCTAAGTGTAAAATGAATGACTTGTACAATAAGTGCTAGTGTTTCTCTCAACTCTTAAACAATGAACAACACTTAGGCTTTTAGAGAGTGTTAGAGAAACTAGAGATGACGAATGCTTTAGGATGCTATGATTGCTTGAGTGCTTGCTTAGGTGGTTTTCATCCTTCTTGGCCTTCGTCTTTATATAGTCGGAAAACTTATAGAGCTTCTTGGAGGGAGACCGTTTGAATTTCAAATACTTTCCAATTCAAGACATTTGAATTCTTTCCAACAATGATCCTTTCGTTTCTGTGCTTTCCAAGATTGTTCCATCAATCTTCTTCATGATCACGTATGATCAATTGGATCGGTTCTTTCCTTGTATGACAAATGAGATCCTAGGAAGAGCATACATAATGTATCTTGCACACAAAATGGGTTAGATGAGAAACATATGTATATAATTTGATTAAGGCCGAATCATATCTCATATCCCAAAATAAAGCCCATTATAATATAGGCCCAACAAGGTTGTCCTCGGATTCTTTCCTGTAAGAGAACAAGTCAATAGAGAAATGCATAAGTGATATTCCAAACATTTTAGTCTGGGTTTCAAGACCTTGAAATCCAACTTTTTGTCTTTCATCATCCTTTAGATCACTTGCACGTTAGCTCTCAAGATTTTACAATCAAGGTGGAGTCTTCAACAATATTTAACCTTTTAAGCTTATGATTTAAATATACAATTCAAATATCACAATACATGTACTATATGTATTAATTAAGGAACTACCAAATTAACGTAGGATGCAAAGTAGTAAGTACCATTTTTTTAATCAAATTAAAGACATCTATTCATTAATTATGAAAAATTACATTAAATATCTAAATAGTAATATTATTTTCTCCCATTAATATATTAGGGTAATATTTATTTTAAAAACGAATATATGTACGTATATATAATAGATATATATTAACATCATAAAAAAATGATGGTATTACATATATTGGTAAAGCTAATAGATCTTTTATTTTTCCATTATAAAAAAAGTGACAGGATTGAATATTTAGATATAACATTCTATGAATCCCAACGCATGTGATGTATAAATTATCTTCCTATATATATATATATATATATATATATATATATATAATAACATTATTTTTTTAATTAAATTTTATGTGAAAATTAAAATATTTTATTTGAATTTTTTATGGTAAAAGTAGAAAACTTTCTAATGGATCGATTTTATCGTAGATAAATCTATCTAATTAAGATATAAGGTTATATTGGATAAATATTTTATCTAAAAAAATAAGCTTTTTACCTAACTATATTGACTTATTAATTGATGTGACCCAAAAATATAAGGACTTTTCAGCTAAGTGTTCACTTTTAACAAGGCATTTTGCAAAATGTCCACTTTTATATTCCTTTTTGCAAAATGTCATAATATGACACTTTTGCCCCTCCTTCCCATTCCCTTCCTTCCTTCCCAATTTTATTTTGACCATTAACCGGTCAAAGTCAATGAATTTGGTGACACAACTTTGATGACAAAAAAATAAATTTGGTGACAGTTTTTTTTTTTACGAGATTAGTGTCACCACCTTTATAAGTGGTGACACCGGTCAATGACTTTGGTGACACAACTTTGGTGACACACATGTATGATGATAAACAAATTTTTTGGTGACAGTTTTTTTTTTGTTTTTGTTTACGAGATTAGTGTCACCGCCATATCACTGTCACCACAACCCATATCGCAGTCACCACCACCCATATCGTTGTCACCACCCTTATTGCGGCCACCACGTCTGTCGTTGTCACCGCCCTATCGCTGTCAGCACTCCTATCGCTGTCACCATTACCCCTATCGCTGTCACCAACACTCCTATCGCTGTCACCACCACTCCTATCGTTGTCACCACCACCTCTATCACTGTCACCACCACCCATATTGTTGTCACCACCCTTATTGCTGTCACCACCTCTATCGCTATCACCGCCCTATCGCTGTCACCACCACTCCTATCGTTGCCACCACCACTCATATCGCTGTCACCACCACCCATATTGCTGTCACCACCACCCATATTGTTGTCACCACCCTAATTGTTGTCACCATCTCTATCGTTGTCACCGCCCTATCGCTGTCACCAACACTCCTATCGCTGTCACCACCACTCCTATCGTTGTCACCACCACCTCTATCACTGTCACCACCACCCATATTGTTGTCACCACCCTTATTGCTGTCACCACCTCTATCGATATCACCGCCCTATCGCTGTCACCACTACTCCTATCGTTGCCACCACCACTCATATCGCTGTCACCACCACCCATATTGCTGTCACCACCACCCATATTGCTGTCACCACCCTAATTGTTGTCACCACCTCTATCGTTGTCACCGCCCTATCGTTGTCACCACCACTCCTATCGCTGTCACCACCACCCCTATCACTGTCACCACCACCTCTATCACTGTCACCACCACCCATATTGCTGTCACCATCCTTATTGTTGTCACCACTACTCCTATCGCTGTCACCACCACCCATATCACTGTCATCACCGCTCCCATCACTGTCACCACCACCTCTATCGATGTCACCACCCTTATTGCTGTCACCACCTCTATCGCTGTCACCGCTCTATTGCTATCACCACTCCTATCGTTGTCACCACCACCCTTATCACTGTCACCACCACTCCTATCGCTGTCACCACCACCCCTATCGCTGTCACCAGCACCCCTATCGTTGTCACCACCCCACCACCTCTATCGCTGTCACCACCCCACTACCCCTATCGCTGTCACCACCCCCACCACCGCTATCGCTGTCACCACCCCCACTAGGGTGGCTCAAAATGGACCCGACCCGGAAACTCCACCCGACCCGACCCGGAAAACACGGGGTCGGGTCTCGGGTCGAATTTTAGAAAATCCTGGGTCAACGGGCGGGTCGGGGTCAGACCCGTTGACCCGGATTTTTTTTAAAAATTTTATATATAAATATACATATGGTATATGTATACTGTATACATCATGTATATAGTGTGTATATATATATATATATATATATATATATATGTTAATATGCATACAGTGTACTGTATACCGTACGTATTATACTTTGTATATATAGTGTACAGTGTATATACCATGGTGTATAATATATATAGTGCATATACCATGTATTATACTTTGTATATATGTTGATATGTATACAGTGTCCATATAACACATATATGCCATATTATATACTGTATAGTATATATAAGGAAAATAATAAAATATAAAAAATATTATAAATCTATATGTGTTACGTATTTAAAAACCGTAAAATATATCGGAATTTTAAAACTCGGGTTTTCGGGTGAACCCGTCACCCGACCCGAAAAACCCGGAATTACAAATCTCGGGTTCGGGTCGGGTGACGGGTCGCATTTTTAAAAATCCCGGGCCTTCGGGTTGACCCCCACCCGGAATGTTCGGGTCGAGTCGACCCGGATGAGCCACCCTAACCCCCACCACCCCTATCGCTGTCACCACCCCCCACCACCCCTATCAATAAGCACTGTTACCACCCTTATCGTTGTCATCACAAGTGTACCAAGTGTTGTCACCACTAGTGTACCAAGTGAAAGAATGACCAAGTGTCATTAGTGGTGTCCCCAAAATGTAAAAACATTGTAATGACATCCTAAACACTAGAAAGGCTTATTTTTTGTTGACACATGTGATGACAATGTTGGTGACACAAAAATTTGTGTCATCAATAAAATTTAAACATTTACCGAGATGCAAAATAAGAAAAACATGGTGACACAAAATCATCATGTATTCATACCTAAATGAATTACTGCAAAAAAAAAATTAAATGGCCATAAAGAACAATTAATGCAATTTTAAGATCAAGATGTTGGAATATAATAATACAGCCGCATTGACATAAAGTATCCACAAACTGAATGTTAAGCCATCTATGTAGCTATTAATATTACTAATTCTGCTAGCATTTTGCTGACGTGTCACGCTCACAATTAAAGTTGATCGAATTTATTATTCAAATGAGCTTTTCTTATTGGTCAATATTATTATGGAAACTTTAAAATATTTGTTTTCTATATTAAATATGATTTGAATCTATTCCTTTTTTTTAATTTTCGGTTATATTGCCGTAAATATTCAAACATGTTTCCATTTTTTTTCCGATTGCAATATTCTCATAATTCGTCTACATACATTGAACTTAAATTTGGATATTGGTATATTTTATTTTTGGAAATTTATACTCTACATAGACCCATATCCAATTGTCAGTTTATAAAATGCTACAGAGTATAACTTTCACATATGTTCATATTTTCTCACCAACCATGCAAGTATTTCATTTTCACATAAATTAATCAAAGATGTACTCGGATTGCCTGCATTTATTATCTTAACGGATTGAATTCATTTAAATATTTGTTTATTATATCACATTTATCCCAATCATGTTAAAATTTACTACTCTCTCTATTCGTTTAGCTAAATATGCTGTTTAATATTCATTCACGCTTTGTTAGGATGGTAAAAATTATATAAAATTATATTTTTTTCAATTTTTTTATAAATTAATTTCAATAATAGGTAATCTATTTATAATATTAATTCTACTATCATTTTGCTGATGTGTCACGCTCACAATTAAACTTGAATTTTTTATTCAAATGGTATTTTCTTATTGGTCAATATTATTGCTGAAATTTTAAAATATCTGTTTCTTATTTTAAACAAATTTGTTTCCTATTTTTATACTAAAATATTATTTAATTTGATATGTTGTATGTCAATTTGTGATCTATTTTAATCGTCTACATACATTGAACATTCGTCAAGTCTTGGATGGTTTTATTCTTGGATATTGAAATTGTTGATTTATTTATCATATTTAACCGATTGCAATATTCCCCACAATGTCTACATACAACGAACATTTAATAATCAATTTGTAAATATTCGATTTTAAAAATTAATTATAAAAATCAATTAGAGCCAAAAAAGTATTTTTTTTTAATTTAATTATTTTAGACATCTTAAATGACTATCGAAAATAAATAATATTTCAAGACTCACAAGCATTACTAATGCTTATTTTACATCTTGGATGAGGCTTCTTAGATCACTTTTCTACCTTTAATGATCTTTTTTTTACCATCTTACCTTTATTTTCACTATTTATTTCTCTCTCTTTCTAACCATCTTTCTCATGAAAATAATGAATAAGTTATGTACATCTACATAACTTCAAAATTATTCAAACAATCATCTGCTTATGATTTTTTAATATTTGTACGGGAGTTTATATTTTACTTTTTAGATCTATGCTAATGACAATAATTATATATTTAGTTCAAATTATATTAGGTGGTGTGTTTGAGTATTACTACTACTTTACCTTATTAAATCATTTTCAAAATTTGTATCGTATCTGTTTCCAACTAATTTATAAATTATAAAAAATACTTTATACATATTTTTGTTGTAAACACGTATATATATTAATATAGTGTTATATAAATATATAAAATGATGTTCAATTTAAAATGGATCAAGCTCTCGTGCCTTCAAGGCACGGGTAGTACACTAGTGATAATCCTAAAATAATACCCGAATTTTCTATTTGAACAAAATGGTATGAATCCGGATCATGAAAAAATCGATATGCCCTGATCAAAGTGTGGTTCATATGATTAATTGACAATGCCAAGATTCATTTTTCGGAGCTGTTATTGTGTACCCATGAGACACAAGTTAGAAAAACCCTTTTAAACTTGACAAGATAGAAAATATCTATTGACAAGATAAATATTACTAAGTTGCATCTAAATCCTTTTAAATTTTAGAAAATATTTACAAATGCAATCAAGGACTAAACAAAAACCCTTTAGCCTGAACTAGGTCTGTCTACGGGTCAAATGGGTCGAGGGCTAGGGGGGTCATAGACTCAGGGGTTTGGGTTAGGGTCGAGGGTTTTGAACAAATAACCCGCTGGGTCGACCAATTTTTATTTTTTTTTGGAAAAAGACTAAATCTACACAAAAAAAAATGAAAAAAATCGATTTTTTTTAATAAAAAAGGTGATCCATTGACCCACTACCCCACGGGTTTGGGTTATGACTTTTCGAACTGTGACCCGCTGGATACGACCCGTGAACAGGCCTAGCCTGAACCCTTTTTTGCCGATCGAGAAGAACTATTGTTGAGAACTCTTGAACAATTCATATGCTTAATTTTGCTAAGATTGGAATCAATCACTTTGGTAAGAACAAATCATCATAATATCTATATTCAATAATCACCCACTCTCAACTACTTGATGTGCGCTCAATTTGCCATGTTTTGCATCTACTTTTACTTCAATTTCTGTCTATATTTTATACTTTTATACCGGAAAAGCATGAGATTTGTGTAGTTTAATTATGTTTATTTGCAATATATGGAGGTCTACACAAATTTCTATTTAATTTCGCATAAACCGAACACACTTTAGAGCTTAAAGGAAAGTCATGAAGACATTGGATAAGTAAGGAAGAGCACAAGATGTGCAGCTGGAGAAAATGCCACTTTTCACCATTCATCATTGTGAATCAAGTTCTGATGTCTTCATGAGAGTTGTAGCCCTCAAAAAGAGCTTTCCAAAGCATATTCATATGCGTCAATCGGACGAACAAGGACTCGGGAAAGTGGCTTTCAAGACGGAGCATAATGCTGAAAACTGTCAAAGGACTCGAAATCGACCACACCTAGTCGATATCGAGTGGATGATGAGGACCAGGAATCAAGCAGAAGCCAGAAGGCATTTCGACCAAGCACAAGGGGGTCGATATCTACCCATCTGGTCGATATCAAGTGGAGCACGTGTTGTAAGGAGAAAATCGAGAATTGCAAATAGAATGTAAATAAAAATAAGCAAACCGATTCCGTCCCTTACAAATGATTACAAGACTTCCTCCCGATGTAGTAGTGGGAAGTCAGGATCGATCCTCGAGGAAGCGTGTCAGCGTAGAAATCTCACTCGGTTTCGACTCCAGGGAACAACTCAATATTGATTAGAGACAGTTGATATTGACTTAGTTCAGTCGATTTTGGACAGCTTTCAGCAAGTCGGTCAATTTCTGGTCAGGGTCACTCAATATTGACTTAGGTCAGTCAATATCGACTAGTTCTTCCTCAAAATCGACCTGTTCAGAGACACAACGAGCAGCGATCTTTCTAGATCGAGAGTCAGAAGTCAATATCGACCTATAGGAGGTCAATATCGAGTAGGGCAACAGTAGAAAAAAATAAAATAAAATAAAGAACAAAGCTTTGGTAGATTTCGGAATAAACTTTATATGAAAAAAAACTTCCAAGATCGGGGTTTGCAACGACAATAACCAAGCATGCATAAGACAAGATAAATAACGATAATCATGCAAATTGCATCGAAGGATCAAGGTTTCGCCTTTTCCAACAATTAGACAACTCTTTCAAGAAACCCTAATTGTATCTACCGATTTTATGTTTACAATCCAAGTTGTTAGCATGGATCTCCATTGCATGGGTAATAAACACATAAAATGTAGTAGATGCTCAAAACATGATAAAGGTCGGATCTTTACCTCAAATACGCATGGCTATCGTCGGGCTCGCCCCAACCTTAGAAGTAGGTGGACTACTCGCTCTTCATCGCAATCGCAGACATTGATGTAAAAGAAATAACTTGCATAAACTAAATTCAAAGTCTTTACAATCCCGGCACTCCAACTTTCGTTGAACGCCAAAACCCTAAAACCTTTGAACTCCTAAACTTCTCTTGTGGAACTACTTCTCTAGCTTCTGAATTGAATTAGATGATTCCTAAAATCAGCCCCATGGGCTTTATTTATAGCCTTCTAATCCTTGCTATTCAAGGATAGAATATCTCTATCTATATCTAAAAAGGTTAATGATAAATAAAAGAAATAACATAATTATATCTAAAAAGGGAATTATATCTAAAAGTCTTCAAGTGGATAAATCTTCTCCTTCATGATGGATCTTGATAGAATCGGATAGAACTCGGCAATCTTCGGCTCCAAGTAATCCCAATCCGAGTAGAATTGCCCAAACCGCGTTACGCGTCTCCGGAAGATGTCCTCGATCTCGAGGAGTTTTCCTCGATCTCGAGTTGGGTGGTCGTCGACTTCAGTGGCTCGGCGTCTCGGGTTGCTGGTCCTCGACAAGGCTCGGATAGGTGACTTTTCGTCCTCGACATCGAGTAAATAACTCGAGATCGAGTAAGATGGGTTGGTCGACTTGTGTGCCTTGGGCTGGTCGGGCAACTCTTCTCGACATGCTCGGACACTTTTGGTCGATATCGAGTAAATGTACTCGAGATCGAGTAAATCTCTCAGCTTTCTGCTCTATTCTTAAAACGCACTTTCCCGAGTCCTCGTTTGTCGGATTGACGCATATGACCATGCGTTGGAAAGCTCTTTTCGAGGGCTACAACTTTCATGAAGACATCAAAGCTTGATTCCGAATGATGAATACCGAAAAATGGCCTTTTCTCCAGCTGCACCATTCTTAACTTCTTCATGAGTTTCCTTTAAGCTCCAAAGTGCGTCCGATTTCTGCGAAATATAACAAAAACTTGTGTAGACCTCCATATATTGCAAAAAAAAACATATACTACACAGATTCTGTATTATTCTAACCCAAATGCATGAAATGAATGTAGAAAACGATATAAAAGTAACTATAAAACATGGCAAATTAGGCTCACAATAGCACGTCGAGTAGGAATTCCAGAAATCGACTCAGCACTTGGAAACTACAAGGGGGAGGTCGATATCGACCACCCATGGTCGATTTCGTGTAGAGACATGGTCGATTTCTACTCTAGAGGCCGAGATCGAGTGAAGTTGAGAAGACGAGGTCGATATCGAGTGAACACCAGAAGCTGATTTCGCGCCAGTCCGAGGCCGAATTCCGAGCTGGATTACTTGCATTGGAAGGAGAGATCTTCTATCCACTTGGAAGATATTTTATCAACATTAATAATTCCCTATTTTACCTAAGGGGGAATTTAATTGTTTTATTTTATTTATTTATTAAACATTTATCTTAGGGTTTGATAGATAGATATAGATAAAAATATAATTGCTCTTTCCTTGGATAGCAAGGATTGTAGCCTATAAATAAAGCCTAGGGGGCTGATTTTCATTCATTCTTCAACACAACTAGTTAGGCAATTAGAGAGGTAGCAAGAAAGCTTGAGGCCGATTGGAGTTGAAAGAATTGAGAGACGTTTTGGCTTCGTTCGGTTGTAAGCTTTTGTTTATTTTAATGTAATTAGTTATTTCCTTTATGTTATTGATGTTTGTTATGATGAGAAGCGAGTAGTCGCCCTACTTCTGGGGTCTGAGTGAGCCCGACGGTGGCCATATAGGGTTATGCGATAAATGTATGAATTTTATATGCGATTTCATCTTCTATCCCAATTTGTGATTCTTCTGCGAAAGTAGTAGGTGGTCCTTATTTGTATTATTGAGGCGAAAGTGATCTTAATATGAATTTGGATTAATTATGTAAAAAGGGTTAGTAACAATTAAAGTTTATGCGAAAGTCTATATATTCTTAATTGTTAATGATGAAAGTTATTTGATGAAAAGGCATAATCTTTTATACTTTGGCATGATTTCTACATGGTTATCGTTGTGACGTTGAAACCCCGATCTTGGAAGTCTTTTAGTTAATTGATATCAAAACCCTAATCTGTGTTTATTTCTGTTCATCATCTTCTCATCCATCATTTCATTCTTCATACTTTCTTTTCCGACGTTTTTATTTATTTTTCTGCACGTATTTCGAAGTTTCTATTTTTCTACAGGAGGGCACTAACTCGATATCGAGTACTCTACTCGATTTCGACCTTGTTTTCTTCTGTTTTGTAGGAACTCGACAGATTTCGACTGACTTCAGTCGATATCGACTAACCTTGGTTGATATCAAGTGGTCTCCTGGTCGATTTCGAGGGCAATTTTGGAACTTGAAAGGCGATCGCTGACACGCTTCCTCGTGGATTCGATCCTGATTCCCTACCACTACCGCTGGAGGGTTTCTTGTAATTTATTTGCGTGGTTCAGAGATTCGGTTTGAGATTTATATTTTATATTTATTTCATACTTGATTTCCTTCCTAACACTACTCCCTTTGTTCAATAATACATTGGTTTTTAGAGATGAGTTTTCGTCCGATAATAGACGAGCTTTTATGTTTTCTAGGTGGGAGATTGTAATGATTTGTATTGATTTATAGGTTGTTGTCTTGTTGAATTTTTAAAAGAATTTGATTGATTAAAATGTGTAGTGGATGTTAAAAATAATAAAATATATGAAAAATTTAGTGCAATGATGATCTGTTTTTTTTAAAGTGAAATGTTTCATTAAAACTTGTGCAAATTTATGAAAATCCATGTATTATCGGACGGAGTATATAGTTATGTATCCACTCTCCTAGGTCAACCATATCGAGATACGAACAAGTCGAAAGTACCAACATCATGGGCACCAAGGCCGGCTGGTGGGCGGTTCATGTGGTCTGTTTGCACAGGGCCCGGATTCGTTGGGGGCCCAATACATTGAAAGTTAGTATATATATAAACCTTGGTGTCTATAATCAAATAAAATAGTTTGGTGTAGTGGTCTACGCTTTGCTTGGGAATGCAAATGAACCTTTTTTCGATTCCTTGTAATAGCAATGTGCCAATGATGGTTATTTTTTGTTGGGCCTCTGTCCACACTCCTGTCTCTGTATTATTTTTTATTGGGCCACTCTCTAATAATTTTTTCCTTTAATTACTTACATTTAATTATTGTGTGAGTGTGACTACTCGATATAATAACTTATGCAATTACAAAAAGTAATATAATTGATACGGAGTATTTATATAATTTAAAATTTTAAAAACAGTAATAAAATAACTTAAATTTTAATATGTTGAGAGAATGTTACTTCTTTAATTATTCTTTTCAAAAAAGTCATCTAGTGACACTAAAAATTAGGAAGTATATACATATAAGTATATAACATTGTTTTCATGTAAATAAACGATAAATAGTTTTTTTTTTCCATAACATCATTTATGTCCTATACAATAAATAGATGTAATTCACTACTAAGAAAATATAATTATGATAGTAACAATTATGGAAAAAAAATAAAAATTAAAATTAAAGGGCCTAATTCTAGTTACCGCACCGGGCCTCCGAAAACTTCAGGACGGCCCTGATGGGCACCCTTATTTGGCTTGAAGCCTTCGGCCTACATCCTCTTAATCTAAACAATGCAATCGTTTCCTGGGGTTGCTTCATGTGCACATACCCAGTGATCAAAGTGGTACAAGCGTGAAGACCCAAAAAAAAAAAAGTGGTACAAGCGACAACATTTCTTATAGGCATTTCGTCGAACAAGTTCTGTGCATTACTCGTCTGACAGTGAAATTGTACATCAGAATCAGAGCAATTCTAGTATACAAATTGATATCGAAAACTGTCTTCATGCTTGGTCGTGGATCTGCCTCTTTGTTTTGATGGCGCATAAGGTGAACGTTGCCTGGAGGGTGAAGGTGGAAGAGTAGGCGTTGTCGCGTTGGGGTGGAGGCCGTTGAGTCAGAGTTGGAGATAAAAGGAAGATGACTTATTTGACATTGGAGCGACGTCGAGAGAGACCGGTATTGTTTTCAATTGATGGAAAATTGGATGGAAAAATCAGTTGAAAATTGGATGAAAAATCGAATGAACTCCTTCGGATTTTCTTCGGGTATTGATCCAACTTGGGAAAGGGAGTTCAGGTGCAATTTACTCATTAAAATTGTTTGGCTTCGAAATATTATTTGCAACTCCTCTACGATACATATATCAAGCCGGGGAAAAAATACCTACAGTCTGATGATGAGCAAAACAATGAAGGACAAAACAAAGTTCAATATAATCTCAAATCTTTCACAAATTACTTCCCTCTCTTGTGGATGCAACTAAAGGCCTCGAGGCCTAGGGTGTATAAGACTACATAAGCTCCCAATGGGGCTAGTTCATTTTACTTTGGATCTGTCGATGTACGTGCACCAGAAACTCAACATACGAAAGGCCGGATGAACTCTTGTCTTCAACCATATACGAGAAGAAGAGGATTCCTGGAGAGTGCCCCAAAATTTGAGCAAGTTAGACAAGCAGAATGGAAGGACAAGAATTAAACATAAACCGGATCCTCAGAAAAGAAAAACAATACACAGTTTTGTTCAACTTCAAGACGATGAACTATAAAAGTTCGGTAATCCCATTTTCTGGGACCTGGTTGAACTATAGGAGTTTGGTACTCATGTAAAATAAAATGTTGCACCATTAACAACACAATGAGATGGCACGGTTAAATAACTTAAATGTGTCAACAAGCTGACTTCAAGAGCTTTCACAGTTATGTACCGTGTATGGAACAGGTTCAAGGTATTATTCACATTCAATGCTACGGAAAAAAATACTGTATTACGGGGGTCAAAGATTTTTTTTTTTGCTTTTAGGAATAATCTCATGAGGGCTTCTCATCATCACTTTGTTCTCAATAAAGTCCCAAACCTACGAAAAAAGTTCTAGAAGCAGTCCAATTAATCTTTGTCGATACAACTCAAATGTCTCAAGGTTAAAGAATCATGATAAAATCCCAAAGGCTGAAAATCATCACGAAACAATCCATAAAGGCTAGGGGACCAAACATGCAAGGCATTTTGACATTGTACAAGTTAAAAGTTGAAGGATCAATTTTGCAGCATTTGTCATGGGTTTGGAACTTTATTAGGAAAAAATAAAGGTACAAATCACCATTGCACAACTCTTGAAGCTTGATGAATAAAGATGCATTTTACCCCAATTTCATCTGTTTTAAACTTTTAGTAGCTAAACATAAGGTGTTTATGGTAAAAAAACAAATCTTTAACAAAAACAACCAATAACACCTCTAAAACTTAGATTCAAGGCAAAAGCATAAAGTAATTTGACTTTTAAATTCAGTAACTCGAAATGGGATTGTCATCTTTAAGGGTATTATAAGTGGTACTCCCTCCGTATCGCAATACTTGTAGTTTTAGAGTAATAAAGTTGTATAAAAAAACTTGTTGTTTTAGCTATAATTATTGTCTTTATATGTAATGATTGCTATTTTTATAGGTAATAATTGCTACTTTTAAGTACTTTGGCCTATAAAAGTAAAGTAAATATAGGTTTTGTTAATAAGCGTGCATAAAGCTAAAACAACAAGTATTGCGATACGGAGGGAGTATTAAACTTTAACTCACCTGAGGGATCTCCTTTCTTGCATAACTTCAAGCTGCAAAAGCATAAAAATAGGTTCAGAAAGAGTGATTTATGGCATGAAAATTCCTTTAAACACATTGCAGACAGACATATCACCTGAGATAAGAGCATCTTTGTCGTCGTATCTCATTGATGACTTCATTGAATCGCTTTGATAATGGATTGTCGTATTGCTGCAGCACAAGCTGAGTGGAAAAGAAAACATGTCATAAGATGGTAAATCACAGGGAATGTGTCAGCATTGTTGGACAGTGTGAGATCAGGAAACTAACAGACATCTCACAGAAACACTGATTTACTTGTAATCACAAGAAAACACACACAAAGAACACAATCTCAGGGAAACCTAAATGGAATCCGAGGCCTGCCAGAGAGAATAACCTCAAATGGCTACTAGAGAGCAAATGCTTAACTAGCACAAGGCAAAAATGTGCTACCATCTCAGGCAAAAATGTGCTACCATCTCAGGCAAGTGAAAGTTCAGTTTGCATTTTATAGACATTTCTCCTTCCTTTTCTTGGTTTGTGTTTTTGTGTGTGGGAAGTTTATCAAAATTTATCCCTTTGAAAGAAAATAAACAGCATCAACAAAATGAGACCATGTTAGCTAAAAAATCATATTACAAACGGAATTTCACCTGAGTAGGAATCTCATCAACTCTGGAAGCGCCAAAAAGCTGTTGGACAACTTGTGGATCAACAGAATTCCCAACATATATTAAAGCATCCATGCCATTCTCCAGAAGGTAGATGCCTTCATCACTTATATGCTCAGATGAAAGAGGAATTGCAATAGGAATAACTGATTGATCGATTTCCTGTTATAATCAAAGCATAAAAGAGAGAAGTTAAACAGCTGCATATAAAAAATGCTTTCAACAGTAAGGGCCAGCAGGTGAGGTTCGTACCTTAGATGCAAGATCGTGGACCGAAATCATTCTAGGATACACCAAGGGAACCACCAATGGAACAGAAACAGAAGAAACGTAATTTACCCACCAGGAACGATCATCAACCCGACCGTCATTTCGCAAGCCAGTGCTCTTGATCAAAGCTGTGAAGAAGCCACGTGTATCACCAAAGCAAGCACTCAAATGTAGAAAATGTCTTCTAGTTCTAAGTATACAATGTTTTCAAATTTCAAATATTTAGTTGGAAGGCGTATTCCAAATATGTAGCCCTAAACTTAGGGTAAGAAAATATTTAATTATTTAAATAGTCGGAATAAACAAACTTCAAACCATTAAGTTTCTCAAAAAAAGAAAAAAAAAGAAAAAAAAAAGAAAATTGTTGTTAAGTGTTCAATATTACAAATTAGACATCACGAGAGAATTTTTCATTTTACTCTATTTCCTGAAATCACAGAATCATTAGAAAAGGTTGTCACAGATTCCTCTGTCCTGACACGATGAACAGTCAGTGTAGTCTATCTCCAATACCAACTTTATAATATCATGGGTATTTTTCACATTGAAGCTTCTAGTCACTTGTTTTTCAAAAGAAAAATTATTGATACAAATCAAGCCAGTTATGCAGGTATAAGAACGGGAATGCTGAGAATCTTAACAAGATTAGAATAACAGGCATCTAGAGTATTGTCATTCTACTATTGTACTTCTTCAGAACTTTGACCCAGAGCACTGGTTTGCAAAATGAGTCAGGGCCATCCTATAGTACTTCCACTATTGTCATTATACTACAAAAAATAAGTCCCAAAAGTGAGTACCTATATAAAACTTGTCCAAGACATCATACATAAATTCACCAGATATGTAATCCTAAGACCAAAAAGGTAGAGAAACACGTACCAAGAGTATATAAAGGAAAAAGTTTGAGGGCCTCGGGAAGTATAAGTTGCCCAGATGATGATACTGTTGCACAAAACTTTCGATACGAGTGCAGAATTGTGATGCAGTGGTTTGTAAGTTGATCCCTGACTTGCAGGAGTGGAGTTGTTGGGATTTCAATTGCTACTATAAAATGGGAAAGAGAGAAATATATTCAATTCAAGCAAGAGAAACTAGTCAATCAAGATGGCATGTTCCAAACAGATAAAATATTACCTTGCTTCAAGAAACATGCAAACTGAGCATCCAAATCCGCTGATCGGAAAAGATTGGTCAACATACTTGTACACGGGAGCGAGATGTTTGTGACACGAATTCTTCTTTGACCATATACAGTTGTATACAAAAGGGCACACTAAGAAGTAAAAGAGAATTCTTCAGTTTGGGAACAAGGAAAAATATCAACTGTAAGTAAAGTTACTAAAATCGCTATCCAAGTCGCATGTTCCGAATCCTATGATCCAAAATTGATCCAATGATCCAAATTGCATAATAAAATCACATGTTGGTAAGATTGTAGTAGGGTTAATAACAAGTTCAAACAAATTCTTCTGTTTTTAGTGTTGTCACCATTTGACCTGTTTACCATCAAACAGCCCATCATGAGACACTACCCTAACCAGTTTGTCATGTCTACCCACCAATATATCATTTACAAAATGATAAGGTTATTTCTGGTACACTTCCAACGTTTGAATCCTGAGATACTAATGATCCTTTTGGCTTTTAATATAAAAAATATAAGACTAAATAACTTTTTCCATATTATGAAAATCAACTTCTTAATACTCCATCCGTCTCGAAATTTAGGTCGTTTTAGCTCTTTATTCTTGTATCAAAATAGATGTCATTTTAGGATTTCTAGGTAGGGGACAGTAATGATTTGTATTAATTTGTGTGTTGTTGACTTTTTTAAAGATTTTTGATTGGTTAAAAAATGTAGTGGGTATTAAAAAACAATAAAATTTATGAAAAAGTTAGCGGAATGATGATGTTGATTGAGGGTGGGTGTTTTATTAAATAAGTTTTGCAGGTAGATCCACTTTCTGAAGAAATCACATCAATTAACCAACCAATCATTACCTGAAATGCACATTCAGAACCCTCTTGCAGTTTATCATCAAGCTTTAATGTAACCAATATGGTTTTGTCACAGTCAATCTGCCAGCAGAAAAAAGTTTAATTAAAAGCCAAAAAGAATGAAGCTCAGTGACACCATCATACAACTTTTTAAAATATTAAAATAAATTAGGTTGAGAATAGTCCATCTTCTCGTGCAAAAAATACAATATTATACCATAACTGCAAAAATTAAGGTATCGCCGTATCGCATGACTCTTTTTTATAGAAGAAAAAAATTATAAAGAAAGAACACATTTACGATGGCATTAAAAATAATTTCATTGAACAAGGAAAGACTGAACATGTCTATACACAGAAGGAATGTGCTGAATAGATACTAACCCCGGGTAGATCAACATCTGTTGGAATACGTTTGCAGAAGTTTCCATAGTATTCCTGAACTTGAAGTCCCTATCAATAAAACAGCCAAAATTTTAAAGCATAGTAGTAAATAAACAAGTAAAGCATATCAGTGACGAGCAGTTTATATGCATTTGAAGACAGGATGCACATATCAAATAAGCATGTTGAGTGAAAAAATACAAGGAAAATAACATAATGGGCTTCGTGATTGACAAACAAGTCAATAGAGAGCTTAAACTCAACAAACCTGGCTGCACCTCACACGCATTACTGCTTCAAAACCTTGAGGCCTTGTGACATTCCATCTTAGATCATTAAAAAGCTTGGCTGTATCAGAGACAGCAGAAAATGGGAAATAACGGTAGACCTGGATATCAAGAAAATTGTAAAAAAAAATTAATCATGAGTAAACCTGCAGATATGATCACCATCCTACTACAAACTCATGCAAACCAGGTTTTTACTTGACCATTCCCAGCCCTAGAATCATTTGAAAAAAACCTGTTTGTTATGTGGCAGACCTCTTACAAGATCAATTTGGATTGGCTTGCCATTAATTTTCAAACAGAAGAAGGATAAAAAAAAATCAAAAAGAAAGAAATTTACTAACACACTCAGGGTGCATAACGCTATCAATTATTTGGGTCCATGATGAAATGTTGAGGGTCGGATTTAGAACTACTGATCTAGTAGCACTGAAAGAAAGACTAACTAAATTTTAGCTCAATAAGTGGAATAAGTCACTTTCATAAGCAACTGAAACTTCATAACTATAAATTCAGCACTGAGTGTATACATATGCAATCAGCATTGCTTTTCTAAGTCCGAAGCATGCAACATAGTGGGACAATTAAACAGCTAAGCATACAAGAAATCTAGAACCAGGAAACAGGGCCCCACATGAAATTCTCAAAATTATGTCATCAAGGCAACAAATCAGATGTTACTATCAACCGTACAACCAATGGTGAATTAGAACGCGGCAACCACAAGACCACCACACACATGTACTGTATTTGAGATCAGAACTAGAACAGTTGGTGACATAGGTATCCACGAATACCTGCCCACCCGTGGTGCTTGGGACTACTGAGATAGAAGCAACATCTGCATAGGACTGGGTAGTCAAGAAAACGTCAACGCAGACCTGGCATTATTGGTAAAATCAAATCATCAGCTCATTAAATTATCTGAGAATCACGTGTACAAAAGAATGTAATGAATTGAAACTCTCATCACATCAGAATCATAGGAATAAAACAACAAAAAGACGAGTTGGGAAAAATATTCAAGGTCACCTGAAATTCGGCAAATTCAATTGCCATTTCTTTCAGGGTTTTATCCTGTGGTTGGAGTAACTTATGTGCCTCCTGAAAATCATCAACAAATAGAATAAAATAAATGGCTTAATATTTAAATGTACGAAAAAAATCTGTCAGAAAGTTAAAAAAGTTAAAACACAAAGGAAATTGACTTTGAAAGGTTGGTTGAATTATTTTTAGAAGCATCAAACATGTTTGAGTAAGCTCAGAGATTAGCATCACATATTCAAGGAGGTATTACAAACATGATGACAACCAACAGAGTTATATTCGATAATAACAGGTCTATGGGACTATGGGGGTAAGATGCATGCACACACCCCAAGGGGGCTGCATATAAACCAATAATGGAAAACACGCATGCTATTCAAACTCATCAGCAGGAGAATATTGCCACAAGCACGTTTGCTATGCAGTTCAGATTGTGCAAAAATAGTTAGCTCCCGAAGGCAGATATTGATTGCACTGAGGATCAAATTTCCTTAAGTAAACTAAAGTAGTAAACAACTGTATTAATTTTTCTTTGATGGAAAGCACCTTACAGGTTGTAGCCTTGTAGGCCACCCCATAAACATAATATTTTGCTTAAGCCATGCTCAATTTTTGATAATGAACTGGACGAGTTCTGATTTATCCTGGATAAGTTAGACTATCTCCTATCTCTCAAGTCTAACTGGACCACAATTACAATTTACAGGTGAAACCAAACCAGCTGATACACCTATTTCTTAGAAGTATCCAGGTGGTTCGGAGCAAAAGAGCAAAAATAACTATTCTGAATTGAAGGATTCTAGTATTTGATAAAAATAAGATCACATAACATATGCCAACAAAAGATAAAGCCGTCCTTGAAATGTACCTTCTCTCCAGCACCAACACTAGTTCTACCTTCAGCTTCTCTGGCAGAAAGGGCAGCAATCCCAACAGAAGGCAAGACTGTATATATATAAAAAATTCCATATAAATAAATTCACATGCATAATACCATCAGATTCAAGATCATACACTTTAATGTCATTTATGTGCGTTTTGTAAATAAACTAGGGTCAATTCACGCATTCCATGTCCTTACCATTACTATTGAGCCTAGGAGCAGCATTAAATTATTGTATTACACACCAATAAGTAAGGATCTGATAGAACTTAGAAGGCAGGAACTCATAATCAGTCTTTAATACATGTACCACAGAGAAGAGCAGATTTCAAGTACAATTATAGACAAACATCAAATCATATTTAGCAATTGAAAGTTTGGAAGGATTCCATAGGTCTATGACAGTATTCTCTACTTAACATTCCACTATAAGGATGGTTCCAAAGTGGTATCAACATTCAACAGGGACCCATGAGATGTTGAAGATGAGCAAGTGGGGGTGTTGGACTGTTGGTTCACCATCTGGGTGAAGAAACCGTTCAAGAGGTTTGCCTAGCTCTGCTATTTCAGGTTTTCAAAAGAATAAAAATCACCATCAAAGAAGAGAGTGTGCGTTACTTACTACCAGATGCCTTAATGATTCAGATGAAACAAAAGAATAGGTAGCTGATTAACATAATAAAGTTACTCTCACCCGTTCATATCACTCATCATATCGGTATTTAAGAAAAGAGTCACGCTAAATGAAAGAGGGTAGTCATTCATATATACATGACAATTCATATTCTAGAAGTCTAGTTGGAATCCATATGCTTTGATTAGAAATTTAATTATAATCTCAAGTGCAATTGACAACTTATAGCATGATTTCTTTTATGAGAAAAAATCACAATCTCAGGTCTCAACCGAGCTGATAGAGTAGGGTCTAAAAGACCCATTTTCCTTTAGTTAGGCCATAGATAAATGGGGGAAAAAAAGCAAATACCAACATGATACCAAAATTCCACATGCGACAAGAAGTTGAAGTTGCTTATTCTCATGCGTTGTTTAGTTGCAACCAAAATTCCACATTCTACTTTTGCATATACAATAGTTATACCATAGAATAATGCTAGAAGACAGAATGCCTAAGAGGTTACCTGACTGAAATACCAAAAGCTTTCCTCCCACATTCTTCATTGCCAAAAAAGCAGCCTAGAGAGCACCATGAGAGAAGATATGGGAATGCTTTCTTAGATCGTGAACCAAAACAAATAAACAAAAATGTAGAAGCATAAAAGATAAGCGGAACGATTATGCATGATAACAAGAGGCATATAGAAACTACATACAAACCAGCAAAGGCACACAAACAAACTCATGATAGAGAGTTTTCAGTTTATCTTCCTTTTTTTTTTGGGGGGGGGGGTGTCAGACTTCAGTCTATCTTCCTGTTAACTCAGAGTTTAATAACCTGACAGGCTGACACACATGACACCAAAAGAATACAAGAAAATATATTCAAGAAATAAAAAGGCAAAAGGCATTCGTTATCACATCAGTAGACTCAGTGCGTCACACAAATGGGTTAAAAATAACATATAACGAGAGATGCTGCAAGTAGAGTAAAAATATAAAGTGAAGAAAGAAAGGAAGGAAGAAAGAAAGGGGGGAAAGCAAAGGATACGATCACTTTGCAACTCCTACCTTCATTGCTGCACCAAAGGCTGAATCCGCAGTCTTGTTACTCTGAAACATGATTGGGATGTTCTCTAGCAACAATTCTAAATGTTGACGACACTGAGTTCACAGAAAAATTAATAAATAATATTAAGAATAATTTTTTTTATTAAAAAAAACAATGAATGAAAATGAAGGGAGCTGAAAGTGGTAGTGATTTGAAAATGGAAATGACGAGGTGAATGCAGCTGAATCATGAAAATGCTTCAGAAAATAAAACATATGCTTAAAGAGTAAACCTCGGAAAGCTGAACAATGACATCAGTTTGAAGAGGCGTATAAACATCTTGTATATCAGGAACTATAAGCATCAAAGGCTGCAAATTATTAAATAGTCAGATAAATATGTTAGGAACTCCTCACAAATTAGTTCAAATATATTCAGATTAATTGAAAATCATAAACAAATTTATATCCTTCTGTAGCTGATTGTTCAGAATATTTTTAACATAAATAAAGGTATGGTACATATAAAACAAACCTGCTGCAATGCCCGTTTCAAATTGTAAAAATGTATTGTTGAATCAAAAGTTGCAATCCCCACAAAAGTCCTAGGACCATCCTGCAGTTGACAATGATATGACAAATGGATCATAGTGCAAGAGCCAAAGGGAGGTCCTTTAATTTTGTAAATGCATATAAGAGCACATTAAAATTATAGTATAGTTTAATAGAATAAAATTATTCAAAGTATAAACTCTGAACACTTTAATAGACTTGCATGCCAAAAAGAAGGATAAGCTTAATACCATAACGGGTAACCTGCAGATGAACTTCAAAACCCACAAATATGGTCATTTTCTTGTGTATCATTGACAGAAAGAACATCAGAAACCAGAGGTAGACATAGAAATAGATGGCTGGCTGGCTTGTACCCGAAAGAAGAGGTCCTTCGTGGAAGCAAAGCTGGACAGAAAGAACCATTTCCACCATTAGCGCCCCTCCCCTCCCCTTCCTGGCTGTCTTCGCTATCGTTTTCTTCTACCTCCACCTCTCTGACTCCTACGAACGTGCCCTTTTCTGCTTCAAGCTCTTCTTGTACCTGCTTCCTGTTATCCTCATCTTCCTCTCCCGCTACTCCCCTGGCCCCGAGGATGCCAATTCTGGCCTTGAGAACTTCACCCCGGAGAACAGCAACTCCATACCAAGAGGAGCAGGGACATCTCCATGGCGGGTAGCTGTGCTTCTGCTGCTTCTGTTGCTGTTGATTTCTTACCACCCTAATTCCCTCAAGTCCAAGTGGTTTGGGAATGTTTCATCTTCCCACTAACCATCTTTACCATACTAACAGATTTCCCTCTTCCTTCATTTATTTTCTCTTTAAGCGCTTCTGTTTAGGAAGATAGTGTACCTCTTTACAAGTCACTTGTAACTTGTATATATGCATATGGTTTGCAGTTATGTTTGCCTTGTTGCTCGTTTTTGTTGGGGAGTCACAAGATAGAATTTCTACCACTAAAAGAACGAATTCAAGAATCTGAACTTGCAAACAAAACAAAAGAACATTGATCTCATAAGAACAGATTTTACAAATCATATATATATCACTGGGTCTAAGCCATGTTTGAACTGCAGAGAAGTCCGACAGTCCAACAACACTCCGATCAAGTCACCTTTAAGGAGATTGAAAAGTAACACTCCTAGATAATACACACGACATAAAAGCTAGATGGGCTCTAACAATCTAAATAGATTACATCAAACAGCATGCAGATTAAGCTCCTCCTTGTCTAAGAAAGACAATGACTATAATTAAATCTAAGCAATTTGATGGACAACTTGATGCCGGGTTTAATACAGAAAGATAGCATTCACCGAAGAGATGAGCTGCTCTTCAATTTGGGAATCTTGAAATTTGATGTGAATAGCTTTGGGGTCTCCTCTTCAGAAGCAACTCTCTTTTTTTCACTCCGATTATCCTGGGGTGGGCATCAAATAGGGTAAAAAACATATAAAAACACTTGTAACAGCCCAACTGTTAAGCAAAGCAAAATCATCTGACATAAAAATACAACAAACCAGCGCGCACATTATTATTTGATTGCTTAATCAAGCACTACCTGGGATGAAAACGGTTTTCTTTTCCTGCTTCTTGTAGCCTTCCTGCTTGCATGCTCACTGTCTGAGCTCAAAGCCTTAGTCTTTGGTTCAACAGTGCAAAACCTTGTGTTCCCACTCCCATGTTTCTCATCAGAACTTGTGGCTTTAGCTTTTTGTCCAGCGGTGCAACCTCTTAAAACAGGAGTAAGTAAACCACCTTTGGACTTTTTAAGGGAATTTGATCCGTCCAAGAACCTGGATACTTCTCCCTCCTTCTTACTGGTCTCAGCCCCCATTTTAGCGAGACTTGCTTTCAATTCTGCAATCTGAGCATCTTTCTCCATGCTTGACGACTGCAGTTGTTCCACAGTTTCCAGAAGCTTACCGACCCTAGCATTTACTTGATTGACCTCGTCATTTTTTGTTTGGAGCTGAGTGTTATACTTGCTCTCCATTTCTCTATACTGATTCCACGCAAATTCTTTCTCCGATGCAAGTGCAGATACCTCAGAGCTGTTTTTTATGGATAGCTTCTCATATTCACATTTTAGCCTTTTAACTTCTTTCTCCAGTGCTCTACAATTAAGTTTCTTTGTGATAGCAGCCTTTGAAGAGCCAATTTCTCCCACTCTTTCTGGACATTCCTGAGACAACAGGAATCACTATTTTAAGAGAAATGAAATAAACAGAAAATTAGGGTGCAATAATCTCATAAAAACCAGTCAGTCATACTTCACCTTCTCAGTGGGACATCTATGGCAGAGGATATCAAACCACTCTTTGAAGTCAGCCAGTTCATCCTCTGAATTATCTGCTTTTCCATACACAATGAGATCCAAAATGCAGCTTGATTACAACAGGATGTGAAATAAAGGAAGGAATCAATCCAATTCCAGTCTAAACCCGATAAAGAAATACCATCACTGAGGACAGGAGCATAACACATCACCTCAATTTTCATCTTAAAAGATTTGGTTAAAGGTTTGAGCTTAATATGTTGCAAAACTGCACAATATTGCCAATTATGATAGCAATGGTTGTAAAGATCCAGAAAATCAGCTTATAAAACCAATACTGCAGAGTTCATGATTTCCATGTCTTGCAATTGACAAAGGCGAAATTGAATCTTTGGAAATAGGAGACGTTAAATAAGCCTCGGAAATCAGTTAATCATAGAGCTTTCTTCCCAAAAGATAAAGGAAAAAGGAGAGAAAGGAAAAGCATCAGGACTCGGCATACCTAATTTGAGCTTATACACCAATTCCTGTTTCATCTTAAGACCAAACACCAGATTCGTCTTTGCAGCTTCGACAAGACGTGCCATTTCAGACAATTTTGTTTGGCTTCTCAACTGGAAACACGCGAATCAGAGTTTATCACCTCATAAAATTCCTAAACCCGCTCAATCGCGAAAGGCACAAAAAAAAAACCCTAGAATTAACAATTCTAGAATTAGGGTCTTACCTGGTCGATTAGACCTTTAAGCGACCGAACACCAGAGATCCAACGCTCGTATTCAACTTTGATCCGTTCCTCTTGGCGTTTGCGCTCGTCGGCTAGGGTTTCCAGCGGCGATTGTTGGGTCTCTAGGATTTGCACAAGAGCAGCGAAAATCTTTTTCCCTTTCTTAGGGTTCGAAAATACTTTCGGCTTCAATTCAATTACACCCATCGTAGATCGCCGAAATACAGACAATCGACAAAGGCAACGACTGAGCGAAGGCCACAAATTTCCGGGGAGGCTGAGGAGCGTAACGGCTAGTTCGCTTGTTGGGAAGAAAAGTGGAGGCGAAAGTGTTCTTTCAATCGTTTTCATTTCTTTCAACGATGAAATTTCGCTCTTAAATACCATAAATGCCCCTCTGACATGAAGAAACGGGCATTCAAATTTTCAAGTTTGCAACGGAGGTTTGGCAAGATGGCCAAAATCACCGCTCCCGTTCCGCAAAACTTGTCGTTGTAGAGTTTTGTTTTTGTTCGTAAAAACTTGTCATTTTAGATATTTTTGCTTCTACTTTACTAAAATGCTATTGATTTGATTGATGTATTGTGAGTTGTAGTTTTTGATTAAGTAAAAAGTAGAGTAATAAATGAGGGTAAATTAGTAAAAAATGAGTGTAATTATTAACTTTATTAAAAGTTGTGTGGAGAGTTAAAATGACACGTTTTGCAGAAAGGATGGAGTATTGAATATTGAGTATTGACAAAGATTGTTTTTAAAAAATTACGTACATTATAAATTATTTTTTATTTCGGAAAATGTTTATGAATTGGATCGAGAGTTTTGAGAAAATCTAATTGCGTTGATCCAAATACTCAATTAACAAACTTTTATAAAATCTTTTAACCTCGAAAACATGCTAAAATCGTTGCAATTTATCAAGGAATTAGTGTAATACCCGTGTCTTAAAGACGCGGGATTAGTTTAAAATATTATTCGATTATTTTGAATTTATAAATTAGTTGGAAGGAGATACAATATAATTAATAAAAAATGATAAAAATGATTTAATAAGATAAAGTGGTAATAAACTCACATACCACATAATATAGTTTGAAATACATATATAATTATTATCACAGCGACACAACTAAAAGGGAAAACATAATTAGCTGACATATAATGATAATTAAAACGATTTATTTAATTAATTTTAACATTATAAAAAATAATGAAATCGATTCAATTATAATTAACTTTCAACATAATAAAAAAATATCAACCTTTACAATAAATTTAAACTATGTAAAAATCACCGATTCATTTATAATTCAATTTTAACATTATATAAAAAAAAAATTAACCGATTCAATTACATTTCATTTTTAACACAATAAACAAACATTAAACTGAAGTGAAACTACCTAAAAATTAATTACCGATTCATTAACAATTAAATTGATTGCTAAAAAAATTCGAATGACTTTTTGAACACATAAGTTATATAATGACGGTACATTAATCGAGGTGAAAAAGAGAAAGAATGAAATTCTACGGACTAAGAGCATATCTCGGCTTAAGTAAATTGACTGAGAGCGTGTTCTTGAGAATGAATTATTGGATGTTATATAGTTGCGTAGATGGCTCTAATATGTATATCCGCATTAGAATGATTATATCTGAAAAATAAAATCGAATAATATGACCACAGACTTTCCTTTAATAATGCATTATATGATGTAAGAGAATATTTTAATATGCTTATTTTCATATTTTTAATATTACGACATTTCGTAATAAATATTCATTGTACATAGACAATGTGGGGAAGATTGTAATCGATTTAGTATGAGAAATACATAATTTCAAGAGGCGTTTTGCAAAATGGCGACGAAATTGGACCTAATTTGCGAAATAGCCGCGTTTGGGGACAAATTAGGGAAATAGACGCAATATAAACCCCCTTCCATTTGTTTCACGCGACTTTCTCTCTCCTCAGCCCTCTCCTCTCCGCACGCGCTCAGATTCCGGAACTCGATTGCAATCGGAGGAGGATGCGAGCGAAGGAGCGAGATCGGAGGCGGAGGCGGCGAGATCGAAGGAGGCCGAAGCGAGCAAGCGATGCCGGAGTGAGCCGGAGGCGGAGCCGGATCCAATTCCAGATCTGCGCGAGGATTCCGGATTTCGATTGCAATCAGAGGCGGAGCCGAGCGAAAGGAGCGAGATCGGAGTCGGAGGCGGCGAGGCGCAACGGCGAGTTCGAAGGAGGCCGGAGCGAGCGAGCGACGCCGGAGGGAGCCGGAGGCGGAGCCGGATTTCCAGATCTGCGCGAGGAAGGAGAAAGGCTTTTTGTTAAATTACATAAATGACCCAATAAATATGGAAATTGTAAAAAATATCTATATTTTATTACAAAACTCATATTTGCACAAATTACATATTTGCACAACTTACAAAAAATATCTATATTTTTATTTTTATTTTTCCACAACAAAATGTCATATTTACACAACTTACATTTATATTTGGATTATTTGCACATCGTACTTTTATATTTGCATGAAAAAATGTTAAAAAAAGATTTAAAATAAAAAAACTAGACTTGAGTCATATTTGCTCAACATACGGTTACATTTATATTTGGATGATGCTAAGCAAAAATAACATATAGTTGAGAAAGTATGAAAATATAATGAGATAAAATAAGATCATGGTGAGTATAAATTCACAAGTCTCGATTGTTGTGCAAAAATAACATATGGTTGAGTAAAAATAAGATGATGTTGAGCAAAATTTCACCAATCCCCCCTGTTGTGCAATTATTGTCTATTGATGAGCAACTCTTACAACAGAGTCGTGCACCTTTTAAAACAGAGTCGTGCAACTCTTACAACAGAGTCGTGCAACTCTTACAACAGAGTCGTGCACCTTTTAAAACAGAGTCGTGCAACTCTTACAACAGAGTCGTGCAACTCTTACAACAGAGTCGTGCAACTCTTAAAACAGAGTCGTGCAACTCTTACAACAGAGTCGTGCACCTGTTAAAACAGAGTTGTGCAACTCTTACAACAGAGTCGTGCAACTCTTACAACAGAGTCGTGCAACTCTTAAATCAGAGTAGTGCAAATCTTGCAAGAGAGTCGTGCAACTCTTAAAACAAGAGTCATGCAATTCTTACAACAAGAGTCGTGCAACGTTTAAAACAGAGTCGTGCAAAAATAACATATAGTTGAGCAAAAATAAGAGCATGTTGAGACACAATTTCACAAGTCTCGAATGTTGTGCAAAAATAAAGGATTGATGAGCAAAAATAAGAGCATGTTGAGCAATAATTTATTGAGAAAGTATGAAATTATATTGAGATAAAATAAGATCATGTTGAGAATAAATTCACAAGTCTCGATTGTTGTGCAAAAAATAACAAATAGTTAAGCAAAAATAAGATGATGTTGAGCAAAAATAAGAGCAATAATTTTTTTTAACATTTTATCGTGCAAAATGTTATATTTGCACAACATTTTATTATTATTATTATTATTATTTATATTCGGACGATGGCGATCGATTTCGAGATTCGAAGTTGGAGACATGAATCGATTTCGAGATCTTTTTTTTTTTTGATTAGGAAATAATTCGAGGCTGGACAGGCCCGGACCTCGAGAGGCCGACAAAGTCGGCAGACGGCAAGCCGTCTAAACATACATTATAGCAAAAGAAAATACAACATGGAAACATAATATAAACACCTAATACAACAAAAGAACTACATAAACTAAACCCGGAAAACCCCAGACCCTAAGCACACAAGCGGCCACAATAGAGAGAAGAAGGAGACCCGGCAAGGAAAAGTGGATAGCGAGCGCATGGGACAGCAGAGCTGACACGATGTCTCGCCGCCGGAAAGACGGAAAGCAGCAATCCACGTAGGGCAAAGACGACTCCTGGGGAAGTGTGGATCACACGACGTTCCCTCCACCTAGATGAAGGATCTTCGGAGACCACGAACACCACCAACACGATCACTTCGATCTACCAGGGGCGCAGAGCTGCTCCTCAACCGAAACTAACCACAAATCCAGCTGACAGAACTCCAACCAACCCGAGAAAGTGAAGCACGACCGCAAAATGACGAAGAGTGCAAGAAAAATCCGGAGATAATTTACACAAGTTCTTTTATTAATTACTTTATTTTATTTTATTTTTTAACCATAGTGAGACTATGTTATCTTTATTTATTTGTTTAGTTTTTCAAGTGTTCGGGCCACTTTGGGCCCAAGGAATAACCTTGGGCCCAAAGCAAAGGATTTCGGGTCATCCCGGGCCCAAAGCAAAGGCTTTGGGCCCAAAGCAAAGACACACGTGAAACCCTACCTCACACCAAAACCGAGCTCAGCGAGGAACGACGGCCGGAGGGAGGAGGGAGGAAGTATGCGCTGTAGCAGGACAACAAAGGCGACACCCAACACCCACCCCCGCGACGGCGACGCCGGGGAACCACCGAGAAGGAGGCGCCACCAGCCAGAACGAACGCCGACACAGGCGATGGGTATTGGAGCGCAGCACAGCCCAGGCGAACCCGGAAACCTACAAATCGCAGGCCAGAGCACAAGATTCGGAGGACGGGAAATCCCAAACAGCTTAAACCAGGCCGATTTGATGATTTGCGCAGAAGCGAAGAGCGCCGGCAAGGAGGCGGCCGCCTAGCCCGGAACGAGGAGGCGTGAGCGGAATTGAAAGGGGACAGCCAAGAACCCGAAATCCCCAAATTGGAATCCGAAATCGAAAGATCGGAGGTCGAAAACCCAAAAGAAATGGGGATTTCGCAAGCAAATCGAGCGGAATTGCAACCGAAGGAGAGTTCGGAGAGGTGGTGGCTCCCTAAGGAGAAGGTGGTGGCTCCCGAAGGGGATGTAGAAGCTCTCCATAGGAGAGATATATGAATACATATATGAATACAACTGAAAACTTTTTTTTTTTGTTTTTTTTCGGGGCTACTTTGTCCTTGGGTCCAAAGACAGGCCCGGATCTATTCACAGGGTCACACGGGCCCAGTAGTGGCCAAATGCTAAGGTACTGAAACCAGGACCGAAATCCTGAATCCCACTGGAGAGATGGACGTCGCCAAGGAAGGCAGGCGAAGATGGCAGCAGGCGCCGGCGTCGACGCCGCACAGCCCAAGCAGTAGGGAGAGGAGCCTCGGCCACCGGAGAGCACGATTGGAAGCGAGGAGCAACAAAGCGTGGCTCTGCCAACAATCGCCGACGGCCGGAGAGGATTGGGGAGCAGGGATGAGGGACACAGCAACGACCAGGCTCCAGCACCACCGAAACGGATGCGATGAGGATCGGGGAGCCGGCGGGTTAGGGCAATAGGGCACGCAACCGCGCAGACGAATCGGGCCCTGGTTTGGGATCTGGGGCAAAACCGTCCAATATTGCCAAGGCTAGAGCAGAAACGGAGATGATAGTCCCGAATCAACGAAAGCCCCAAATAAAAAGAGGTAATCGACGAAAATCCGAGAGGAAATCGGATTTAGGGTTTTCTAGGATGTAGGCATCGTCGGAAAGACGGAGTGGTAGTGTTACAGCGGCGGCCGGAGATGGAGAAGATGGTTGTTGTGGTGGTGATTTGAACCCGAATAACCACAAGGAAGAGGGAAGAGTGGTGACGGAAGGCAGGCTAACGGATTTGGTCCGGCGAGGCGGATCTTTTGCCTCCGAAGAGGGATTTAAGTGCCTCCGAAGAGGATTTAAGTGCCTCCGAAGAGGATTTAGGTTTACACACCAAGAGGCGGTTTGCAAGACGGTTTCAAGGCAGACCCAGGCCTGCCGGAGTAAAGCGAGATGTTCCGATTGAAGATGGCAACTCCCTCTCTCTAGAATCTAGAGAGAAGGGAGAGTGTCGTCAATAGGGTGATTTCGAGATCTTTTTACTTTCTCATATTCATTAATCACATATTTTATAGTTTTTTTTACTTTCTCATATTCATAGGGTGATTTTTATAATAAAATATAGATGTTTTTTATAATTTCCATATTTATAGGGTCAGTTTTGTAATTTAACAAAAACTTCATCTTCTATCTTGAGAAATCGCCGAACACAGCGTTCGGACTCCGGAGGAGATCTTGCTCCGGCCATCGACTCGCTCGCTCGCACCGCCGCCTCCCTCGACCTTGCTCGGACCTCCGCCTCGCTCGCTCGCGCCGCCGCCTCGCTCGACCTCGCTCGGACTCGCTCGCTCGAGCCACTTCAGATCTGGACTCGCTCGCTCGAGCCACTTCAGATCTGGAGGAAGACGATCGGAGGAAGACCAACACACTGCAATCCTCGATCGGAGGAACGATCGGAGTTGAAGAGACAGCGGAGGAACGATCCGGAATCTCGCCGATTGAGGAATCTCGCCGGATCTGTCAAATTTGCACCGGATCTCGCCAAATCTCGCCGGATGAGGAAGAGAGACGCCGCACTTTCTAGCTTCGCCGCCATAGATCGAGACCTCCAATCCGGCGCAATCTCAGATCTGTCGAAGAAGGAACTCCAATTCGGACGTCGCACTGTCTCGAAAAATCTGGAAAGAGAGGAGAGGAGGCGAGAAATTAATCTGGAAAGAGAGGGGATGAGCGAGATATTAGGGTTATATAGTGGGCATTTTGCAAAATTGTCCAAACACGCGACCATTTCGCAAAAACGTCCAAAAAATGTGCCTATTTCGCAAATTTTTTCTAATTTCAATTTTAAAAAATAAAGCGGTAAAGATTCAACTCAAGTTCAATGTATGTAGACGATTAAGAAGACGATTGTGATCAAAATAAAAAAGGAAACATATATACAATATAATCAACCAAGAATTCGTTAATGTTTCGTGCGACCATTGTAACACCTCCATTCTATATCGGATATCACAAGGATGTTACAATGATTTATAAATGATTCAATCCATATCCATGTCACAAAATTCTTCATTTTCAGCCTCAAATGAGGTCAACGGATCTGAGAGGACTAGGTGGCATGAATTGGTACCTGTAGAACAAGGAATCTTGAAGAGGAGCTACCGATGTTGAAGAGGGGAACCTATGGAGTGGCTGGTGTTTGCCATAGCTGATGGTACTCGCTAAAAGCAACAAGGAAGCTGCCATAGCACTATGAACCATCAATTGACCGATGCTTCATATTATTCAGCTCCTACTGGCTACTGGTGCTTCTATCGCCTATGTAGAAGCTAGATAGCACTATTCTTAGGCATGCACCCATCTTTTCTATCAATTGTTAGTAATACTTTCTAATAGTTTTGTGATACTTTTCTATCAATTGTAATAGATAGGTTTTTTTCACATTGTAGAAGCTTTGAGGACAGAGCTTTTATAAGGGGTGTGTAATATTAGGAATGTTAGAAATTGGATATATTGGATTAATATTGTAAATATTAGAGAGTATGGTATTGTAGTATAAATAATAAATACCACAAGTTGGATGGGTTAGGGCCATGGAATGAATACAGAGCATCTTCCCTATCTTTTTCTTCTTCCTCCTCTCAATCTCTCTTCTTCTCTTCTTCAATCTCCTCTTTTCCTATCTCAAATCATCAACCGACCTTAGGGTCCTAAGAGTCGGCGCCTCTTAAAATTAGTGTTGGATCGGTACGGTACTATGGGAAATATTGGATTACCACGTACCATACCGATCCTATTCGGTATGGGGTTTTTACTACCATCTACCAACCGAAAATGTCGGTAACCGACACTGTTGGTAAGCAAAATATATGTTACCAATGGTACGGTGTCTTACACGTGTGAGTGTGTGATATACACACATGTGTTTCAAATTAAAAATTTCTTGGTTTTTTTTTTGTAACTGACATTACTGACAGGAGAACCCCGGAATGGCCGCTCTTTATTTACCAATTCAAAACATTACTGACAGGACCATAGTATTATACATTATGCAAATTAAAAATATGCATACTACATACATCCACCCGGTAAGGGATATACTATTAGAATATAATGAATAAATCAATTAAGATATTATTTAGATAATTAGGGATTAGTTAGGCAGATTTGATTTGTTCTTATCTGTTTAGAATTCTCTTGTACGCCTATATATAGGCCTTATAATATTAATCAAATTGTGGTTTTCTCCACCAATCTCTACATGGTATCCGAGCTCTTAGCCTAGCGGCTTCGATCCTCACAAAATGCTTCCGCACACCACAAAACGCCTACGGGCAACCCTCTAGCCGCCTTCGGGCACCCAGGCTTCGGCCACCACAAAGCCGCCTACGGGCACCCTAAAACCGCCTTCGGGCTTCAGGCACCCAGGCTTCGACCACCACAAAACCGCCTACGGGCACCCTAAAACCGCCTTCGGGCAGCCCAAACAAGGCTTCGGCCACCCTCTAACCGCCTTCGGGCAACCCACCCTTGGCTTCGGCCACCGCAAAACCGCCGAGTGAGGTTCCATTCTATCACCTACGGGAAACTTCTTTTTGGCAAATGTACGCAGGACCTCCCTGGACCTCCCTGGTCCACCATTCACCATCAACAAGGGCGTTATTCACCACCCACATCACACGTCGCCATCGATCAATACCATTGAACCATGGGGAGAGACGGCTCGCTGGCACTACCCACATCACCGGCGTCGAGTTCATCCGAAGAAGCTTGTGAATCCTTGAATGAGGTCGGCTTACAATCGGTTTCAACAAAAAAAAAAGTTTTATTTATTATTTGTCCAATTTTCAGCTTACTTTTTCACGTACTCCGCTTCAATTGCGGGAGAATATTAGAATATAATGAATAAATCAATTAAGATATTATTTAGATAATTAGGAGATTAGTTAGGCAGATTTGATTTGTTCTTATCTCTTTAGAATTCTCTTGTACGCCTATATATAGGCCTTATAATATTAATCAAATTGTGGTTTTCTCCACCAATCTCTACATATACTACGTATATGGTACGTACCACGGTACCATGGTATTTCAATATCACCTATCATGCATCTACGATACCAACACTTGCCGGTGCTGACACATTGGTTACCGATTTTTCAGTTATCGACTTGATGGTAACTAAAGTATGTTGATACGGTTGATAATCGGTTAATATGGTAAAAACTGTACCATGACCTAACCCTACTTAAGACTTCGAGTCTTACAGATGATATCAGAGCTGACTTTGGACTTGGAGATATTTCGATTGTATGATCGGGTATGCTCCACTCGGAGGGCAGTCAATTGGGCATAACAGGGTTGTTAGTGCTCAACTAGGTGGTTAACAAAGTTACACTTCTTTAGTATGGTTAACATATTGCAAATCATTTCCCTGGTAAAATAGAAAGAAAGAAAAGGAATATAGAGGGCTTTTAAAAAAAAAACATAAAACATATATACAAATCTAGTTTGTTAGATCAAGAACTAGTACAGTACCCGTGCCTAAGGCACGAGCTTACTATTTCAGATGTACTCATATCAACAATGAATACGTAATGGTATACAAAACTGGATAGGATGCTATCGGGTAGGTCATCCCTCCCGAATCATTGCCTAAACAAAAAAAAAACGTATTGGTATACGGAAGACTTTTAATTTATACCAAAAAAAAACTATATAGAGCTAATCCTGCTCTATTAAGGTAATCTAGATATACAATTTATCTGTTACCCTAATAGAAAATAGTGAACCCTAGAAAAGCTAAAATAAAATTAACGGAAATTTCGCGAGGTATACAACTCTTTTACATATTTCACGTGGTACCCCTGTGGTTTTCATTTTTTTCACCTCGTGCCCTTACTCGTTAAATCTAACAGTCATTTTCATTCTCCGTTAGATTGCAATTAAAAAAAAAAAAGAACATTGCTGCTCTGAGCGGGCGAGAGAGCGAAGAGAGAGCAAGACGCGAAGAAAGAAAGAGAGAAAGAAGGCCGATCGAATGTAGCAGGAGGCCGGCGGAAGAAAGTTGAACAGAAGGGGAAAAGAGGGCCGATTAGAAGAAGAAGAAGCCGAAGATCGAACAGAAAGAGAAGCAGCAGGTCGAACAGGAAGAAGAGGTACGTGTTGTTTGTAAATTTTTTGATAATTAGGGATTCGAATTTGAGATTTTAACTACAAGTATGTGAATTTGAGTAATGGAGTTGCTATCTTAAGTATGTGAATTTGAGATTTTGGAGTTTTGAGTTTCGAATTAGGGATTTGAATTAGGGGTTTGAATATGGCAAAGAACTTGATTTTCGAATTAGGGGTTTTCGAATTGAGTTTTCGAAAATTAGGGGTTTCGAAATGAGGATTTCACTCTGAATTTGTGAATTGGGAATTTTCATTTTTGAAATGTGTATTCTCTTTTGATAGAATCTTTACTACCTGCACAATCTCCATCTAGCTAGCAGCTATACAAACTTTGCAATATGATATCCCTTGTTAGAAAGTCTTGATCCATCTGTCTAAAACATGAAACTTCAAACTCCTAGTCTTCATCTTGTCAAATTCTTCTTTGAATGCTAATGTACAAGGCTATGTGTAAGATACTTATCTAGACTATAGATGATATGTGCTAATCCGAATTGTCTGTATGCTGAAATGGCTTAGCAAAAGCTGAGAATAGACATTGAAGAGGCAACTGCTCATTTTTTATTCAGAATATATAGCTCATGAAATTGTATTGAATCATGTATTAACTTATAGAAACTCTTAAGTCCTATTTGTTACTGGCATTGGCATCCTTAATGAAGGAGGCTTCAATTTTTTCTGAATGCTGAATATATTTTAAAAGTTTCTGAATGTTGAATACGAAGTTTGTTACTGACATTGGCATCCTATATGACCTGTGCAAATACGAATTATCTGTTTTTTTCCCTAAAAGTTTCTGAATGTTATACATCCTACTTGATGACATGTTTTTCTGAAAGTTTCTGAATTTTGAATATATCCTACTTGATGTCATGTTTTTTCGAAAGTTTTTTCTATCATGTATAGTCAAACATAGTCGAAATCCCCACAAAAGCCATTACACTCACACCCGCATTTATATATAATTAAATTGAGATTAGATTATAATAACATATATTCATATAAATATATAATAGTTGGCATATATCTAATAATATATAAACAGCCCCACTTACTCTGTACTTGCAAATCAAATGAACTCACACCCACCCCTGCCTAAATTTAATTTTGCATACAATACAAGTTATACAACACATGAGATTTTTCAGCAGAATAACAAACAGCACCAAAATAAAGCATAACAGGCTCATTCAACTGATCAAAAGCACACAATAAAAAAAGACACCAGTTTGGAGCCGATCTCTAATTTTGTCTTACTAAGCCTATTAGCTCAAATGGCAGAGCGATGTGTTTAGTTTAGACACAAAGATGTGGGTTCGAATCCCACATAGGCTATCTAGATATTGAGTTTGATTCTATGAATGATATCAATTCAAAAAATAAGGAAAATCACAGGTATAAAATTGAACTTCCAATTAAATTGAGATTAGCCTATGCGGGATTTGAACCCGCATCTTTGTGCATGAGCACATCGCTCTACCATTTGAGCTAATAGGCTTAAATTTTGTTATGTTGAATAAGAGCATAAATTTTGTCAAGTGAACTCTCACAACAAGCTAGTTCTATTTCAACCAAACTAGCTTGAAACAGAAAATGAGAATATAAGGTAAACATTAGTTACCTGAATAGCTTCATTTGAGTGACCATCCAGGAGAAGTAAAGGAGTTATGGAATTTCAAGCAAGATTCTGGTTCGGAAGTGGGAAGTGAAAATTTTAATTACAAAAAATCAAGAAAAGGATACGATAGCCTGGTTTAAGAGGCAACTATTTTTCTGGAGGATAAACGAACAGGTGCAGACTCAAACCTCTATACCCCCAGGGAAGCAAAACGATAAGAGATCCTTATGTTTAAGAGGCAACTGTTTTTCTGGAGGATAAACGAACAGAACCTGTAAACAAAAGTAGAAGAATTAAGTGCCTGCATCATGCAACACCAAATATGTAACTGAAAGCATATTAGGATTGTGAGAATCACTCTCATCAAATAACAACTTTCAAATGCAGAAAATAGAATACATATAGAAGATGACTTATTGACCACACCTGAGGATCTAGGCAAGATTTTTCAACAAAGACCCATGATCTAACAACAAATGAAGCCTAGCTAATGAAGAAATGCCAGGGAGATGGCTCTAGCCCTTCAACATGAGAGGGAAAATGGCAGAAAAAATGTAATATTACACTGAATATTGGAAACGGCACAAATACCGGTCAAAGTAACCCTCTGAACAAAAAGGATAGAGAGATTGAATAAAGGGGCACCTGCTAATCAAACAGCTAATAGCCTAATACTATAAGGGGTAAGACTATAAGGAGTAAATCATGGTTCTTCACAGAAGCATATGGGATCTTTTCTTCCATCTTTTTTTTACCTTTTATGGATAGATCAGCATAAAAAAATAAGGTTTCGAGAGAAGGTTTTTTCTTCATGGAAAGAGCATTGGGAAAAACAATAAATATATCAGTGTCCAAAAAGAACAAAAATCGTTTAACCAAACAGGTTCATTCTTTTCTTTTATCAAATTTGTAAAAGACGATGGGCTGATGGTAGGTCATAACTGACCAAGGACTGCAACTGGAACCTAGCCCATTGGCGCTTTTGGCTTGTCAAAACCTCAGGATTATATGTAATATGAGAGATACCACAGAATGCTTTCAACTTTTTTTAAAAGAAAAAACTCAATCAGGTTCGGTAAATGCAGCAGAATATAATTATGGAGGTTATTATTTGATTAGCAAAACTCAGTGACAATGACAGCCCACATCACCAATAAATGAGATCTAGCTGCACAACAAACTGCTAATCTTGCTGAGGAGAACCTTATATTCATTTAACAGCATAAAAAATGTGTTTCTTTAGTCAACTGGCACTGAAAGCCTTCAAGTGTTTAACCATGGTCAAGAAAACTGGAGAATGTAGAGATCCGAAATGGAGGAAAATATTTTCGCAGCAGACAACATGAAAGTGAATTGTGACAGAATATGGTGACATGAAACATTCAGAGCAGATTGAACCGCTGACCATATACAACATCCATGTCACGACTACAATTCAACAGCAAGTGCAGTATATTTCCTATATCTTTTTCCTACATAGTAAACAATTAACTATATGTCTCTACATAGCAGCACATAAACATATTTGATTTGGGGTCTTGAACATCATCTGTATGTTCATTTTGGATAGAAAAGTGATGACAATATCATCACATAGGGAAGAGGGGGTTGGGGAGACCTATAACATTTTAATCATAACATTTCAGCCTGACTGAACAATCTGCCTCAAAAGAACTGAATGAATAAACTCTGGAACAGAAGTATTCAAATCCCTAATTCGAAATTGAAAAATCAAGTTCATTGCAATATTCAAATCCCTAATTCGAAACTCAAAACTCCAAAATTTCAAATTCCCATACTTAAGATAGCAACTCCATTACTCAAATTCACATACTTGTAGTTAAAATCTCAAATTCGAAACCCTAATTATCAAAAAATTTACAAACAACACGTACCTCTTCTTCATGTTCGGCCTGCTTCTTCTTCGTGTTCGACCTCCTCCTGCTTCTTCTCTTTCTGTTCGACCTTCGGCTTCTTCTTCTAATCGGCCCGCTTTTCCCCTTCTGTTCAACTTTCTTCCACCGGCCTCCTGCTACGTTCGATCAGCCTTCTTTCTCTCTTTCTTTCTTCGCGTCTTGCTCTCTCTTCGCTCTCTCGCCCGCTCAGAGCAGCAATGTTCTTTCTTTTTTCTTTTTTTTTTTTAATTGCAATCTAACGGAGAATGAAAATTACTGTTAGATTTAACAAGTAAGGGCACGAGGTGAAAAAAATGAAAACCACAGGGGTACCACGCGAAATATGCAAAAGAGTTGTATACCTCGCGAAAATTGCAATACCCCAGGGGTACCTGGTGAAATTTCCGTAAAATTAATTACTGTTAAAAAGTAAATCATTCAATTGTTTGTAGCGGTTATAATTTTTTTTAACTCTGCCCCTATAGTTGTTACACAACTCTACTTTAACTTAACCTATAAAAGCATGTATATAGTTTTCTAAATATTTGTTGTATCATTTTAACGTCAATATATTTGGGATTATAAAAGAAGCCTAAAGAGACCAAGTTTATTTTAGTAAAACTTTCACAATTATTCCAATAATTGTATCTAAGACACGCGCGCGCATACACCCCTACCTTAATATAAATTAATTAATAACTTAGGGATTAAAGCTTAAGATTGACAAAGAAGTTGCTATTATATATGGTTAGCCGAAAATGGAGCGTACGTGAAGCTATTATTAATTGAAATTACATGAAATAAAAATGGTTGAATTACCACTCTCATATCAATACCTTTAACCTTTAACACAAACATCTTTAATTTTTTTAAAGTCAAACATTCATATATTGTAACTATATATTAATTATGAGTTATTTAAGGTGTGAGTACGGAGTATCATAATTGTATTATTCATTGGTCTTAATTTGATATTTGATTGATTACTAATTTTAAAATGGTAAAAAGATCTAAAATTAGCAAAAGTGATTTGTGTAAGATTTAACCCTAATAAGTAATAAACCATCTAAAATTATTAAAAAGGTAAGCTTTTTTTACCGTTCAACATTTCAAATAATTAAGTATTTTTTTAAAAGTAGTTAAATATATAAATTAAAGTAAGAAATCTGAAAATCTAAAGTTGGATTATATATGTTAATTAATAAATTTAGATTTATCAAAATAAAGAGGGACCCACCAGTAATTATAAACCAATGAAATTATAGAACTCTATGGGGGATGTGACGTAAGTGTTTGGTTGCGATGTGATATTTTTAACGTATGACTATCATGTATTATCTTAAGAAGCTAGTTTGGTATCCACACCTTGTGCGAGTATTGATATAAAATTGGTTTCATTACATGTAGTGCGCGCTACATATAATACAAAATTTGAACTGTTAAATATTTAATTAAAATATAAGTATGAATTATATAGTAAAAGATAATAATTTTAAGTTATCTCAACCTAAATTTTAAAATATAATATAATATACATAGAAAAATATTTAATTTTTAAAAAATTATCCAAATTTTATAACATAATTTATTAAAAAAATTATTTATAATATTTTTTCGAAACTTTCTTATATTGTATTCAATCTGTTCATTTATTTCATATTCTCATTTTTTAAAACTTAATCCTATTTTTCAAAAAGAAATGTTTGATATCCCATATATTTTACAACTTAAAAAAAATTAACTCATATAATTAACTAAGCATATTATTTTTAACATTGAGCATATATCTTTTTCAAATCCAAGTATATAATTGAAATATCCTCCGTCTTTCATATTCTATTAATTATAATTTATAAATAATACTAAAAAAGTAATGATACCATTTTCATTATAATGTCTGACTAATAGTTGTACATATAATTGAAAAAATACATGTACAAATATTTGAATAATTTAACTATGGAATCGACCATCGTTTACATTTGTACTCATCAATGTCATCATCTTTATTGCAAATATTTGTTAAAATCAAATCATAAGTAAAATCATTAAATAATATCTAATACAAAATTCAACTAATTAAATAATAATTAAAATTTTAAAACAAATCATTTTATTTTAAATCAATCCATAATAATAAAAAAATATGTTTAATGATTAATTTTAGGTTTGTTGTGAAGGTAGCCTTAATTTGTTGGAAAAAAGCGGATTAAAAAATATTGTTGTTTGATTTGGGTATAGAGAACAAAAATGGAAAATATGAGCTAGAGTAGAGTAGATTGTATGATAAGTGAAATAGATGACACAGTTAAAAATATCCATTATAATTATTTCTTGTTTGTTATGAATATGGTCGAGCCTTAATTTTGTTTAAAAAAATTATTCTTTTTTTTATTTGGGTTAATGAGAAAATGTTAAATCTATGTCAACATAAATTGTATGGTAAGTTAAACAAATCGTTTTTTGTTTTAAAAATTAAAGATATGCTCGAGAGTAATTAGAAAATTAAGTTAGCAATTAATTAAATAAATATGCAATCTTTTAAATAAAAAGTGATAAGCATCCGAATTTAAAAAAAATCACAAAATTTTATTGGGTCAGATTGGAAAATCTTATTAAATCTCATTTGTTACTAAAATCACTTCTCTACCATCTGAATTATCAAGTGTGTAATTGTATTAGATATTGAAATATTTTGGTTAGTAAAGAGATAAACATCCCTCTTTTTGAGGGATTCGAGAAATAGATAATGGTTATAAATATTTGATGAATTAGTTTGATAAATAAAAGTTTAATTTGAGAAAATGTTTTTTAAATCAAATGTGGACCCATGTTTAAGTACACCATTCCACATAGGATGATTGAAGGAGAATCCGTCGTGTGACATCTCCAACATCTGTTTTAGTATTATATTAGATTAGATATTAGATACCAATCACAAGTTGGTGTAGTGGTTATGGGGCTACATCCCATGCCTCGAGGTTCGAAGTTCGAATCCCCGTGGAAACATGGAGACGCTTGTGAGTGGGAGGGTCCAACCCCTTAATGGGCCTACAATAACCCGACCCAGATGTAGAGTGGGCGAAGCCCACTTGAACTGGTAAGAAAAAAAAAGAAGAAAAAGAAAAGAAGATTAGATATTAGATATTAGATATTAGATTTTGTAAAATGTTTTTTAAATCAAATGTAGACCCATCTTTAAGTACATCATGCCACATAAGATGATTGAAGGAGAATCCGTCATGTGGCATCTCCAACATGTGTTTTAGTATTATATTAGATATGGCAATCATTGTGAAAGAATTACTAAATAAAAAAACTAATTTTTGGGTAAAATGTGGTAACTAAAATATATATTGTGTTTTAATTCAAAATAAACGAGAAAAAATAAATTAATGTTATCATAGAAAAATAATTATTTGGTATTTAAAATTTTTTAAATCACTTTAATTCGGAAAAAAAATATGAGATTTATTTTAATTAATAATTGAGTAAATTGAATTAATTATTTAGGTGGGACCACATTAAAGAAAAACTTGTCACGTAAGCCTGATTTAAGGATGTACCGCCATGTGGCATCTTCTAGCATCTGTTTTTTAGTATTATATTAGATATACGTAGACGAAATTTAAAGAGAACTTAAACACAAAAATTTGGTATATAACAACATGATTAATAGATTATACTTGCACCTAATTCTTACTAGTATTGATTTTAACATGGAGAAATCATCACTGCAGACAAATAATTAAAAAAAAAGTTTATATCAATAATCAAGTTGTTACATAAAAATAAGTAAATATGATCCCGCATCTTATCATCTATATAACTATATTTATCTATCTATATCTATTTCTATATTCTAATTTTTAACCACTTGTTCTCACCACCTTCATTTTATCTACGGAATTTTCGCCAAATACCCCTGAGGTTAAGGCTAATTCGCGTGGTGTACAAAAGTTTGACATATTTCGCCAGGTGTCCCTGAGGTTTTCATTTTTTTCGTCAAATACCCCTGAGGTTTATATTTATTCGCCAAATGCCCCTCTGTCGGATTTGTTAACGTTTTTTTATTCAAAAATAGTACAATTCCCCCAACATGGCGCATATTTTTAATAAAAAATTTTTTTCTAAGTATAAAAAATTACTATGATAAATTTAAATAAGATATTATCAAACGTTAACATAAAATAAAAAAAAATAGATTTGATAATTAAGTAAAAAATAATTAAAATATTTATGAAAAATGTGTAAAAATTACACGAGTTTAAGATTTAAGTAAAATATGTTGATTGGGTTAAAATCCTAAAATAAATGTGTTAATAACACCTAATAAAAAAGGCTTATTAATTATTTAATATTTAGATATAACTAGATTGATCAAATAAACGTGTACAAATTTCATTAGTTTGATTTTTTTTCCTGAAATTTCGCGAGGTACCCCTGAGGTATTGCAATTTTCGCGATGTATACAACTCTTTTACATACTTCGCGTGGTGCCCCTGTGGTTTTCTTTTTTTTCGCCTCGTGCCCTTTAGTTTTAAATCTAACGGATTCCGTTAGTTTTTTATTAAAACAAAAAAAGAAAAAGAAAAAGAAAGAAAGAAGGAACAGAGTCACCGTCGTCCCTCACCCAATTTTCAATTACAGAGAAAGAAAGAATGAATGGTATTTGCTCAATCACGATTCACGCCTAACCCTCATCGAGTCACCGGCTTCCCTTCCGATCTCCGTCCTCACCCTCAAATCGCCGCCGGAATGGCTGCCAAGAAAGAAACACAACATCAAAAACATAGACACAAGACCAAATAGATCAAAATCTTATGGTGACTATTACATGCCTTAGGATGGTATTAGACAACTGCTTTGAAATAACCAATGCAACTTCAGCGGGTCTACCAGGCCTAACAATGGGAGAATAAATAGGTGGCATGTGGAACTCAATGGCTATAAAATAACACAAAGGTATCTTGAATGTCTTTCTAAATACAACTCAGTGAATATATGACATATAAGATTTCTCATAATGTAAGCTTTCTGAAGACACTCAAGTTATGGTTTTCTGGACTTGAGTGATAATACACAAAATTATAATTAAAGATTTCTTCTCATTTTACACGATGCGTGAAAAGGATAAAAAGGCAGGCAAATTATTTACATATCTCATAAGCATATACATGCAGAAAAGGGGGGTGGGACAGAGAGACCTTTGACAGTGCAAAAAGTTGAGCATGCATGCCACTAGGGCTGTTGATAAACCATATATGGTGGTTTAAACTTTAAATGTTGTAGTTATCAAATGAAGATGTGTTATGCAATTAGATTTTGAAATAATTAACAAGAAAAACCTAATAATACCTAGAAGGCCAGTTTAATGACTCCACAAGCACAATCAATAGCTTCAGATTGTAAAAATTAAAAAATAAAAGAACCAAAATAGAAACGAACAAGGAAAAAGAGGAAAATGTAAGCAAGTAACCTCAGGCTTTAAACCAAACATTGGAGAACATATCTCCAGACAAAAAAGGACCTGCAATCACAAAATCACAAGGTAAATCTCACAAATTATATTAAGAGGTAGGGTGGAAGTTAGGGATATGAAGCAATGAAGTTGGTACAATACCAAACAAAAACCAAATCCTATTCAGTAGGCAGCTGCAACTAAATTGAAATCAACATGAAAATCAATCATTGAAACCAGAATAAGAGCGGGGTGTAGGACGATGGGGAATTGATTAACTTGAATTAGAAGGAGATTTGTGGTTGGGATGAGGGCTTTTGGGAGAGATGACTCAGAAACCCCTAGGAGAGATACAATAACAACTAACAAGTATAAATTGCAGAAATTATCACAAAAAAAAAAGAGTGGCAACTGGATATACCTTGAGGAGAGCAGATCAGAGCCGGTGTGAAGTAGGGTGAATACAGAGAGGGGCATGCCTCATTCTGATGAGACGGCGATAAAAGCTCATTCTGAATACAGAGAGGGTTGAGCTTCTCAAGTAAGACCCATGAGGCTTCGTTTTAGGAACTGAACCATCCAAAACTCCACCTGCCTAAGTGATTCCCCAGAAGGTGCCGCAAAGTCGGGTTGGAGCCTGTCAATCAAACCCAACAATTCATAGGTGTATGTTTCTGATCGCAAGGAGCCCTCCCAGAGACCCTGGCTCGTTTCTGTGAATGCATCCGAGATTTGTATTTGTTGCTCAGCAAATTAAGTTCATCTCTTGCTTGCAAGCAAATAAATATGTTAAAACTTTTTAACATGAATACTTATGCATACTTTAGCAGAACTCATCCTAAAGGCAGAAAGCATCGGGACATTGTACGTTGAATAGCACCCAATGTTGTTAGGATCGAGATTCTAGATCGGATCGATGGGGGTGCAGTAGAATCGGATCGTAGGATCGTAAGATCCTACTGCATGTTTAAATTTTTTGATAAAATAATTACAAAATATTGCATATCACTTATATGTAAAGTTAAATCAATGCTCAATAGCTATTAACCACTTTATTTGTCTATCCATATATGAAAAATCCACACATGTGTATATAACAACCCAAAAAATTCGAGCAGTGAGTCATAATTTTAGATTTTTTACATCCCTAAATAGAGAGTGAATCAAAACAATATTTTAAATAATCAATATAACTATATCAGTCAACATATTAATTCAAATTACCTAAAAAAAAACAAAATAATCAAATTACCAAAAAAAAAATATTTAAAAAATAAACATATTAGTTCATGTTGTAGGATCTAGATTCTATTCCCGATCCTACTACGATCCTACGATCCTGTACGATCCTGCTACGATTCTGTACGATCCTGCTGCATCCGACTCTGTATGTGTGATCCGGATCGATTGGGCCACTTTGGATCGTAGAATCGTAAGATCCCACGATCCGGATCTAGATTTTAACAACCATGATAGCACCATATCTCTTTGTTTTGATCTCATAAAATATGCAAATACAATGCGATTAGTGCAGACAGTCTAACATATGGAGATCACAAACGAATAACTTGGTTATCACATGGGAAGGTATAGGATAAATTCTTAATTCATATTAGGAATCCTATATCACTATTTACCACTTCCTCTTAAGAAGAGGAGTGGCACGAAGTTAGACCTCAGAAACACAAGCGTTGATCAATGATGAGATCCCAATTTCTAGAAAACATGAAAAACAACACAAAACGAGTGAATAAAATACATTTCTCTTCCTCAGGGTGAAATGGAAGAAATTAGTATATCCGAATGAATCGGAACATAAATTTCCCTTCCTCAGGGTGAGCACTCGATGGCCACAAAATCAAAAGCCACACATATTCATCAATGATAGGCAGCTCATCAGCCTGTTATCGTCAGCTGGAGTCAGTTAAGGAAGACCCCTCGGTAGCAAAAATGCTCTTTGTTTACACAGAATTTTTAATCTTATGATTTCTAGCAACCACACTTCTCCCATCATATGACCACTTAAACAACCAAGCATCTAAGAAGATCAGCATGTGAAAACACAGCTTGAGAAGGAAAAAAAAAACTCAAATCAGTTCATTATGGCCACCACAGAAGCCCAATATAATCAAAAGGTTTTTCCTCAATTTAGAATCAAAGAATAATAATTAGTGAAATTGCATCTAAAAAACAAGCATAATACAACAATTTTCTTCTTCACAATCAGCTGTCAATGAAGCAAACATACTAACTTGAACAATACCAAGAGCTGACGAAAGTGCCAATTTGATGAAATACCCATTCAATATGTTCTCTAATTGCCCCAATCTTAGTGTACCCTGAAAATGATATTAAAAGAAAGGGAGATAAATACAAATGTTTTTTAATATATACAAACCGAATGAGAATACGGAGTATACATAGAATACAAATGATATTAACAATAATAACTAAAATAGCAATATAACATTAAAAGTAACAAAGTTCATAAAATGAAGCTCCTTGTAAGCTAACAAGATATCAGGGAGCTAGTTAATTAACAAAAAAAAAAAGAAAAAGGAATTGCACCAAGCTCTCTACACACTTTATTAATCCTTTCCAATAGCTTAAAAGCATATAATTCCCTAGGACCAGCTTTGAAATCCGAGTTCACATTCAATGGCTGCATCAAAAATGTAATTGTAAATATAGTTGGACAATCATAAATACATATAGAGAGGTCATAACAAAGAAGGATTGAACTTACTTATAGTTACAAATGTTGTTTATATAAGTCGATGAACTTTCAATATCTAGAGATTGCACATTGTCATCTTCAAAATAAAGAGCTTGAAACTAAAGTGAGTCATTTCATGAAGCAAAACAATCAAAGGGTTGTGACATTCGCTTAAAAAACAAATGACGGTTATAGAAAAGCAATAGACATTCGCAGATGAACAGACGCTTGGAAGCTGAGGACGAATATGAGCCGTGGATAATTTTAACTCCAACGCTCCAGATGTAAATTTGCCCACACATTTATAGTAATATAGATTTGTTGTTAAAATGACTAAAATACCCTTCACAATAGAAACTCACCTAACCACCCTCCTTTCTCTTTGCTGAACGCTTTCAATCGGATGAACGACGCAGCAGCAAGCGTTTGAAGCCCTAGGTCCGATAGCAGCCTTGCTCCTCCACAGGTCGTTTAAGCTCGTTGGCGCCGGTGTGGTCTGCTGCAGCCCGTCAAGGAAGAGGTAACTCTCCCAATTTCGATCTCCACTGTTCCAAATTCGAGCTTGTCCGAAATCAGCTGGCGTTGCTTTTGTTATTTTCAGGAAGCATTCAAACAAATGTGGGAATCTAGTTTTGATTAGGGCAGAACCATTGATTGGTCAACTGCTCAAGCAAATACACTGGGGGAATCTAGTTTTGGGGATTTTAATTTGAGTAAGGATGGAAAACGATGGAGGGAGAGCGAAGATGAAAAATTCGAAATTGAATTGGAAATGGAATTGGTGTGAGATCGCTAAAGGATTAGAGCAAGGTTGTGATCTTTTCATTAATGGCGGTATCTGTAGGTGAGATCGATCAGACACAGAGAGAGGGGAAGAGAGATTGAAGAGGGCAAAATTGAGATGATTTGGGTACCCAGCAAAAAAAACCTCCCAAAGCTTGGCATCCCAAGGTGCAAATTTGGCCAAATTTAACCCCCTCAAACCTTCACCTTCCCCCTCCACATCCCATGGAAAACCTGTTGCAAAACATGTGATCTGACACCTTTTTTTTAACCCCCTGCACCCCCAAACTTCCTACCAAAGATACTACCAAACACAGCCTTAGAATCATATCGAGTTATATGTTTTGGTGTTGAGCTTTTTTAACTACAATGTCTGTTGCTGTTTGTTTCGATCCGTATAAGCTCCTTTAATTTCTTGTGCCAAATAAGTTGCTGTGTAGAGTTCTAGTTTGGGTTTTTGGTTGTTCCACGTGTGCAAAGGTGGAAGCTTTGAAACCGAAATGCCTTCCATATGGTGATTTGGCTTAGATTCTTTTGAAGGAGTGATGGGTTTATAACCAAGCTATCAATAAAGACTCTTTTAACTTTCGGTATGATTGTTGATTGCCACAGCTATTGCATGGCGGGATATTTTGAAATGTTGAAAGCATGGATTCAAGGGCACAATTTTTACGTTTGTGGTTCTGATAGATCGGATGAATCAATTTTGTAGTCTTTTTTACTTGTTAGTATTGGTGATGAATGACCTTTCTTTTTGTTTTGTTAGGTGAAAATACAGACACACAGGATCTCAGCTTAATTTAAAGGTCGTGAAACATGTCAGCTCCTGTTCCTCCAGGGGCACCTAGACCTGGAAATGCACCACCAGGCCCTCCTTTCTTGAATTATAACCCTAATCTTCAAAGAGCAACGGATTCGTCACTGCCCCAAAATTTTCAGAACTTGAACATCAACCAACCTCCTAATACTGCTGCACCAGCATCTTCATTTGGACATGGTCCTTCCAGGTCACCTTTTGTAGGTCAGGCCCCTCCTTTTCAAGCTGCTGGTCCTTCTGCTAGTTTTCCTGGGCCGTCGCCTGTTTCCAGGCCAGGACCTCCGCCACCAGGTGTTGTTTCTAGGGCAGCAGTACCCCCATCTGGACCCCCGCAAAGTCCTTATGGCCAACCTCCAAATTTCCTACATGGTATACCCTCTTCTGCACCCTTATCAAGCCGGCCTCCTTCAATTGCCTCTAGGCCTCCACAAGGATCAGTCCCTATGGCTATGGGTGCTCCTTCACAAGGATCAGTGCCCATGGGTGCTCCTCCCCAAGGATCGCTGCCCATGGGTGCTCCTCCTCAAGGATCACTGCCCATGGGTGCTCCTACCCAAGGACCGTTGCCTATGAGTGGTCCTCCACGAGGATCTTTTCCCATGGGAGGGTCTGCAGTGGCACCTCCACTTCCAAGTGCTCAGCCAAGTGGGTTTGGCTCTCCTCCGTTCTCTGCTGGCCCAGTTGCTCCTTTCTCTGCAGCATCTCGTCCAGCCATTAATGGGCCATCTACCCTCTCATCAGGAACTTTGCAAGGTGTCCCTCGTTTTCCTTCTTCCACAGGTTTCCAACAGTCACCATCTGGGCCACAAACAGGTACGTTTCCTATAAGGGCTCAGCTACAGGCTCCAACAATGCGCTCTGTTCTGGGTGGCGAGAGTACTGCATCTCCTAGCTCTTTATCCCAGCCAACTTCTCCTTTTACTATTTCATCTCAAGGTGCACCCCAATCAGTTGGTCCTCCTTTTGGGACACAGCAATGGCAGGCACAACACCAACAGGTAGGTAAGCTTTGCCTACAATTTGTGCATGTTCTACTTATGTTTTATTCTGTATGTTTCAGGTAGATTATGAGGTTCTGTTTTCAATTATGATGCAACTTACAAGTTGAGAAGGAGGGAGGGAATTTAATTCTTTCTCTCACGGGAATCATTTAATTTTCTCTCTCATGTGCAAAATCACCCACTTTCATGTGCAAAATCCTAGCAAACAGTATAGAGGAATTTATCATTTAATTTAATTAACTATGGTATTGTTGGATCTTTCCAATGTTTGAAACTTTGAAGGGGCCACTTAAGGCTAAACTCAGAGTCTTCAGATGATTTGTCATATTTCTTTAATCTCATAGTTCATACCATTTCTAGTCTGTGTTTAATAATTTTATTCTATAATCCATCTTGTATAGATATTTTTACTATCAATTCTGATTTTTGCCTTAAGGTGATCTTACTTGCATTCTTTAAATGTACCTTGATCTTACTTGCATTCTTTAAATGTGCCTTTTTTTTTCTAGACAAGATATACTTCTGGCCATGTGGTAGGAAACTGAAATTGAAGTGTCAGGGATCATACTATGGCATAGACTTGGGAAGGATGGATGCTATATAGACTTTATGTAGATGGGCATGGCAGTCTTTACTTTTATGGTGTCTAGACATTGTCTAGTGCATGCTTTTATTTAATAAATATATATTGTGTTGCATTTGTTCCTTACAAAGACAAGCAGAGGCTATAAGATTCTTCTTATTAAATAGATAAACAATTGATGTTATAGTATAAGATTCCTTCAATTTTTTCTCACAGTTGAACTTTGTTTCTTCAGGCTCCTTTGGCTTTCCCTGGTTCTGCACCACCACTTGGAACCCCAGGAATGCTGCCAAACCAACCCATGTCTCAACCTGCTATGGGCCAGACTGGTCCGATGGGCGGACACAACAAAATTGATCCAAACCAAATCCCACGCCCTATTCCAAGTTCATCAGTGATCTTACATGAAACTCGTCAGAACAATCAAGCCAATCCTCCTCCGGTATACTATCTGGATGAACTTTTCCAGCATTTGATCTAACATATATGTAGTATAATATTGATTTTTTGTTCTTTTCCAACATAAATGTTTGTGCTCATGGGATCTTATACTCTGATCATTTCTTTATTTTTTGTATTTTTGCTCATCTGTCATAGTCTGCTACGAGTGAATATATTGTTAGGGACACGGGAAATTGCAGCCCTCGCTACATGAGGTGTACAATTAATCAGGTAAATTATTATTGTAAAGATGCAATAAAAGGGGAAGGAAGTGTCTTTGTCAATGCAATGATTGGTTTCTTGTTCTTCAACAGATCCCATGTACGAAGGATCTTTTGGCTACATCTGGGATGCAATTAGCTCTTTTGGTTCAGCCATTAGCTCTTCCACACCCAGATGAGGAGCCCATTCAGGTGGCGTAACTTGTAGCTTGGTTTTAACTCTTTCTTGTCCAGCATGCCATCAGGATGGAATAACAAAACATCAACAAGTTTTTACTATTAACATGTAACAAATTAAAGAAATACAGTTGGATTGGCTAGTAGGACACATTCAGGTTCTTTCTCTATATGGGATCTGCAATTCCCATTTTCTTGAAGCATGCATACATTTATGATTGAAAGATTTGGGAAACATCCCCAAAAAAGTTGTCATTAGTCTTCTTGATGTGCAATATTTACCCGTTTCTGAACTTCCTTTCAGCTGGTTGATTTTGGGGATGGTGGCCCAGTGCGTTGTTCACGCTGCAAAGGCTATATAAACCCTTTCATGAAATTTATTGATGAGGGAAGGCGATTCATTTGTAACCTTTGTGGTAAGGATTTGTCTATTGATTATATTATAAGCGGATTTTTTTTCCTAGTATAAATTCGTTTCATCTCATTTATGAAAAAGGGTACTTTATTTAGGGTGTAAGAATCTTCTTGTCTTCATCTTATGGCCAGCTATGCCTTCATTTAAGGGGGGCCGAAGGTGAAGGGGAAGTTTAGGTCTCAGCATTTGAAAATTATGAAGACATAATGGCTTGTATGCAATTGGAATGCATAACACTATAGTAGAGGACATATATATGTTTGTATGGTTTTGAAATATCCAAAAGAAAGTAGGTAGCTGTGAAAACCATGAAAAAATCTTCAAGAGGGGACCTTGAATCATTTCTCTGAGATTCCTGATATCTACTTAGCTTCCTGCGAGCTTTCCATAACTTGAGAACTTCTGAATATTCACTTTTGCATTTGTGTTTTTGGCTGTTGATAACAACTTTTTAGAAAGACCTTATGGCGTGTATGCAATCAAAATGCATCACACTTTAGTAGAGGAGGTTAATTTCATTTTAATCCAGGAGAATGAATGAGCTGGTTTCACTTGATATTGATTATTCCCTAACCATGTGGCGTAAGGGAGAAAAGCGATAATCGTTTTTTTTTTTTTTTGGGGGGGGGGGGGGCGTGTTTATGAAATTTGCTACCTTCCTCCCTTTTCATGTATGCAATCTTGAAGGAATTAGTCCCCAAAACTTGGCAATACAGTCTTGTCTTATCATTCCAATTTGCTCCCCCTTTCTCTTTGCAGGGCACACTGATGAAACTCCACGTGATTATCATTCCAATATAGGACCTGATGGTCGCCGTAGAGATGCTGACGAAAGACCTGAGTTATGCAGAGGGACAGTTGAATTTGTTGCTTCCAAGGAATTCATGGTTAGTTATTATGGAGGGGTCGACTGTGTTTGTGTCTGTTACTATGTATTGAAATATTGGAGCCCTTGATTTTACCATAATCTTTTCCATGCTACAATGTTGTCTTCCCCTTTACAGCCTTGTGTATATATATGAGTGACTAGTATTAATTTTTTTCCCAACTTCTCTGTTTCATCAGGTGCGTGATCCAATGCCGGCTGTTTTCTTCTTCCTCATTGATGTATCCATGAATGCAATACAGATAGGTGCCACTGCAGCAGCATGTAGTGCCATTAATCAAGTCATTTCTGATCTTCCAGTAAGTTCACAGCTGCATAGATTCTATTTTGTTCTCTTCACATTCATATCAGTCAAGGGTAGAGCTTAGAGCATGAGCAACCATGGGGTTGCCTCTTCCCTCTTTTTATTTTTATCCCCTTATCCTAATTTGACACCTCATATGTTTTTTTCTCTAAATTAATTTCTACTTTTTCTACCTCTTCTTTAGAGGTTTCCCTTGCAACCATGAGGTTGCCTTGTTCCCCACTTTTTCTACCTCATTTATTTTTATTTATAAACAAAATTCATAAGTGCTTGACATTAATATTTTTTATTTCTTGAAGAGGTAAATTTATAGATACGGAAAAACATAATATTTTTTATTTCACGTAGATAGAAAATAACAAAAATAATAACATTACATTATAGGTAAATAAAAGCTTGATTTGGATCATTTGAAATAATGACAAAAAATAAAATAAAATAAATATATATATAGGAAAAATAAAATAAAATATATATAGGAAAAAATTATACTCAAATTATGAAGAAAAATAAAATAAAATTAATGGTATAATTTATATATTAAAATAATAATAAAATATATTATTAATACATTTGAGTTATTAACATGCTAAATAAACATGAATAAGATGTAGTGGCCCACTTGTGTATTTGTTTTTAAAAAAAAAGAGAAAATAAAAATAAAAAAGGGAAGAGGCTACCTTAGTAGAGAGAGGTTAATCCCTTCCAACCTCTTCCCTTGAGGTTTCCCTTGCAACCATGGGTTTACCTTTTAAGACCTATAACTATAAGGTAATAAAATATGGTTGCGCATGGTCTAAACTATCATTTTGTGAAAGCTAAGCAGTTTGCCAAATCTTCAATGGAAGTTGAATCCTTGGGCATAAAATTGATTTTTCATCTGATAAAACTGAGCAGAAGTTTTGCCTTGGAATTTTGTATGTAACTCCTAATTAATAGATTCTCCTGTGTTTCTGCCTTGGATGTTTGGGTGATTAAGTTCCAAGATGAATGAGGGCCATTAAGGATTCAAGTAGAGGCAGGGTGATGAAAGTTTAAATAGATTTGGATTTTGGAGTAATCAGGAAATCTACTTGAAGTTTTTAGGTTTTTGATTGTTGAACTCGCCTTCATTTGACTGTGTCAATGATACACAAGAAAATGACCATATTTGTGGGTTTTGAAGTTCATCTGCAGGTTACCCGTTATGGTATTAAGCTTATCCTTCTTTTTGGCATGCAAGTCTATTAAAGTGTTCAGAGTTTATACTTTGAATAATTTTATTCTATTAAACTATACTATAATTTTAATGTGCTCTTATATGCATTTACAAAATTAAAGGACCTCCCTTTGGCTCTTGCACTATGATCCATTTGTCATATCATTGTCAACTGCAGGATGGTCCTAGGACTTTTGTGGGGATTGCAACTTTTGATTCAACAATACATTTTTACAATTTGAAACGGGCATTGCAGCAGGTTTGTTTTATATGTACCATACCTTTATTTATGTTAAAAATATTCTGAACAATCAGCTACAGAAGGATATAAATTTGTTTATGATTTTCAATTAATCTGAATATATTTGAACTAATTTGTGAGGAGTTCCTAACATATTTATCTGACTATTTAATAATTTGCAGCCTTTGATGCTTATAGTTCCTGATATACAAGATGTTTATACGCCTCTTCAAACTGATGTCATTGTTCAGCTTTCCGAGGTTTACTCTTTAAGCATATGTTTTATTTTCTGAAGCATTTTCATGATTCAGCTGCATTCACCTCGTCATTTCCATTTTCAAATCACTACCACTTTCAGCTCCCTTCATTTTCATTCATTGTTTTTTTTAATAAAAAAAATTATTCTTAATATTATTTATTAATTTTTCTGTGAACTCAGTGTCGTCAACATTTAGAATTGTTGCTAGAGAACATCCCAATCATGTTTCAGAGTAACAAGACTGCGGATTCAGCCTTTGGTGCAGCAATGAAGGTAGGAGTTGCAAAGTGATCGTATCCTTTGCTTTCCCCCCTTTCTTTCTTCCTTCCTTTCTTTCTTCACTTTATATTTTTACTCTACTTGCAGCATCTCTCGTTATATGTTATTTTTAACCCATTTGTGTGACGCACTGAGTCTACTGATGTGATAACGAATGCCTTTTGCCTTTTTATTTCTTGAATATATTTTCTTGTATTCTTTTGGTGTCATGTGTGTCAGCCTGTCAGGTTATTAAACTCTGAGTTAACAGGAAGATAGACTGAAGTCTGACACCCCCCCCCCCAAAAAAAAAAGGAAGATAAACTGAAAACTCTCTATCATGAGTTTGTTTGTGTGCCTTTGCTGGTTTGTATGTAGTTTCTATATGCCTCTTGTTATCATGCATAATCGTTCCGCTTATCTTTTATGCTTCTACATTTTTGTTTATTTGTTTTGGTTCACGATCTAAGAAAGCATTCCCATATCTTCTCTCATGGTGCTCTCTAGGCTGCTTTTTTGGCAATGAAGAATGTGGGAGGAAAGCTTTTGGTATTTCAGTCAGGTAACCTCTTAGGCATTCTGTCTTCTAGCATTATTCTATGGTATAACTATTGTATATGCAAAAGTAGAATGTGGAATTTTGGTTGCAACTAAACAACGCATGAGAATAAGCAACTTCAACTTCTTGTCGCATGTGGAATTTTGGTATCATGTTGGTATTTGCTTTTTTTCCCCCATTTATCTATGGCCTAACTAAAGGAAAATGGGTCTTTTAGACCCTACTCTATCAGCTCGGTTGAGACCTGAGATTGTGATTTTTTCTCATAAAAGAAATCATGCTATAAGTTGTCAATTGCACTTGAGATTATAATTAAATTTCTAATCAAAGCATATGGATTCCAACTAGACTTCTAGAATATGAATTGTCATGTATATATGAATGACTACCCTCTTTCATTTAGCGTGACTCTTTTCTTAAATACCGATATGATGAGTGATATGAACGGGTGAGAGTAACTTTATTATGTTAATCAGCTACCTATTCTTTTGTTTCATCTGAATCATTAAGGCATCTGGTAGTAAGTAACGCACACTCTCTTCTTTGATGGTGATTTTTATTCTTTTGAAAACCTGAAATAGCAGAGCTAGGCAAACCTCTTGAACGGTTTCTTCACCCAGATGGTGAACCAACAGTCCAACACCCCCACTTGCTCATCTTCAACATCTCATGGGTCCCTGTTGAATGTTGATACCACTTTGGAACCATCCTTATAGTGGAATGTTAAGTAGAGAATACTGTCATAGACCTATGGAATCCTTCCAAACTTTCAATTGCTAAATATGATTTGATGTTTGTCTATAATTGTACTTGAAATCTGCTCTTCTCTGTGGTACATGTATTAAAGACTGATTATGAGTTCCTGCCTTCTAAGTTCTATCAGATCCTTACTTATTGGTGTGTAATACAATAATTTAATGCTGCTCCTAGGCTCAATAGTAATGGTAAGGACATGGAATGCGTGAATTGACCCTAGTTTATTTACAAAACGCACATAAATGACATTAAAGTGTATGATCTTGAATCTGATGGTATTATGCATGTGAATTTATTTATATGGAATTTTTTATATATATACAGTCTTGCCTTCTGTTGGGATTGCTGCCCTTTCTGCCAGAGAAGCTGAAGGTAGAACTAGTGTTGGTGCTGGAGAGAAGGTACATTTCAAGGACGGCTTTATCTTTTGTTGGCATATGTTATGTGATCTTATTTTTATCAAATACTAGAATCCTTCAATTCAGAATAGTTATTTTTGCTCTTTTGCTCCGAACCACCTGGATACTTCTAAGAAATAGGTGTATCAGCTGGTTTGGTTTCACCTGTAAATTGTAATTGTGGTCCAGTTAGACTTGAGAGATAGGAGATAGTCTAACTTATCCAGGATAAATCAGAACTCGTCCAGTTCATTATCAAAAATTGAGCATGGCTTAAGCAAAATATTATGTTTATGGGGTGGCCTACAAGGCTACAACCTGTAAGGTGCTTTCCATCAAAGAAAAATTAATACAGTTGTTTACTACTTTAGTTTACTTAAGGAAATTTGATCCTCAGTGCAATCAATATCTGCCTTCGGGAGCTAACTATTTTTGCACAATCTGAACTGCATAGCAAACGTGCTTGTGGCAATATTCTCCTGCTGATGAGTTTGAATAGCATGCGTGTTTTCCATTATTGGTTTATATGCAGCCCCCTTGGGGTGTGTGCATGCATCTTACCCCCATAGTCCCATAGACCTGTTATTATCGAATATAACTCTGTTGGTTGTCATCATGTTTGTAATACCTCCTTGAATATGTGATGCTAATCTCTGAGCTTACTCAAACATGTTTGATGCTTCTAAAAATAATTCAACCAACCTTTCAAAGTCAATTTCCTTTGTGTTTTAACTTTTTTAACTTTCTGACAGATTTTTTTCGTACATTTAAATATTAAGCCATTTATTTTATTCTATTTGTTGATGATTTTCAGGAGGCACATAAGTTACTCCAACCACAGGATAAAACCCTGAAAGAAATGGCAATTGAATTTGCCGAATTTCAGGTGACCTTGAATATTTTTCCCAACTCGTCTTTTTGTTGTTTTATTCCTATGATTCTGATGTGATGAGAGTTTCAATTCATTACATTCTTTTGTACACGTGATTCTCAGATAATTTAATGAGCTGATGATTTGATTTTACCAATAATGCCAGGTCTGCGTTGACGTTTTCTTGACTACCCAGTCCTATGCAGATGTTGCTTCTATCTCAGTAGTCCCAAGCACCACGGGTGGGCAGGTATTCGTGGATACCTATGTCACCAACTGTTCTAGTTCTGATCTCAAATACAGTACATGTGTGTGGTGGTCTTGTGGTTGCCGCGTTCTAATTCACCATTGGTTGTACGGTTGATAGTAACATCTGATTTGTTGCCTTGATGACATAATTTTGAGAATTTCATGTGGGGCCCTGTTTCCTGGTTCTAGATTTCTTGTATGCTTAGCTGTTTAATTGTCCCACTATGTTGCATGCTTCGGACTTAGAAAAGCAATGCTGATTGCATATGTATACACTCAGTGCTGAATTTATAGTTATGAAGTTTCAGTTGCTTATGAAAGTGACTTATTCCACTTATTGAGCTAAAATTTAGTTAGTCTTTCTTTCAGTGCTACTAGATCAGTAGTTCTAAATCCGACCCTCAACATTTCATCATGGACCCAAATAATTGATAGCGTTATGCACCCTGAGTGTGTTAGTAAATTTCTTTCTTTTTGATTTTTTTTTATCCTTCTTCTGTTTGAAAATTAATGGCAAGCCAATCCAAATTGATCTTGTAAGAGGTCTGCCACATAACAAACAGGTTTTTTTCAAATGATTCTAGGGCTGGGAATGGTCAAGTAAAAACCTGGTTTGCATGAGTTTGTAGTAGGATGGTGATCATATCTGCAGGTTTACTCATGATTAATTTTTTTTTACAATTTTCTTGATATCCAGGTCTACCGTTATTTCCCATTTTCTGCTGTCTCTGATACAGCCAAGCTTTTTAATGATCTAAGATGGAATGTCACAAGGCCTCAAGGTTTTGAAGCAGTAATGCGTGTGAGGTGCAGCCAGGTTTGTTGAGTTTAAGCTCTCTATTGACTTGTTTGTCAATCACGAAGCCCATTATGTTATTTTCCTTGTATTTTTTCACTCAACATGCTTATTTGATATGTGCATCCTGTCTTCAAATGCATATAAACTGCTCGTCACTGATATGCTTTACTTGTTTATTTACTACTATGCTTTAAAATTTTGGCTGTTTTATTGATAGGGACTTCAAGTTCAGGAATACTATGGAAACTTCTGCAAACGTATTCCAACAGATGTTGATCTACCCGGGGTTAGTATCTATTCAGCACATTCCTTCTGTGTATAGACATGTTCAGTCTTTCCTTGTTCAATGAAATTATTTTTAATGCCATCGTAAATGTGTTCTTTCTTAATAATTTTTTTCTTCTATAAAAAAGAGTCATGCGATACGGCGATACCTTAATTTTTGCAGTTATGGTATAATATTGTATTTTTTGCACGAGAAGATGGACTATTCTCAACCTAATTTATTTTAATATTTTAAAAAGTTGTATGATGGTGTCACTGAGCTTCATTCTTTTTGGCTTTTAATTAAACTTTTTTCTGCTGGCAGATTGACTGTGACAAAACCATATTGGTTACATTAAAGCTTGATGATAAACTGCAAGAGGGTTCTGAATGTGCATTTCAGGTAATGATTGGTTGGTTAATTGATGTGATTTCTTCAGAAAGTGGATCTACCTGCAAAACTTATTTAATAAAACACCCACCCTCAATCAACATCATCATTCCGCTAACTTTTTCATAAATTTTATTGTTTTTTAATACCCACTACATTTTTTAACCAATCAAAAATCTTTAAAAAAGTCAACAACACACAAATTAATACAAATCATTACTGTCCCCTACCTAGAAATCCTAAAATGACATCTATTTTGATACAAGAATAAAGAGCTAAAACGACCTAAATTTCGAGACGGATGGAGTATTAAGAAGTTGATTTTCATAATATGGAAAAAGTTATTTAGTCTTATATTTTTTATATTAAAAGCCAAAAGGATCATTAGTATCTCAGGATTCAAACGTTGGAAGTGTACCAGAAATAACCTTATCATTTTGTAAATGATATATTGGTGGGTAGACATGACAAACTGGTTAGGGTAGTGTCTCATGATGGGCTGTTTGATGGTAAACAGGTCAAATGGTGACAACACTAAAAACAGAAGAATTTGTTTGAACTTGTTATTAACCCTACTACAATCTTACCAACATGTGATTTTATTATGCAATTTGGATCATTGGATCAATTTTGGATCATAGGATTCGGAACATGCGACTTGGATAGCGATTTTAGTAACTTTACTTACAGTTGATATTTTTCCTTGTTCCCAAACTGAAGAATTCTCTTTTACTTCTTAGTGTGCCCTTTTGTATACAACTGTATATGGTCAAAGAAGAATTCGTGTCACAAACATCTCGCTCCCGTGTACAAGTATGTTGACCAATCTTTTCCGATCAGCGGATTTGGATGCTCAGTTTGCATGTTTCTTGAAGCAAGGTAATATTTTATCTGTTTGGAACATGCCATCTTGATTGACTAGTTTCTCTTGCTTGAATTGAATATATTTCTCTCTTTCCCATTTTATAGTAGCAATTGAAATCCCAACAACTCCACTCCTGCAAGTCAGGGATCAACTTACAAACCACTGCATCACAATTCTGCACTCGTATCGAAAGTTTTGTGCAACAGTATCATCATCTGGGCAACTTATACTTCCCGAGGCCCTCAAACTTTTTCCTTTATATACTCTTGGTACGTGTTTCTCTACCTTTTTGGTCTTAGGATTACATATCTGGTGAATTTATGTATGATGTCTTGGACAAGTTTTATATAGGTACTCACTTTTGGGACTTATTTTTTGTAGTATAATGACAATAGTGGAAGTACTATAGGATGGCCCTGACTCATTTTGCAAACCAGTGCTCTGGGTCAAAGTTCTGAAGAAGTACAATAGTAGAATGACAATACTCTAGATGCCTGTTATTCTAATCTTGTTAAGATTCTCAGCATTCCCGTTCTTATACCTGCATAACTGGCTTGATTTGTATCAATAATTTTTCTTTTGAAAAACAAGTGACTAGAAGCTTCAATGTGAAAAATACCCATGATATTATAAAGTTGGTATTGGAGATAGACTACACTGACTGTTCATCGTGTCAGGACAGAGGAATCTGTGACAACCTTTTCTAATGATTCTGTGATTTCAGGAAATAGAGTAAAATGAAAAATTCTCTCGTGATGTCTAATTTGTAATATTGAACACTTAACAACAATTTTCTTTTTTTTTTCTTTTTTTTTCTTTTTTTGAGAAACTTAATGGTTTGAAGTTTGTTTATTCCGACTATTTAAATAATTAAATATTTTCTTACCCTAAGTTTAGGGCTACATATTTGGAATACGCCTTCCAACTAAATATTTGAAATTTGAAAACATTGTATACTTAGAACTAGAAGACATTTTCTACATTTGAGTGCTTGCTTTGGTGATACACGTGGCTTCTTCACAGCTTTGATCAAGAGCACTGGCTTGCGAAATGACGGTCGGGTTGATGATCGTTCCTGGTGGGTAAATTACGTTTCTTCTGTTTCTGTTCCATTGGTGGTTCCCTTGGTGTATCCTAGAATGATTTCGGTCCACGATCTTGCATCTAAGGTACGAACCTCACCTGCTGGCCCTTACTGTTGAAAGCATTTTTTATATGCAGCTGTTTAACTTCTCTCTTTTATGCTTTGATTATAACAGGAAATCGATCAATCAGTTATTCCTATTGCAATTCCTCTTTCATCTGAGCATATAAGTGATGAAGGCATCTACCTTCTGGAGAATGGCATGGATGCTTTAATATATGTTGGGAATTCTGTTGATCCACAAGTTGTCCAACAGCTTTTTGGCGCTTCCAGAGTTGATGAGATTCCTACTCAGGTGAAATTCCGTTTGTAATATGATTTTTTAGCTAACATGGTCTCATTTTGTTGATGCTGTTTATTTTCTTTCAAAGGGATAAATTTTGATAAACTTCCCACACACAAAAACACAAACCAAGAAAAGGAAGGAGAAATGTCTATAAAATGCAAACTGAACTTTCACTTGCCTGAGATGGTAGCACATTTTTGCCTGAGATGGTAGCACATTTTTGCCTTGTGCTAGTTAAGCATTTGCTCTCTAGTAGCCATTTGAGGTTATTCTCTCTGGCAGGCCTCGGATTCCATTTAGGTTTCCCTGAGATTGTGTTCTTTGTGTGTGTTTTCTTGTGATTACAAGTAAATCAGTGTTTCTGTGAGATGTCTGTTAGTTTCCTGATCTCACACTGTCCAACAATGCTGACACATTCCCTGTGATTTACCATCTTATGACATGTTTTCTTTTCCACTCAGCTTGTGCTGCAGCAATACGACAATCCATTATCAAAGCGATTCAATGAAGTCATCAATGAGATACGACGACAAAGATGCTCTTATCTCAGGTGATATGTCTGTCTGCAATGTGTTTAAAGGAATTTTCATGCCATAAATCACTCTTTCTGAACCTATTTTTATGCTTTTGCAGCTTGAAGTTATGCAAGAAAGGAGATCCCTCAGGTGAGTTAAAGTTTAATACTCCCTCCGTATCGCAATACTTGTTGTTTTAGCTTTATGCACGCTTATTAACAAAACCTATATTTACTTTACTTTTATAGGCCAAAGTACTTAAAAGTAGCAATTATTACCTATAAAAATAGCAATCATTACATATAAAGACAATAATTATAGCTAAAACAACAAGTTTTTTTATACAACTTTATTACTCTAAAACTACAAGTATTGCGATACGGAGGGAGTACCACTTATAATACCCTTAAAGATGACAATCCCATTTCGAGTTACTGAATTTAAAAGTCAAATTACTTTATGCTTTTGCCTTGAATCTAAGTTTTAGAGGTGTTATTGGTTGTTTTTGTTAAAGATTTGTTTTTTTACCATAAACACCTTATGTTTAGCTACTAAAAGTTTAAAACAGATGAAATTGGGGTAAAATGCATCTTTATTCATCAAGCTTCAAGAGTTGTGCAATGGTGATTTGTACCTTTATTTTTTCCTAATAAAGTTCCAAACCCATGACAAATGCTGCAAAATTGATCCTTCAACTTTTAACTTGTACAATGTCAAAATGCCTTGCATGTTTGGTCCCCTAGCCTTTATGGATTGTTTCGTGATGATTTTCAGCCTTTGGGATTTTATCATGATTCTTTAACCTTGAGACATTTGAGTTGTATCGACAAAGATTAATTGGACTGCTTCTAGAACTTTTTTCGTAGGTTTGGGACTTTATTGAGAACAAAGTGATGATGAGAAGCCCTCATGAGATTATTCCTAAAAGCAAAAAAAAAAATCTTTGACCCCCGTAATACAGTATTTTTTTCCGTAGCATTGAATGTGAATAATACCTTGAACCTGTTCCATACACGGTACATAACTGTGAAAGCTCTTGAAGTCAGCTTGTTGACACATTTAAGTTATTTAACCGTGCCATCTCATTGTGTTGTTAATGGTGCAACATTTTATTTTACATGAGTACCAAACTCCTATAGTTCAACCAGGTCCCAGAAAATGGGATTACCGAACTTTTATAGTTCATCGTCTTGAAGTTGAACAAAACTGTGTATTGTTTTTCTTTTCTGAGGATCCGGTTTATGTTTAATTCTTGTCCTTCCATTCTGCTTGTCTAACTTGCTCAAATTTTGGGGCACTCTCCAGGAATCCTCTTCTTCTCGTATATGGTTGAAGACAAGAGTTCATCCGGCCTTTCGTATGTTGAGTTTCTGGTGCACGTACATCGACAGATCCAAAGTAAAATGAACTAGCCCCATTGGGAGCTTATGTAGTCTTATACACCCTAGGCCTCGAGGCCTTTAGTTGCATCCACAAGAGAGGGAAGTAATTTGTGAAAGATTTGAGATTATATTGAACTTTGTTTTGTCCTTCATTGTTTTGCTCATCATCAGACTGTAGGTATTTTTTCCCCGGCTTGATATATGTATCGTAGAGGAGTTGCAAATAATATTTCGAAGCCAAACAATTTTAATGAGTAAATTGCACCTGAACTCCCTTTCCCAAGTTGGATCAATACCCGAAGAAAATCCGAAGGAGTTCATTCGATTTTTCATCCAATTTTCAACTGATTTTTCCATCCAATTTTCCATCAATTGAAAACAATACCGGTCTCTCTCGACGTCGCTCCAATGTCAAATAAGTCATCTTCCTTTTATCTCCAACTCTGACTCAACGGCCTCCACCCCAACGCGACAACGCCTACTCTTCCACCTTCACCCTCCAGGCAACGTTCACCTTATGCGCCATCAAAACAAAGAGGCAGATCCACGACCAAGCATGAAGACAGTTTTCGATATCAATTTGTATACTAGAATTGCTCTGATTCTGATGTACAATTTCACTGTCAGACGAGTAATGCACAGAACTTGTTCGACGAAATGCCTATAAGAAATGTTGTCGCTTGTACCACTTTTTTTTTTTTGGGTCTTCACGCTTGTACCACTTTGATCACTGGGTATGTGCACATGAAGCAACCCCAGGAAACGATTGCATTGTTTAGATTAAGAGGATGTAGGCCGAAGGCTTCAAGCCAAATAAGGGTGCCCATCAGGGCCGTCCTGAAGTTTTCGGAGGCCCGGTGCGGTAACTAGAATTAGGCCCTTTAATTTTAATTTTTATTTTTTTTCCATAATTGTTACTATCATAATTATATTTTCTTAGTAGTGAATTACATCTATTTATTGTATAGGACATAAATGATGTTATGGAAAAAAAAAACTATTTATCGTTTATTTACATGAAAACAATGTTATATACTTATATGTATATACTTCCTAATTTTTAGTGTCACTAGATGACTTTTTTGAAAAGAATAATTAAAGAAGTAACATTCTCTCAACATATTAAAATTTAAGTTATTTTATTACTGTTTTTAAAATTTTAAATTATATAAATACTCCGTATCAATTATATTACTTTTTGTAATTGCATAAGTTATTATATCGAGTAGTCACACTCACACAATAATTAAATGTAAGTAATTAAAGGAAAAAATTATTAGAGAGTGGCCCAATAAAAAATAATACAGAGACAGGAGTGTGGACAGAGGCCCAACAAAAAATAACCATCATTGGCACATTGCTATTACAAGGAATCGAAAAAAGGTTCATTTGCATTCCCAAGCAAAGCGTAGACCACTACACCAAACTATTTTATTTGATTATAGACACCAAGGTTTATATATATACTAACTTTCAATGTATTGGGCCCCCAACGAATCCGGGCCCTGTGCAAACAGACCACATGAACCGCCCACCAGCCGGCCTTGGTGCCCATGATGTTGGTACTTTCGACTTGTTCGTATCTCGATATGGTTGACCTAGGAGAGTGGATACATAACTATATACTCCGTCCGATAATACATGGATTTTCATAAATTTGCACAAGTTTTAATGAAACATTTCACTTTAAAAAAAACAGATCATCATTGCACTAAATTTTTCATATATTTTATTATTTTTAACATCCACTACACATTTTAATCAATCAAATTCTTTTAAAAATTCAACAAGACAACAACCTATAAATCAATACAAATCATTACAATCTCCCACCTAGAAAACATAAAAGCTCGTCTATTATCGGACGAAAACTCATCTCTAAAAACCAATGTATTATTGAACAAAGGGAGTAGTGTTAGGAAGGAAATCAAGTATGAAATAAATATAAAATATAAATCTCAAACCGAATCTCTGAACCACGCAAATAAATTACAAGAAACCCTCCAGCGGTAGTGGTAGGGAATCAGGATCGAATCCACGAGGAAGCGTGTCAGCGATCGCCTTTCAAGTTCCAAAATTGCCCTCGAAATCGACCAGGAGACCACTTGATATCAACCAAGGTTAGTCGATATCGACTGAAGTCAGTCGAAATCTGTCGAGTTCCTACAAAACAGAAGAAAACAAGGTCGAAATCGAGTAGAGTACTCGATATCGAGTTAGTGCCCTCCTGTAGAAAAATAGAAACTTCGAAATACGTGCAGAAAAATAAATAAAAACGTCGGAAAAGAAAGTATGAAGAATGAAATGATGGATGAGAAGATGATGAACAGAAATAAACACAGATTAGGGTTTTGATATCAATTAACTAAAAGACTTCCAAGATCGGGGTTTCAACGTCACAACGATAACCATGTAGAAATCATGCCAAAGTATAAAAGATTATGCCTTTTCATCAAATAACTTTCATCATTAACAATTAAGAATATATAGACTTTCGCATAAACTTTAATTGTTACTAACCCTTTTTACATAATTAATCCAAATTCATATTAAGATCACTTTCGCCTCAATAATACAAATAAGGACCACCTACTACTTTCGCAGAAGAATCACAAATTGGGATAGAAGATGAAATCGCATATAAAATTCATACATTTATCGCATAACCCTATATGGCCACCGTCGGGCTCACTCAGACCCCAGAAGTAGGGCGACTACTCGCTTCTCATCATAACAAACATCAATAACATAAAGGAAATAACTAATTACATTAAAATAAACAAAAGCTTACAACCGAACGAAGCCAAAACGTCTCTCAATTCTTTCAACTCCAATCGGCCTCAAGCTTTCTTGCTACCTCTCTAATTGCCTAACTAGTTGTGTTGAAGAATGAATGAAAATCAGCCCCCTAGGCTTTATTTATAGGCTACAATCCTTGCTATCCAAGGAAAGAGCAATTATATTTTTATCTATATCTATCTATCAAACCCTAAGATAAATGTTTAATAAATAAATAAAATAAAACAATTAAATTCCCCCTTAGGTAAAATAGGGAATTATTAATGTTGATAAAATATCTTCCAAGTGGATAGAAGATCTCTCCTTCCAATGCAAGTAATCCAGCTCGGAATTCGGCCTCGGACTGGCGCGAAATCAGCTTCTGGTGTTCACTCGATATCGACCTCGTCTTCTCAACTTCACTCGATCTCGGCCTCTAGAGTAGAAATCGACCATGTCTCTACACGAAATCGACCATGGGTGGTCGATATCGACCTCCCCCTTGTAGTTTCCAAGTGCTGAGTCGATTTCTGGAATTCCTACTCGACGTGCTATTGTGAGCCTAATTTGCCATGTTTTATAGTTACTTTTATATCGTTTTCTGCATTCATTTCATGCATTTGGGTTAGAATAATACAGAATCTGTGTAGTATATGTTTTTTTTGCAATATATGGAGGTCTACACAAGTTTTTGTTATATTTCGCAGAAATCGGACGCACTTTGGAGCTTAAAGGAAACTCATGAAGAAGTTAAGAATGGTGCAGCTGGAGAAAAGGCCATTTTTCGGTATTCATCATTCGGAATCAAGCTTTGATGTCTTCATGAAAGTTGTAGCCCTCGAAAAGATCTTTCCAACGCATGGTCATATGCGTCAATCCGACAAACGAGGACTCGGGAAAGTGCGTTTTAAGAACAGAGCAGAAAGCTGAGAGATTTACTCGATCTCGAGTACATTTACTCGATATCGACCAAAAGTGTCCGAGCATGTCGAGAAGAGTTGCCCGACCAGCCCAAGGCACACAAGTCGACCAACCCATCTTACTCGATCTCGAGTTATTTACTCGATGTCGAGGACGAAAAGTCACCTATCCGAGCCCTGTCGAGGACCAGCAACCCGAGACGCCGAGCCACTGAAGTCGACGACCACCCAACTCGAGATCGAGGAAATCTTCCGGAGACGCGTAACACGGTTTGGGCAATTCTACTCGGATTGGGATTACTTGGAGCCGAAGATTGCCGAGTTCTATCCGATTCTATCAAGATCCATCATGAAGGAGAAGATTTATCCATTTGAAGACTTTTAGATATACTTCCCTTTTTAGATTTAATTATGTTATTTCTTTTATTTATCATTAACCTTTTTAGATATAGATAGAGATATTCTATCCTTGAATAGCAAGGATTAGAAGGCTATAAATAAAGCCCATGGGGCTGATTTTAGGAATCATCCAATTCAATTCAGAAGCTAGAGAAGTAGTTCCACAAGAGAAGTTTAGGAGTTCAAAGGTTTTAGGGTTTTGGCGTTCAACGAAAGTTGGAGTGCCGGGATTGTAAAGACTTTGAATTTAGTTTATGCAAGTTATTTCTTTTACATCAATGTCTGCGATTGCGATGAAGAGCGAGTAGTCCACCTACTTCTAAGGTTGGGGCGAGTCCGACGATAGCCATGCGTATTTGAGGTAAAGATCCGACCTTTATCATGTTTTGAGCATCTACTACCTTTTATGTGTTTATTACCCATGCAATGGAGATCCATGCTAACAACTTGGATTGTAAACATAAAATCGGTAGATACAATTAGGGTTTCTTGAAAGAGTTGTCTAATTGTTGGAAAAGGCGAAAGCTTGATCCTTCGATGCAATTTGCATGATTATCGTTATTTATCTTGTCTTATGCATGCTTGGTTATTGTCGTTGCAAACCCCGATCTTGGAAGTTTTTTTTTCATATAAAGTTTATTCCGAAATCTACCAAAGCTTTGTTCTTTATTTTATTTTATTTTTTTCTACTGTTGCCCTACTCGATATTGACCTCCTATAGGTCGATATTGACTTCTGACTCTCGATCTAGGACGATCGCTGCTCGTTGTGTCTTTGAACAGGTCAATTTTGAGGAAGAACTAGTCGATATTGACTGACCTAAGTCAATATTGAGTGACCCTAACCAGAAATTGACCGACTTGCTGAAAGCTGCCCAAAATCGACTGAACTAAGTCAATATCAACTGTCTCTAATCAATATTGAGTTGTTCCCTGGAGTCGAAACCGAGTGAGATTTCTACGCTGACATGCTTCATCGAGGATCGATCCTGACTTCCCACTACTACATCGGGAGGAAGTCTTGTAATCATTTGCAAGGGACGGAATCGGTTTGCTTATTTTATTTACATTCTATTTGCAATTCTCGATTTTCTCCTTACAACACGTGCTCCACTTGATATCGACCAGATGGGTAGATATCGACCCCCTTGTGCTTGGTCGAAATGCCTTCTGGCTTCTGATTGATTTCTGGTCCTCATCATCCACTCGATATCGACTAGATGTGGTCGATTTCGAGTCCTTTGACCATTTTTTATTGTTTCCCCACCTTATTGGTTATAATAGAGCTACCCACAAAGTTTCAGTCCTTTTGGAGCACTAGAAGTGGCACTTCCTTCATTAACCTGAAATCTCCCACAAAAATACAAGCCATGTTGCAAATCTCACGCGGTAAGCTTATCGTATTAGCTTCCAAATTCCAATTTTTTAGCATTTCCCCACCTTATTGGTTATATTAGAGCTACCCACAAAGTTTCACCCTTTTTGGAGAACTAGAAATGGCACTTCCCTCATTAACCCGAAATCTCCCACAAAAATACAACCCGTGTTGCAAATCTCACGCGGTAAGCTGATCGTATTAGCCTCCAAATTCCTATTTTTTTGCGTTTCCCCACCTTATTGGTTATATTAGAGCTAACCACAAAGTTTCAACCCTCTTGGAGCAATGGAAATGGCACTCCCTTCATTAACCCGAAATCTCCCACAAAAATACAAGCCGTGTTGCAAATCTCACGTGATAAGCTTATCGTATTAGCCTCCAAATTCCAATTTTTTAGCGTTTACCCACCTTATTGGTTATGTTAGAGCTACCCACAAAGTTTAAGTCCTTTTGGAGCACTAGAAATGGCACTTCCTTCATTAACCCGAAATCTCCCACAAAAATACAAGCCGTGTTGCAAATCTCACGCGGTAAGCTTATCGGATTAGCCTCCAAATTCCAATTTTTTAGCGTTTCCCCACCTTATTGGTTATGTTAGAGCTACCCACAAAGTTTCAGCCTTTTTGGAGCACTAGAAATGACACTTCCTTCATTAACCCGAAATCTCCCACAAAAATACAAGCTGTGTTGCAAATCTCACGCGGTAAGCTGATCGTATTAGCCTCCAAATTCCTATTTTTTTGCGTTTCCCCAGCTTATTGGTTATATTAGACCTAACCACAAAGTTTCAACCCTCTTGGAGCACTAGAAATGGCACTTCCTTCATTAACCCGAAAGCTCCCCCAAAAATACAAGCCGTGTTGCAAATTTCACGTGGTAAGCTTATCGTATTAGCCTTCAAATTCCCATTTTTTTTATTGTTTCCCCCCCTTATTGGTTATAATAGAGCTTCCCACAAAGTTTTAGTCCTTTTGGAGCACTAGAAATGGCACTTCCTTCATTAACCCGAAATCTCCCCCAAAAATACAAGCCGTGTTGCAAATCTCACGGGGTAAGCTGATCGTATTAGCCTTCAAATTCCCATTTTTTATTATTTCCCCACCTTATTGGTTATAATAGAGCTACCCACAAAGTTTAAGTTCTTTTGGAGCACTAGAAATGGCACTTCCTTCATTAACCCGAAATCTCCCACAAAAATACAAGCCGTGTTACAAATCTCACGCGTTAAGCTTATCGTATTAGCCTTCAAATTCAATTTTTTAGCGTTTCCCCACCTTATTGGTTATGTTAGAGCTGCCCACAAAGTTTGAGCCTTTTTGGAGCACTAGAAATGACACTTCCTTCATTAACCCGAAATCTCCCACAAAAATACAAGTTGTGTTGCAAATCTCACGCGGTAAGCTGATCGTATTAGCCTCCAAATTCCTATTTTTTTGCGTTTCCCCACCTTATTGGTTATATTAGAGCTACCCACAAAGTTTCAACCCTTTTGGAGCACTAGAAATAGCACTTCCTTCATTAACCCGAAATCTCCCCCAAAAATAAATGCCGTGTTGAAAATCTCACGCGGTTAGCTGATCGTATTAGCCTTCAAATTCCCAATTTTCATTGTTTCCCCACCTTTTTGGTTGTAATAGAGCTGCCCGCAAAGTTTCAGTCCTTTTGGAGCAATAGAAATTGCACTTCCTTCATTAACCCGAAATCTCCAACAAAAATACAAGCTGTGTTGCAAATCTCAGGTGGTAAGCTGATCGTATTAGCCTCTAAATTCCTATTTTTTTGTCTTTCCCCACCTTATTGGTTATATTAGACCTAACCACAAAGTTTCAACCCTCTTGGAGCACTAGAAATGGCACTTCTTTCATTAACCCGAAATCTCCCCCAAAAATACAAGCCGTGTTGCAAATCTCACGCGGTTAGCTGATCGTATTAGCCTTCAATTTCCCATTTTTCATTGTTTCCCCACCTTTTTGGTTATAATAGAGCTGCCCAGAAAGTTTCAGTCCTTTTGGAGCACTAGAAATGGCACTTCCTTCATTAACCCGAAATCTCCCACAAAAATCCAAGCCGTGTTGCAAATCTCACGCGGTAAGCTTATCGTATTAGCCTCCAAATTCCAATTTTTTAGCGTTTACCCACCTTATTGGTTATGTTAGAGCTACCCACAAAGTTTAAGTCCTTTTGGAGCACTAGAAATGACACTTCCTTCATTAACCCGAAATCTCCCACATAAATACAAGCCGTGTTGCAAATCTCACGCGGTAAGCTTATCGTATTAGCCTCCAAATTCCTATTTTTTAGCGTTTCCCCACCTTATTGGTTATGTTAGAGGTACCCAGAAAGTTTCAGCCTTTTCGGAGCACTAGAATTTACACTTCTTCATTAACCCGAAATCTCCCACAAAAATACAAGCTGTGTTGAAAATCTAACGCGGTAAGCTGATCGTATTAGCCTCCAAATTCCTATTTTTTTGCGTTTCCCCACCTTATTGATTATATTAGAGCTAACCACAAAGTTTCAACCCTCTTGGAGCACTGGAAATGGCACTTCCTTCATTAACCCGAAATCTCCTACAAAAATACAAGCCGTGTTGCAAATCTTACGCGGTAAGCTTATCGTATTAGCCTCCAAATTCCAATTTTTTAGCGTTTACCCACCTTATTGGTTATGTTAGAGCTACCCACAAAGTTTAAGTCCTTTTGGAGCACTAGAAATGACACTTCCTTCATTAACCCGAAATCTCCCACATAAATACAAGCCGTGTTGCAAATCTCACGCGGTAAGCTTATCGTATTAGCCTCCAAATTCCAATTTTTTAGCCTTTTCCCACCTTATTGGTTATGTTAGAGCTACCCACAAAGTTTAAGTCCTTTTGGAGCACTAGAAATGACACTTCCTTCATTAACCCGAAATCTCCCACATAAATACAAGTCGTGTTGCAAATCTCATGCGGTAAGCTGATCGTATTAGCCTCCAAATTCCAATTTTTTTGCGTTTCCCGACCTTATTGGTTATATTAGAGCTAACCACAAAGTTTCAACCCTCTTGGAGCACTAGAAATGGCACTTCCTTCATTAACCCGAAAGCTCCCCCAAAAATACAAGTCGTGTTGCAAATCTCATGCGGTAAGCTGATCGTATTAGCCTCCAAATTCCAATTTTTTTGCGTTTCCCGACCTTATTGGTTATATTAGAGCTAACCACAAAGTTTCAACCCTCTTGGAGCACTAGAAATGGCACTTCCTTCATTAACCCGAAATCTCACCCAAAAATACAAGCCGTGATGCAAATCTCACGCGGTAAGCTGACCGTATTAGCCTTCCAATTCCGATTTTTTATTGATTCCCCACCTTATTGGTTATAATAGAGCTACCTACAAAGTTTAAGTCCTTTTGGAGCACTAGAAATGACACTTCCTTCATTAACCCGAAATCTCACACAAAAATACAAGCCGTGTTGCAAATCTCACGCGGTAAGCTTATCGTATTAGCCTCCAAATTCCTATTTTTTTGCGTTTCCCCACCTTATTGGTTATATTAGAGCTTACCACAAAGTTTCAACCCTCTTGGAGCACTAGAAATGGCACTTCCTTCATTAACCCGAAATCTCTCCCAAAAATACAAGCCGTGTTGCAAATCTCACGCGGTTAGCTGATCGTATTAGCCTTCAAATTCCCATTTTTCATTGTTTCCCCACCTTTTTGGTTATAATAGAGCTGCCCACAAAGTTTTAGTCCTTTTGGAGCACTAGAAATGGCACTTCCTTCATTAACCCGAAATCTCCCACAAAAATCCAAGCCGTGTTGCAAATCTCACGCGGTAAGCTTATCGTATTATCCTTCAAATTCTAATTTTTTAGCATTTCCCCACTTTATTGGTTATATTAGAGCTACCCACAAAGTTTCAACCTTTTTGGAGCACTAGAAATGACACTTCTTTCATTAACCCGAAATCTCCCACAAAAATACAGCCCATGTTGCAAATCTCACGCTGTAAGCTGATCGTATTAGCCTCCAAATTCCTATTTTTTTGCGTTTCCCCACCTTATTGGTTATATTAGAGTTAACCACAAAGTTTCAACCCTCTTGGAGCACTAGAAATGACACTTCCTTCATTAACCCGAAATCTCTCCCAAAAATACAAGCCGTGTTGCAAATCTCACGCGGTAAGATGATCGTATTAGCCTTCAAATTCCCATTTTTTATTATTTCCCCACCTTATTTGTTATAATAGAGCTACCCACAAAGTTTAAGTCCTTTTGGAGCACTAGAAATTACACTTCCTTAATTAACCCGAAATCTCCCACAAAAATACAAGACGTGTTGCAAATCTCACGCGGCAAGCTTATCGTATTAGCCTTCAAATTCCCATTTTTTTTTATTGTTTCCCCCCCTCATTGGTTATAATAGAGCTACCCACAAAGTTTCAGTCCTTTTGGAGCACTAGAAATGACACTTCCTTCATTAACCCGAAATCTCCCACTAAAATACAGCCCGTGTTGCAAATCTCACGGGGTAAGCTGTTCGTATTAGCCTCCAAATACCTATTTTTTTGCGTTTCCCCACCTTATTGGTTATATTAGACATAACCACAAAGTTTTAACCCTCTTGGAGCACTGGAAATGGCACTTCCTTCATTAACCCGAAATCTCCCCAAAAATACAAGCCGTGTTGCAAATCTCACGGGGTAAGCTGATCGTATTAGCCTTCAAATTCCCATTTTTTATTATTTCCCCACCTTATTGGTTATAATAGAGCTACCCACAAAGTTTAAGTCCTTTTGGAGCACTAGAAATGGCATTTCCTTCATTAACCCGAAATCTCCCACAAAAATACAAGCCGTGTTACAAATCTCACGCGGTAAGCTTATCGTACTAGCCCCCAAATTCTAATTTTTTAGCGTTTACCCACCTTATTGGTTATGTTAGAGCTACCCACAAAGTTTCAGCCTTTTTGGAGCACTAGAAATGACACTTCCTTCATTAACCCGAAATCTCCCACAAAAATACAAGCTGTGTTGCAAATCTCACGCGGTAAGCTGATCGTATTAGCCTCCAAATTCCTATTTTTTTGCGTTTCCCCACCTTATTGGTTATATTAGAGCTAACCACAAAGTTTCAACCTTCTTAGAGCACTAGAAATGGCACTTCCTTCATTAACCCAAAATCTCCCCCAAAAATACAAGCCGTGTTGCAAATCTCACGCGGTTAGCTGATCGTATTAGCCTTCAAATTCCCATTTTTCATTGTTTCCCCACCTTTTTGGTTATAATAGAGCTGCCCACAAAGTTTCAGTCCTTTTGGAGCACTAGAAATGACACTTCTTTCATTAACACAAAATCTCCCACAAAAATCCAAGCCGTGTTGCAAATCTCACGCGGTAAGCTTATCATATTAGCCTTCAAATTCAAATTTTTTAGCATTTCCCTACCTTATTGGTTATATTAGAGCTACCCACAAAGTTTCAACCTTTTTGGAGCACTAGAAATGAACTTACTTAATTAACCCGAAATCTCCCACAAAAATACAGCCCGTGTTGCAAATCTCACGCGGTAAGCTGATCGTATTAGCCTCCAAATTCCTATTTTTTTGCGTTTCCCCACCTTATTGGTTATATTAGAGCTAACCACAAAGTTTCAACCCTCTTGGAGCACTAGAAATGACACTTCCTTCATTAACCCGAAATCTCTCCCAAAAATACAAGCCGTGTTGCAAATCTCACGCGGTAAGATGATCGTATTAGCCTTCAAATTCCCATTTTTTATTATTTCCCCACCTTATTGGTTATAATAGAGCTACCCACAAAGTTTAAGTCCTTTTGGAGCACTAGAAATTACACTTCCTTCATTAACCCAAAATCTCCCACAAAAATACAAGCCGTGTTGCAAATCTCACCCGGTAAGCTTATCGTATTAGCCTCCAAATTCCATTTTTTTAGCATTTCCCTACCTTATTGGTTATGTTAGAGCTACCCACAAAGTTTCAGCCTTTTTGGAGCACTAGAAATGGCACTTCCTTCATTAACCCGAAAGCTCCCCCAAAAATACAAGACGTGTTGCAAATCTCACGCGGCAAGCTTATCGTATTAGCCTTCAAATTCCCATTTTTTTTATTGTTTCCCCCCCTCATTGGTTATAATAGAGCTACCCACAAAGTTTCAGTCCTTTTGGAGCACTAGAAATGACACTTCCTTCATTAACCCGAAATCTCCCACTAAAATACAGCCCGTGTTGCAAATCTCACGGGGTAAGCTGTTCGTATTAGCCTCCAAATTCCTATTTTTTTGCGTTTCCCCACCTTATTGGTTATATTAGACATAACCACAAAGTTTTAACCCTCTTGGAGCACTGGAAATGGCACTTCCTTCATTAACCCGAAATCTCCCCAAAAAATACAAGCCGTGTTGCAAATCTCACGAGGTAAGCTGATCGTATTAGCCATTCAAATTCCCATTTTTTATTATTTCCCCACCTTATTGGTTATAATAGAGCTACCCACAAAGTTTCAGTCCTTTTGGAGCACAAGAAATGGCACTTCCTTCATTAACCCGAAATCTCCCACAAAAATAAAAGCCGTGTTGCAAATCTCACGCTGTAAGCTTATCGTATTAGCCTCCAAATTCCAATTTTTTAGCCTTTTCCCACCTTATTGGTTATGTTAGAGCTACCCACAAAGTTTCAGCCTTTTTGGAGCAATAGAAATGGCACTTCCTTCATTAACCCGAAAGCTCCCCCAAAAATACAAGTCGTGTTGCAAATCTCATGCGGTAAGCTGATCGTATTAGCCTCCAAATTCCAATTTTTTTGCGTTTCCTGACCTTATTGGTTATATTAGAGCTAACCACAAAGTTTCAACCCTCTTGGAGCACTAGAAATGGCACTTCCTTCATTAACCCGAAATCTCCCCCAAAAATACAAGCCGTGATGCAAATCTCACGCGGTAAGCTGACCGTATTAGCCTTCCAATTCCGATTTTTGATTGATTCCCCACCTTATTGGTTATAATAGAGCTACCTACAAAGTTTAAGTCCTTTTGGAGCACTAGAAATGACACTTCCTTCATTAACCCGAAATCTCCCACAAAAATACAAGCCGTGTTGCAAATCTCACACGGTAAGCTTATCGTATTAGCCTCCAAATTCCTATTTTTTTGCGTTTCCCCACCTTATTGGTTATATTAGAGCTTACCACAAAGTTTCAACCCTCTTGAAGCACTAGAAATGGCACTTCCTTCATTAACCCGAAATCTCTCCCAAAAATACAAGCCGTGTTGCAAATCTCACGCGGTTAGCCGATCGTATTAGCCTTCAAATTCCCATTTTTCATTGTTTCCCCACCTTTTTGGTTATAATAGAGCTGCCCACAAAGTTTTAGTCCTTTTGGAGCACTAGAAATGGCACTTCCTTCATTAACCCGAAATCTCCCACAAAAATCCAAGCCGTGTTGCAAATCTCACGCGGTAAGCTTATCGTATTATCCTTCAAATTCCAATTTTTTAGCATTTCCCCACTTTATTGGTTATATTAGAGCTACCCACAAAGTTTCAACCTTTTTGGAGCACTAGAAATGACACTTCCTTCATTAACCCGAAATCTCCCACAAAAATACAGCCCGTGTTGCAAATCTCACGCTGTAAGCTGATCGTATTAGCCTCCAAATTCCTATTTTTTTGCGTTTCCCCACCTTATTGGTTATATTAGAGTTTACCACAAAGTTTCAACCCTCTTGGAGCACTAGAAATGACACTTCCTTCATTAACCCGAAATCTCTCCCAAAAATACAAGCCGTGTTGCAAATCTCACGCGGTAAGATGATCGTATTAGCCTTCAAATTCCCATTTTTTATTATTTCCCCACCTTATTGGTTATAATAGAGCTACCCACAAAGTTTAAGTCCTTTTGGAGCACTAGAAATTACACTTCCTTCATTAACCCGAAATCTCCCACAAAAATACAAGCCGTGTTGCAAATCTCACGCGGTAAGCTTATCGTATTAGCCTCCAAATTCCAATTTTTTAGCATTTCCCCACCTTATTGGTTATGTTAGAGCTACCCACAAAGTTTCAGCCTTTTTGGAGCACTAGAAATGGCACTTCCTTCATTAACCCGAAAGCTACCCCAAAAATACAAGACGTGTTGCAAATCTCACGCGCAAGCTTATCGTATTAGCCTTCAAATTCCCATTTTTTTTATTGTTTCCCCCCCTCATTGGTTATAATAGAGCTACCCACAAAGTTTCAGTCCTTTTGGAGCACTAGAAATGACACTTTCTTCATTAACCTGAAATCTCCCACAAAAATACAGCCGTGTTGCAAATCTCACGGGGTAAGCTGTTCGTATTAGCCTCCAAATTCCTATTTTTTTGCGTTTCCCCACCTTATTGGTTATATTAGACATAACCACAAAGTTCTAACCCTCTTGGAGCACTGGAAATGGCACTTTCTTCATTAACCCGAAATCTCCCCAAAAATACAAGCCGTGTTGCAAATCTCATGGGGTAAGCTGATCGTATTAGCCTTCAAATTCCCATTTTTTATTATTTCCCCACCTTATTGGTTATAATAGAGCTACCCACAAAGTTTATGTCCTTTTGGAGCACTAGAAATGGCATTTCCTTCATTAACCCGTAATCTCCCACAAAAATACAAGCCGTGTTACAAATCTCACGCGGTAAGCTTATCGTACTAGCCCCCAAATTCTAATTTTTTAGCGTTTACCCACCTTATTGGTTATGTTAGAGCTACCCACAAAGTTTCAGCCTTTTTGGAGCACTTGAAATGACACTTCCTTCATTAACCCGAAATCTCCCACAAAAATACAAGCTGTGTTGCAAATCTCACGCGGTAAGCTGATCGTATTAGCCTCCAAATTCCTATTTTTTTGCGTTTCCCCACCTTATTGGTTATATTAGAGCTAACCACAAAGTTTCAACCCTCTTAGAGCACTAGAAATGACACTTCCTTCATTAACCCGAAATCTCCCCCAAAAATACAAGCCGTGTTGCAAATCTCACGCGGTTAGCTGATCGTATTAGCCTTCAAATTCCCATTTTTCATTGTTTCCCCACCTTTTTGGGTATAATAGAGCTGCCCACAAAGTTTCAGTCCTTTTGGAGCACTAGAAATGGCACTTTTTTCATTAACCCAAAATCTCCCACAAAAATCCAAGCCGTGTTGCAAATCTCACGCGGTAAGCTTATCATATTAGCCTTCAAATTCCAATTTTTTAGCATTTCCCCACCTTATTGGTTATATTAGAGCTACCCACAAAGTTTCAACCTTTTTGGAGCACTAGAAATGAACTTCCTTCATTAACCCGAAATCTCCCACAAAAATACAGCCCGTGTTGCAAATCTCACGCGGTAAGCTGATCGTATTAGCCTCCAAATTCCTATTTTTTTGCGTTTCCCCACCTTATTGATTATATTAGAGCTAACCACAAAGTTTCAACCCTCTTGGAGCACTAGAAATGACACTTCCTTCATTAACCCGAAATCTCCCCCAAAAATACAAGCCGTGTTGCAAATCTCACGCGGTAAGCTGATCGTATTAGCCTTCAAATTCCCATTTTTAATTATTTCCCCACCTTATTGGTTATAATAGAGCTACCCACAAAGTTTGAGTCCTTTTGGAGCACTAGAAATGGCACTTCCTTCATTAACCCGAAATCTCCCACAAAAATACAAGCCGTGTTGCAAATCTCACGCGGTAAGCTTATCGTATTAGCCTCCAAATTCCAATTTTTTAACGTTTCCCCATCTTATTGGTTATGTTAGAGCTACCCACAAAGTTTCAGCCTTTTTGGAGCACTAGAAATGGCACTTCCTTAATTAAGCCGAAAGCTCCCCCAAAAATACAAGCCGTGTTGCAAATCTCACGCGGTAAGCTTATCGTATTAGCCTTCAAATTCCCATTTTTTTATTGTTTCCCCCCCTTATTGGTTATAATAGAGATACCCACAAAGTTTCAGTCCTTTTGGAGCACTAGAAATGACACTTCCTTCATTAACCCGAAATCTTCCACAAAAATACAAGCCGTGTTGCAAATCTTACGCGGTAAGCTTATCGTATTAGCCTCCAAATTCCAATTTTTTAGCGTTTACCCACCTTATTGGTTATGTTAGAGCTACCCACAAAGTTTAAGTCCTTTTGGAGCACTAGAAATGACACTTCCTTCATTAACCCGAAATCTCCCACATAAATACAAGCCGTGTTGCAAATCTCACGCGGTAAGCTTATCGTATTAGCCTCCAAATTCCAATTTTTTAGCCTTTTCCCACCTTATTGGTTATGTTAGAGCTACCCACAAAGTTTAAGTCCTTTTGGAGCACTAGAAATGACACTTCCTTCATTAACCCGAAATCTCCCACATAAATACAAGTCGTGTTGCAAATCTCATGCGGTAAGCTGATCGTATTAGCCTCCAAATTCCAATTTTTTTGCGTTTCCCGACCTTATTGGTTATATTAGAGCTAACCACAAAGTTTCAACCCTCTTGGAGCACTAGAAATGGCACTTCCTTCATTAACCCGAAAGCTCCCCCAAAAATACAAGTCGTGTTGCAAATCTCATGCGGTAAGCTGATCGTATTAGCCTCCAAATTCCAATTTTTTTGCGTTTCCCGACCTTATTGGTTATATTAGAGCTAACCACAAAGTTTCAACCCTCTTGGAGCACTAGAAATGGCACTTCCTTCATTAACCCGAAATCTCACCCAAAAATACAAGCCGTGATGCAAATCTCACGCGGTAAGCTGACCGTATTAGCCTTCCAATTCCGATTTTTTATTGATTCCCCACCTTATTGGTTATAATAGAGCTACCTACAAAGTTTAAGTCCTTTTGGAGCACTAGAAATGACACTTCCTTCATTAACCCGAAATCTCACACAAAAATACAAGCCGTGTTGCAAATCTCACGCGGTAAGCTTATCGTATTAGCCTCCAAATTCCTATTTTTTTGCGTTTCCCCACCTTATTGGTTATATTAGAGCTTACCACAAAGTTTCAACCCTCTTGGAGCACTAGAAATGGCACTTCCTTCATTAACCCGAAATCTCTCCCAAAAATACAAGCCGTGTTGCAAATCTCACGCGGTTAGCTGATCGTATTAGCCTTCAAATTCCCATTTTTCATTGTTTCCCCACCTTTTTGGTTATAATAGAGCTGCCCACAAAGTTTTAGTCCTTTTGGAGCACTAGAAATGGCACTTCCTTCATTAACCCGAAATCTCCCACAAAAATCCAAGCCGTGTTGCAAATCTCACGCGGTAAGCTTATCGTATTATCCTTCAAATTCTAATTTTTTAGCATTTCCCCACTTTATTGGTTATATTAGAGCTACCCACAAAGTTTCAACCTTTTTGGAGCACTAGAAATGACACTTCTTTCATTAACCCGAAATCTCCCACAAAAATACAGCCCATGTTGCAAATCTCACGCTGTAAGCTGATCGTATTAGCCTCCAAATTCCTATTTTTTTGCGTTTCCCCACCTTATTGGTTATATTAGAGTTAACCACAAAGTTTCAACCCTCTTGGAGCACTAGAAATGACACTTCCTTCATTAACCCGAAATCTCTCCCAAAAATACAAGCCGTGTTGCAAATCTCACGCGGTAAGATGATCGTATTAGCCTTCAAATTCCCATTTTTTATTATTTCCCCACCTTATTTGTTATAATAGAGCTACCCACAAAGTTTAAGTCCTTTTGGAGCACTAGAAATTACACTTCCTTAATTAACCCGAAATCTCCCACAAAAATACAAGACGTGTTGCAAATCTCACGCGGCAAGCTTATCGTATTAGCCTTCAAATTCCCATTTTTTTTTATTGTTTCCCCCCCTCATTGGTTATAATAGAGCTACCCACAAAGTTTCAGTCCTTTTGGAGCACTAGAAATGACACTTCCTTCATTAACCCGAAATCTCCCACTAAAATACAGCCCGTGTTGCAAATCTCACGGGGTAAGCTGTTCGTATTAGCCTCCAAATACCTATTTTTTTGCGTTTCCCCACCTTATTGGTTATATTAGACATAACCACAAAGTTTTAACCCTCTTGGAGCACTGGAAATGGCACTTCCTTCATTAACCCGAAATCTCCCCAAAAATACAAGCCGTGTTGCAAATCTCACGGGGTAAGCTGATCGTATTAGCCTTCAAATTCCCATTTTTTATTATTTCCCCACCTTATTGGTTATAATAGAGCTACCCACAAAGTTTAAGTCCTTTTGGAGCACTAGAAATGGCATTTCCTTCATTAACCCGAAATCTCCCACAAAAATACAAGCCGTGTTACAAATCTCACGCGGTAAGCTTATCGTACTAGCCCCCAAATTCTAATTTTTTAGCGTTTACCCACCTTATTGGTTATGTTAGAGCTACCCACAAAGTTTCAGCCTTTTTGGAGCACTAGAAATGACACTTCCTTCATTAACCCGAAATCTCCCACAAAAATACAAGCTGTGTTGCAAATCTCACGCGGTAAGCTGATCGTATTAGCCTCCAAATTCCTATTTTTTTGCGTTTCCCCACCTTATTGGTTATATTAGAGCTAACCACAAAGTTTCAACCTTCTTAGAGCACTAGAAATGGCACTTCCTTCATTAACCCAAAATCTCCCCCAAAAATACAAGCCGTGTTGCAAATCTCACGCGGTTAGCTGATCGTATTAGCCTTCAAATTCCCATTTTTCATTGTTTCCCCACCTTTTTGGTTATAATAGAGCTGCCCACAAAGTTTCAGTCCTTTTGGAGCACTAGAAATGACACTTCTTTCATTAACACAAAATCTCCCACAAAAATCCAAGCCGTGTTGCAAATCTCACGCGGTAAGCTTATCATATTAGCCTTCAAATTCAAATTTTTTAGCATTTCCCTACCTTATTGGTTATATTAGAGCTACCCACAAAGTTTCAACCTTTTTGGAGCACTAGAAATGAACTTACTTAATTAACCCGAAATCTCCCACAAAAATACAGCCCGTGTTGCAAATCTCACGCGGTAAGCTGATCGTATTAGCCTCCAAATTCCTATTTTTTTGCGTTTCCCCACCTTATTGGTTATATTAGAGCTAACCACAAAGTTTCAACCCTCTTGGAGCACTAGAAATGACACTTCCTTCATTAACCCGAAATCTCTCCCAAAAATACAAGCCGTGTTGCAAATCTCACGCGGTAAGATGATCGTATTAGCCTTCAAATTCCCATTTTTTATTATTTCCCCACCTTATTGGTTATAATAGAGCTACCCACAAAGTTTAAGTCCTTTTGGAGCACTAGAAATTACACTTCCTTCATTAACCCAAAATCTCCCACAAAAATACAAGCCGTGTTGCAAATCTCACCCGGTAAGCTTATCGTATTAGCCTCCAAATTCCATTTTTTTAGCATTTCCCTACCTTATTGGTTATGTTAGAGCTACCCACAAAGTTTCAGCCTTTTTGGAGCACTAGAAATGGCACTTCCTTCATTAACCCGAAAGCTCCCCCAAAAATACAAGACGTGTTGCAAATCTCACGCGGCAAGCTTATCGTATTAGCCTTCAAATTCCCATTTTTTTTATTGTTTCCCCCCCTCATTGGTTATAATAGAGCTACCCACAAAGTTTCAGTCCTTTTGGAGCACTAGAAATGACACTTCCTTCATTAACCCGAAATCTCCCACTAAAATACAGCCCGTGTTGCAAATCTCACGGGGTAAGCTGTTCGTATTAGCCTCCAAATTCCTATTTTTTTGCGTTTCCCCACCTTATTGGTTATATTAGACATAACCACAAAGTTTTAACCCTCTTGGAGCACTGGAAATGGCACTTCCTTCATTAACCCGAAATCTCCCCAAAAAATACAAGCCGTGTTGCAAATCTCACGAGGTAAGCTGATCGTATTAGCCATTCAAATTCCCATTTTTTATTATTTCCCCACCTTATTGGTTATAATAGAGCTACCCACAAAGTTTCAGTCCTTTTGGAGCACAAGAAATGGCACTTCCTTCATTAACCCGAAATCTCCCACAAAAATAAAAGCCGTGTTGCAAATCTCACGCTGTAAGCTTATCGTATTAGCCTCCAAATTCCAATTTTTTAGCCTTTTCCCACCTTATTGGTTATGTTAGAGCTACCCACAAAGTTTCAGCCTTTTTGGAGCAATAGAAATGGCACTTCCTTCATTAACCCGAAAGCTCCCCCAAAAATACAAGTCGTGTTGCAAATCTCATGCGGTAAGCTGATCGTATTAGCCTCCAAATTCCAATTTTTTTGCGTTTCCTGACCTTATTGGTTATATTAGAGCTAACCACAAAGTTTCAACCCTCTTGGAGCACTAGAAATGGCACTTCCTTCATTAACCCGAAATCTCCCCCAAAAATACAAGCCGTGATGCAAATCTCACGCGGTAAGCTGACCGTATTAGCCTTCCAATTCCGATTTTTGATTGATTCCCCACCTTATTGGTTATAATAGAGCTACCTACAAAGTTTAAGTCCTTTTGGAGCACTAGAAATGACACTTCCTTCATTAACCCGAAATCTCCCACAAAAATACAAGCCGTGTTGCAAATCTCACACGGTAAGCTTATCGTATTAGCCTCCAAATTCCTATTTTTTTGCGTTTCCCCACCTTATTGGTTATATTAGAGCTTACCACAAAGTTTCAACCCTCTTGAAGCACTAGAAATGGCACTTCCTTCATTAACCCGAAATCTCTCCCAAAAATACAAGCCGTGTTGCAAATCTCACGCGGTTAGCCGATCGTATTAGCCTTCAAATTCCCATTTTTCATTGTTTCCCCACCTTTTTGGTTATAATAGAGCTGCCCACAAAGTTTTAGTCCTTTTGGAGCACTAGAAATGGCACTTCCTTCATTAACCCGAAATCTCCCACAAAAATCCAAGCCGTGTTGCAAATCTCACGCGGTAAGCTTATCGTATTATCCTTCAAATTCCAATTTTTTAGCATTTCCCCACTTTATTGGTTATATTAGAGCTACCCACAAAGTTTCAACCTTTTTGGAGCACTAGAAATGACACTTCCTTCATTAACCCGAAATCTCCCACAAAAATACAGCCCGTGTTGCAAATCTCACGCTGTAAGCTGATCGTATTAGCCTCCAAATTCCTATTTTTTTGCGTTTCCCCACCTTATTGGTTATATTAGAGTTTACCACAAAGTTTCAACCCTCTTGGAGCACTAGAAATGACACTTCCTTCATTAACCCGAAATCTCTCCCAAAAATACAAGCCGTGTTGCAAATCTCACGCGGTAAGATGATCGTATTAGCCTTCAAATTCCCATTTTTTATTATTTCCCCACCTTATTGGTTATAATAGAGCTACCCACAAAGTTTAAGTCCTTTTGGAGCACTAGAAATTACACTTCCTTCATTAACCCGAAATCTCCCACAAAAATACAAGCCGTGTTGCAAATCTCACGCGGTAAGCTTATCGTATTAGCCTCCAAATTCCAATTTTTTAGCATTTCCCCACCTTATTGGTTATGTTAGAGCTACCCACAAAGTTTCAGCCTTTTTGGAGCACTAGAAATGGCACTTCCTTCATTAACCCGAAAGCTACCCCAAAAATACAAGACGTGTTGCAAATCTCACGCGCAAGCTTATCGTATTAGCCTTCAAATTCCCATTTTTTTTATTGTTTCCCCCCCTCATTGGTTATAATAGAGCTACCCACAAAGTTTCAGTCCTTTTGGAGCACTAGAAATGACACTTTCTTCATTAACCTGAAATCTCCCACAAAAATACAGCCGTGTTGCAAATCTCACGGGGTAAGCTGTTCGTATTAGCCTCCAAATTCCTATTTTTTTGCGTTTCCCCACCTTATTGGTTATATTAGACATAACCACAAAGTTCTAACCCTCTTGGAGCACTGGAAATGGCACTTTCTTCATTAACCCGAAATCTCCCCAAAAATACAAGCCGTGTTGCAAATCTCATGGGGTAAGCTGATCGTATTAGCCTTCAAATTCCCATTTTTTATTATTTCCCCACCTTATTGGTTATAATAGAGCTACCCACAAAGTTTAAGTCCTTTTGGAGCACTAGAAATGGCATTTCCTTCATTAACCCGTAATCTCCCACAAAAATACAAGCCGTGTTACAAATCTCACGCGGTAAGCTTATCGTACTAGCCCCCAAATTCTAATTTTTTAGCGTTTACCCACCTTATTGGTTATGTTAGAGCTACCCACAAAGTTTCAGCCTTTTTGGAGCACTTGAAATGACACTTCCTTCATTAACCCGAAATCTCCCACAAAAATACAAGCTGTGTTGCAAATCTCACGCGGTAAGCTGATCGTATTAGCCTCCAAATTCCTATTTTTTTGCGTTTCCCCACCTTATTGGTTATATTAGAGCTAACCACAAAGTTTCAACCCTCTTAGAGCACTAGAAATGACACTTCCTTCATTAACCCGAAATCTCCCCCAAAAATACAAGCCGTGTTGCAAATCTCACGCGGTTAGCTGATCGTATTAGCCTTCAAATTCCCATTTTTCATTGTTTCCCCACCTTTTTGGGTATAATAGAGCTGCCCACAAAGTTTCAGTCCTTTTGGAGCACTAGAAATGGCACTTTTTTCATTAACCCAAAATCTCCCACAAAAATCCAAGCCGTGTTGCAAATCTCACGCGGTAAGCTTATCATATTAGCCTTCAAATTCCAATTTTTTAGCATTTCCCCACCTTATTGGTTATATTAGAGCTACCCACAAAGTTTCAACCTTTTTGGAGCACTAGAAATGAACTTCCTTCATTAACCCGAAATCTCCCACAAAAATACAGCCCGTGTTGCAAATCTCACGCGGTAAGCTGATCGTATTAGCCTCCAAATTCCTATTTTTTTGCGTTTCCCCACCTTATTGATTATATTAGAGCTAACCACAAAGTTTCAACCCTCTTGGAGCACTAGAAATGACACTTCCTTCATTAACCCGAAATCTCCCCCAAAAATACAAGCCGTGTTGCAAATCTCACGCGGTAAGCTGATCGTATTAGCCTTCAAATTCCCATTTTTAATTATTTCCCCACCTTATTGGTTATAATAGAGCTACCCACAAAGTTTGAGTCCTTTTGGAGCACTAGAAATGGCACTTCCTTCATTAACCCGAAATCTCCCACAAAAATACAAGCCGTGTTGCAAATCTCACGCGGTAAGCTTATCGTATTAGCCTCCAAATTCCAATTTTTTAACGTTTCCCCATCTTATTGGTTATGTTAGAGCTACCCACAAAGTTTCAGCCTTTTTGGAGCACTAGAAATGGCACTTCCTTAATTAAGCCGAAAGCTCCCCCAAAAATACAAGCCGTGTTGCAAATCTCACGCGGTAAGCTTATCGTATTAGCCTTCAAATTCCCATTTTTTTATTGTTTCCCCCCCTTATTGGTTATAATAGAGATACCCACAAAGTTTCAGTCCTTTTGGAGCACTAGAAATGACACTTCCTTCATTAACCCGAAATCTCCCACAAAAATACAAGCCGGGTTGCAAATCTCATGCGGTAAGCTTATCGTATTAGCCTTCCAATTCCCATTTTTTATTGATTCCCCACCTTATTGGTTATAATAGAGCTACCCACAAAGTTTAAGTCATTTTGGAGCACTAGAAATGGCAATTCCTTCATTAATCCGAAATCTCCCACAAAAATACAAGCCGTGTTGCAAATCTCACGCTGTAAGCTTGTCGTATTAGCCTCAAAATTCCAATGTTTTAGCGTTTCCCCACCTTATTGGTTATGTTAGAGGTACCCACAATGTTTCAGCCTTTTTGGAGCACTAGAATTTACACTTCCTTCATTAACCCGAAATCTCCCACAAAAATACAAGCTGTGTTGAAAATCTAACGCGGTAAGCTGATCGTATTAGCCTCCAAATTCCTATTTTTTTGCATTTCCCCACCTTATTGGTTATATTAGAGCTAACCACAAAGTTTCAACCCTCTTGGAGCACTGGAAATGGCACTTCCTTCATTAACCCGAAATCTCCCCAAAAATACAAGCCGTGTTGCAAATCTCACGCGGTAAGCTGATCGTATTAGCCTTCAAATTCTCATTTTTTATTATTTCCCCACCTTATTGGTTATAATAGAGCTACCCACAAAGTTTAAGTCCTTTTGGAGCACTAGAAATGGCACTTCCTTCATTAACCCGAAATCTCCCACAAAAATACAAGCCGTGTTGCAAATCTCACGCGGTAAGCTTATCGTATTAGCCTCCAAATTCCTATTTTTTAGCGTTTCCCCAGCTTATTGGTTATGTTAGAGCTACCCAAAAAGTTTCAGCCTTTTTGGAGCACTAGAAATGGCACTTCCTTCATTAACCCGAAAGCTCCCCCAAAAATACAAGCCGGGTTGCAAATCTCATGCGGTAAGCTGATCGTATTAGCCTTCCAATTCCCATTTTTTATTGATTCCCCACCTTATTGGTTATAATAGAGCTACCCACAAAGTTTAAGTCCTTTTGGAGCACTAGAAATGGCACTTCCTTCATTAAGCCGAAAGATCCCCCAAAAATACAAGCCGTGTTGCAAATCTCACGCGGTAAGCTTATCGTATTAGCCTCCAAATTCCTATTTTTTGCATTTCCCCACCTTTATGGTTATATTAGAGCTAACCACAAAGTTTCAACTCTCTTGGAGCACTAGAAATGGCACTTCCTTCATTAACCCGAAATCTCCCCCAAAAATACAAGCCGTGTTGCAAATCTCACGCGGTAAGCTTATCGTATTAGCCTCCAAATTCTTTTTTTTTTGAGTTTCCCCACCTTATTGGTTATATTAGAGTTACCCACAAAGTTTCAACCTTTTTGGAGCACTAGAAATGGCACTTCCCTCATTAACCCGAAATCTCCCACAAAAATACAGCCCGTGTTGCAAATCTCACGCGGTAAGCTGTTCGTATTAGCCTCCAAATGCCTATTTTTTTGCGTTTTCCCACCTTATTGTTAATATTAGAGCTAACCAAAAAGTTTCTACCCTCTTGGAGCAATAGAAATGGCACTTCCTTCATTAACCCGAAATCTCCCACAAAAATACAAGCCGTGTTGCAAATCTTACGCGGTAAGCTTATCGTATTAGCCTCCAAATTCCAATTTTTTAGCGTTTACCCACCTTATTGGTTATGTTAGAGCTACCCACAAAGTTTAAGTCCTTTTGGAGCACTAGAAATAGCACTTCCTTCATTAACCCGAAATCTCCCCCAAAAATACAAGCCGTGTTGCAAATCTCACGCGGTAAGCTTATGGTATTAGCCTTCAAATTCCCATTTTTTATTGTTTCCCCCCCTTATTGGTTATAATAGATCTACCCACAAAGTTTAAGTCCTTTTGGAGCACTAGAAATGACACTTCCTTCATTAACCCGAAATCTCCCCCAAAAATACAAGCCGTGTTGCAAATCTCACGCGGTAAGCTTATCGTATTAGCCTTCAAATTCCCATTTTTTTATTGTTTCCCCCCCTTATTGGTTATGTTAGAGCTACCCACAAAGTTTAAGTCCTTTTGGAGCACTAGAAATGGCACTTCCTTCATTAACCCGAAATCTCCCCCAAAAATACAAGCCGTGTTGCAAATCTCACGCGGTAAGCTGACCGTATTAGCCTTCCAATTCCAATTTTTTATTGATTCCCCACCTTATTGGTTATAATAGAGCTACCCACAAAGTTTAAGTCCTTTTGGAGCACTAGAAATGGCACGTCCTTCATTAACCCGAAATCACCCCCAAAAATACAAGCCGTGTTGCAAATCTCACGCGGTAAGCTGATCGTATTAGCCTTCAAATTCCCATTTTTTATTATTTCTCCACCTTATTGGTTATAATAGAGCTACCCACAAAGTTTAAGTCCTTTTGGAGCACTAGAAATGACACTTCCTTCATTAACCCGAAATCTCCTACAAAAATACAAGCCGTGTTGCAAAACTCACGCGGTAAGCTGATCGTATTAGCCTCCAAATTCCAATTTTTTTGCGTTTCCCCAGCTTATTGGTTATGTTAGAGCTACCCAAAAAGTTTCAGCCTTTTTGGAGCACTAGAAATGGCACTTCCTTCATTAACCCGAAAGCTCCCCCAAAAATACAAGCCGTGTTGCAAATCTCACGCGGTAAGCTTATCGTATTAGCCTTCAAATTCCCATTTTTTTATTGTTTCCCCCCCCTTATTGGTTATAATAGAGCTACCCACAAAGTTTCAGTCCTTTTGGAGCACTAGAAATGACACTTCCTTCATTAATCCGAAATCTCCCACAAAAATACAAGTCGTGTTGCAAATCTCATGCGGTAAGCTGATCGTATTAGCCTCCAAATTCCAATTTTTTTGCGTTTCCCCACCTTATTGGTTATATTAGAGCTAACCACAAAGTTTCAACCCTCTTGGAGCACTAGAAATGGCACTTCCTTTATTAACCCGAAATCTCCCCCAAAAATACAAGCCGTGTTGCAAATCTCACGCGGTAAGCTGACCTTATTAGCCTTCCAATTCCCATTTTTTATTGATTCCCCACCTTATTTGTTATAATAGAGCTACCCACAAAGTTTAAGTCCTTTTGAGCACTAGAAATGGCACTTCCTTCATTAACCCGAAATCTCCCACAAAAATACAAGTTGTGTTGCAAATCTCACGCGGTAAGCTTATCGTATTAGCTTCCAAATTCCTATTTTTTAGCGTTTTCCCACCTTATTGGTTATGTTAGAGGTACCCACAAAGCTTCAGCCTTTTTGGAGCACTAGAAATGACACTTCCTTCATTAACCCGAAATCTCCCACAAAAATACAAGCTGTGTTGCAAATCTCACGCGGTAAGCTGATCGTATTAGCCTCCAAATTCCTATTTTTTTGCGTTTCCCCACCTTATTGGTTATATTAGAGATAACCACAAAGTTTCAACCCTCTTGGAGCACTAGAAATGGCACTTTCTTCATTAACCCGATATCTCCCCCAAAAATACAAGCCGTGTTGCAAATCTCACGCGGTTAACTGATCGTATTAGCCTTCGAATTCCCATTTTTCATTGTTTCACCACCTTTTTGGTTATAATAGAGCTGCCCACAAAGTTTTAGTCCTTTTGGAGCACTAGAAATGGCACTTCCTTCATTAACCCGAAATCTCCCACAAAAATCCAAGCCGTGTTGCAAATCTCACGCGGTAAGCTTATCGTATTAGCCTCCAAATTCCAATTTTTTAGCGTTTCCCGTCCTTATTGGTTATGTTAGAGCTACCCACAAAGTTTCAGCCTTTTTGGAGCACTAGAAATGACACTTCCTTCATTAACCCGAAATCTCCCACAAAAATACAAGCTGTGTTGCAAATCTCACGCGGTAAGCTGATCGTATTAGCCTCCAAATTCCTATTTTTTTGCGTTTCCCCACCTTATTGGTTATATTAGAGCTAACCACAAAGTTTCAACCCTCTTGGAGCACTAGAAATGGAACTTCCTTCATTAACCCGAAATCTCCCCCAAAAATACAAGCCGTGTTGCAAATCTCACGCGGTTAACTGATCGTATTAGCCTTCAAATTCCCATTTTTCATTGTTTCACCACCTTTTTGGTTATAATAGAGCTGCCCACAAAGTTTCAGTCCTTTTGGAGCACTAGAAATGACACTTTCTTCATTAACCCGAAATCTCTCCCAAAAATACAAGCCGTGTTGCAAATCTCACGCGGTAAGCTTATCGTATTAGCCCCCAAATTCCAATTTTTTAGCGTTTACCCACCTTATTGGTTATGTTAGATCTACCCACAAAGTTTCAGCCTTTTTGGAGCACTAGAAATGACACTTCCTTCATTAACCCGAAATCTCCCACAAAAATACAGCCCGTGTTGCAAATCTCACGCGGTAAGCTGATTGTATTAGCCTCCAAATTCCTATTTTTTTGCGTTTCCCCACCTTATTGGTTATATTAGAGCTAACCAAAAAGTTTCAACCCTCTTGGAGCAGTAGAAATGACACTTCCTTCATTAACCCGAAATCTCCCCCAAAAATACAAGCCGTGTTGCAAATCTCACGCGGTAAGCTGATCGTATTAGCCTTCAAATTCCCATTTTTTATTATTTCCCCACCTTATTGGTTATAATAGAGCTACCCACAAAGTTTAAGTCCTTTTGGAGCACTAGAAATGACACTTCCATCATTAACCCGAAATCTCCCACAAAAATACAAGCCGTGTTGCAAATCTCACGCGGTAAGCTTATTGTATTAACCTTCAAATTCCCATTTTTTATTGTTTCCCCCCCTTATTGGTTATAATAGAGCTACCCACAAAGTTTCAGTCCTTTTGGAGCACTAGAAATGACACTTTCTTCATAAACCCGAAATCTCCCCCAAAAATACAAGCCGTGTTGCAAATCTCACGCGGTAAGCTGACCGTATTAGCCTTCCAATTCCAATTTTTTATTGATTCCCCACCTTATTGGTTATAATAGAGCTACCCACAAAGTTTATGTCCTTTTGGAGCACTAGAAATGGCACTTACTTCATTAACCTGAAATCTCCCACAAAAATACAAGCCGTGTTGCAAATCTCACGCGGTAAGCTTATCGTATTAGCCTCCAAATTCCAATTTTTTAGCGTTTCCCCACCTTATTGGTTATGTTAGAGCTACCCACAAAGTTTCAGCCTTTTTGGAGCACTAGAAATGACACTTCCTTCATTAACCCGAAATCTCCCACAAAAATACAAGCTGTGTTGCAAATCTCACGCGGTAAGCTGATCGTATTAGCCTCCAAATTCCTATTTTTTTGCGTTTCCCCACCTTATTGGTTATATTAGAGCTAACCACAAAGTTTCAACCCTCTTGGAGGACTAGAAATGGCACTTCCTTCATTAACCCGAAATCTCCCCCAAAAATACAAGCCGTGTTGCAAATATAACGCGGTTAGCTGATCGTATTAGCCTTCAAATTCCCATCTTTCATTGTTTCCCCACCTTTTTGGTTATAATAGAGCTGCCTAAAAAGTTTCAGTCCTTTTGGAGCACTAGATATGGCACTTCCTTCATTAACCCGAAATCTCCCACAAAAATCCAAGCCGTGTTGCAAATCTCACGCGGTAAGCTTATCGTATTAGCCTTCCAATTCCAATTTTTTAGCATTTCCCCACCTTATTGGTTATATTAGAGCTACCCACAAAGTTTCAAACTTTTTAGAGCACTAGAAATGACACTTCCTTCATTAACCCGAAATCTCCCACAAAAATACAGCCCGTGTTGCAAATGTCACGCGGTAAGCTGATCGTATTAGCCTCCAAATTCCTATTTTTTTTGCGTTTCCCCACCTTATTGGTTATATTAGAGCTAACCACAAAGTTTCAACCCTCTTGGAGCATTGGAAATGGCACTTCCTTCATTAACCCGAAATCACCCCCAAAAATACAAGCCGTGTTGCAAATCTCACGCGGTAAGCTGATCGTATTAGCCTTCAAATTCCCATTTTTTATTATTTCCCCACCTTATTGGTTATAATAGAGCTACCCACAAAGTTTAAGTCCTTTTGGAGCACTAGAAATGACACTTCCTTCATTAACCCGAAATCTCCCACAAAAATACAAGCCGTGTTGCAAATCTCACGCGGTAAGCTTATCGTATTAGCCATCAAATTCCTATTGTTTGCGTTTCCCCACCTTTATGGTTATATTAGAGCTAACCACAAAGTTACAACTCTCTTGGAGTACTAGAAATGGCACTTCCTTCATTAACCCGAAATCTCCCCCAAAAATACAAGCCGTGTTGTAAATATCACGCGGTAAGCTGATCGTATTAGCCTCCAAATTCCTTTTTTTTTGCGTTTCCCCACCTTATTGGTTATATTAGAGCTACCCACAAAGTTTTAACCTTTTTGGAGCACTAGAAATGGCACTTCCCTCATTAACCCGAAATCTCCCACAAAAATACAGCCCGTGTTGCAAATCTCACGCGGTAAGCTGATCGTATTAGCCTCCAAATTCCTATTTTTTTGCGTTTCCCCACCTAATTGGTTATATTAGAGCTAACCACAAAGTTTCAACCCTCTTGGAGCACTAGAAATGGCACTTCCTTCATTAACCCGAAATCTCCCCCAAAAATACAAGCCGTGTTGCAAATCTCACGCGGTAAGCTTATCGTATTAGTCTCCAAATTCAAATTTTTTAGCGTTTACCCACCTTATTGGTTATGTTAGAGCTACCCACAAAGTTTAAGTCCTTTTGGAGCACAAGAAATGGCACTTCCTTCATTAACCCGAAATCTCCCACAAAAATACAAGTCGTGTTGCAAATCTCACGCGGTAAGCTTATCGTATTAGCCTCCAAATTCCAATTTTTTAGCGTTTCCCCACCTTATTGGTTATGTTAGAGCTACCCACAAAGTTTCAGCCTTTTTGGAGCACTAGAAATGACACTTCCTTCATTAACCCGAAATCTCCCACAAAAATACAAGTTGTGTTGCAAATCTCACGCGGTAAGCTGATCGTATTAGCCTCCAAATTCCTATTTTTTAGCGTTTCCTCAGCTTATTGGTTATGTTAGAGCTACCCACAAAGTTTCAGCCTTTTTGGAGCACTAGAAATGGCACTTCCTTCATTAACCCGAAAGCTCCCCCAAAAATACAAGCCGTGTTGCAAATCTTACGCGGTAAGCTTATCGTATTAGCCTTCAAATTCCCATTTTTTTATTGTTCCCCCCCCCCTTATTGGTTATAATAGAGCTACCCACAAAGTTTCAGTCCTTTTGGAGCACTAGAAATGACACTTCCTTCATTAATCCGAAATCTCCCACAAAAATACATGTCGTGTTGCAAATCTCATGCGGTAAGCTGATCGTATTAGCCTCCAAATTCCAATTTTTTTGCGTTTCCCCACCTAATTGATTATATTAGAGCTAACCACAAAGTTTCAACCCTCTTGGAGCACTAGAAATGGCACTTCCTTCATTAACCCGAAATCTCCCCCAAAAATACAAGCCGTGTTGCAAATCTCACGCGGTAAGCTGACCGTATTAGCCTTCCAATTCCCAATTTTTATTGATTCCCCACCTTATGTGTTATAATAGAGATACCCACAAAGTTTAAGTCCTTTTGAGCACTAGAAATGGCACTTCCTTCATTAACTCGAAATCTCCCACAAAAATACAAGTCGTGTTGCAAATCTCACGCGGTAAGCTTATCGTATTAGCCTCCAAATTCCTATTTTTTAGCGTTTCCCCACCTTATTGATTATGTTAGAGGTACCCACAAAGTTTCAGCCTTTTTGGAGCACTAGAATTTACACTTCCTTCATTAACCCGAAATCTCCCACAAAAATACAAGTTGTGTTGAAAATCTCACGCGGTAAGCTGATCGTATTAGCCTCCAAATTCATATTTTTTTGCGTTTCCCCACCTTATTGGTTATATTAGAGCTAACCACAAAGTTTCAACCCTCTTGGAGCACTAGAAATGGCACTTCCTTCATTAACCCGAAATCACCCACAAAAATACAAGCCGTGTTGCAAATCTCACGCGGTAAGCTGATCGTATTAGCCTTCAAATTCCCATTTTTTATTATTTCCCCACCTTATTGGTTATAATAGAGCTACCCACAAAGTTTAAGTCCTTTTGGAGCACTAGAAATGACACTTCCTTCATTAACCCGAAATCTCCCACAAAAATACAAGCCGTGTTGCAAATCTCACGCGGTAAGCTTATCGTATTAGCCATCAAATTCCTATTGTTTGCGTTTCCCCACCTTTATGGTTATATTAGAGCTAACCACAAAGTTACAACTCTCTTGGAGTACTAGAAATGGCACTTCCTTCATTAACCCGAAATCTCCCCCAAAAATACAAGCCGTGTTGTAAATATCACGCGGTAAGCTGATCGTATTAGCCTCCAAATTCCTTTTTTTTTGCGTTTCCCCACCTTATTGGTTATATTAGAGCTACCCACAAAGTTTTAACCTTTTTGGAGCACTAGAAATGGCACTTCCCTCATTAACCCAAAATCTCCCACAAAAATACAGCCCGTGTTGCAAATCTCACGCGGTAAGCTGATCGTATTAGCCTCCAAATTCCTATTTTTTTGCGTTTCCCCACCTAATTGGTTATATTAGAGCTAACCACAAAGTTTCAACCCTCTTGGAGCACTAGAAATGGCACTTCCTTCATTAACCCGAAATCTCCCCCAAAAATACAAGCCGTGTTGCAAATCTCACGCGGTAAGCTTATCGTATTAGTCTCCAAATTCAAATTTTTTAGCGTTTACCCACCTTATTGGTTATGTTAGAGCTACCCACAAAGTTTAAGTCCTTTTGGAGCACTAGAAATGGCACTTCCTTCATTAACCCGAAATCTCCCACAAAAATACAAGTCGTGTTGCAAATCTCACGCGGTAAGCTTATCGTATTAGCCTCCAAATTCCAATTTTTTAGCGTTTCCCCACCTTATTGGTTATGTTAGAGCTACCCACAAAGTTTCAGCCTTTTTGGAGCACTAGAAATGACACTTCCTTCATTAACCCGAAATCTCCCACAAAAATACAAGTTGTGTTGCAAAAATCTCACGCGGTAAGCTGATCGTATTAGCCTCCAAATTCCTATTTTTTAGCGTTTCCTCAGCTTATTGGTTATGTTAGAGCTACCCACAAAGTTTCAGCCTTTTTGGAGCACTAGAAATGGCACTTCCTTCATTAACCCGAAAGCTCCCCCAAAAATACAAGCCGTGTTGCAAATCTTACGCGGTAAGCTTATCGTATTAGCCTTCAAATTCCCATTTTTTTATTGTTCCCCCCCCCCTTATTGGTTATAATAGAGCTACCCACAAAGTTTCAGTCCTTTTGGAGCACTAGAAATGACACTTCCTTCATTAATCCGAAATCTCCCACAAAAATACATGTCGTGTTGCAAATCTCATGCGGTAAGCTGATCGTATTAGCCTCCAAATTCCAATTTTTTTGCGTTTCCCCACCTAATTGATTATATTAGAGCTAACCACAAAGTTTCAACCCTCTTGGAGCACTAGAAATGGCACTTCCTTCATTAACCCGAAATCTCCCCCAAAAATACAAGCCGTGTTGCAAATCTCACGCGGTAAGCTGACCGTATTAGCCTTCCAATTCCCAATTTTTATTGATTCCCCACCTTATGTGTTATAATAGAGATACCCACAAAGTTTAAGTCCTTTTGAGCACTAGAAATGGCACTTCCTTCATTAACTCGAAATCTCCCACAAAAATACAAGTCGTGTTGCAAATCTCACGCGGTAAGCTTATCGTATTAGCCTCCAAATTCCTATTTTTTAGCGTTTCCCCACCTTATTGATTATGTTAGAGGTACCCACAAAGTTTCAGCCTTTTTGGAGCACTAGAATTTACACTTCCTTCATTAACACGAAATCTCCCACAAAAATACAAGTTGTGTTGAAAATCTCACGCGGTAAGCTGATCGTATTAGCCTCCAAATTCATATTTTTTTGCGTTTCCCCACCTTATTGGTTATATTAGATCTAACCACAAAGTTTCAACCCTCTTGGAGCACTGGAAATGGCACTTCCTTCATTAACCCGAAATCTCCCCAAAAATACAAGTCGTGTTGCAAATCTCACGGGGTAAGCTGATCGTATTAGCCTTCAAATTCCCATTTTTTTATTATTTCCCCAACTTATTGGTTATAATAGAGCTACCCACAAAGTTTAAGTCCTTTTGGAGCACTAGAAATGGCACTTCCTTCATTAACCCGAAATCTCCCACAAAAATACAAGCCGTGTTACAAATCTCACGCGGTAAGCTTATCGTATTAGCCTCCAAAATCCAATTTTTTAGCGTTTCCCCACCTTATTGGTTATGTTAGAGCTACCCACAAAGTTTCAGCCTTTTTGGAGCACTAGAAATGACACTTCCTTCATTAACCCGAAATCTCCCACAAAAATACAAGCTGTTTTGCAAATCTCACGCGGTAAGCTGATCGTATTAGCCTCCAAATTCCTATTTTTTTGCGTTTCCCCACCTTATTGGTTATATTAGAGATAACCACAAAGTTTCAACCCTCTTGGAGCACTAGAAATGGCACTTTCTTCATTAACCCGAAATCTCCCCCAAAAATACAAGCCATGTTGCAAATCTCACGCGGTTAACTGATCGTATTAGCCTTCGAATTCCCATTTTTCATTGTTTCATCACCTTTTTGGTTATAATAGAGCTGCCCACAAAGTTTTAGTCATTTTGGAGCACTAGAAATGGCACTTCCTTCATTAACCCGAAATCTCCCACAAAAATCCAAGCCGTGTTGCAAATCTCACGCGGTAAGCTTATCGTATTAGCCTCCAAATTCCAATTTTTTAGCATTTCCCCACCTTATTGGTTATGTTAGAGCTACCCACAAAGTTTCAGCCTTTTTGGAGCACTAGAAATGACACTTCCTTCATTAACCCGAAATCTCCCACAAAAATACAAGCTGTGTTGCAAATCTCACGCGGTAAGCTGATCGTATTAGCCTCCAAATTCCTATTTTTTTGCGTTTCCCCACCTTATTGGTTATATTAGAGCTAACCACAAAGTTTCAACCCTCTTGGAGCACTAGAAATGGCACTTCCTTCATTAACCCGAAATCTCCCCCAAAAATACAAGCCGTGTTGCAAATCTCACGCGGTTAACTGATCGTATTAGCCTTCAAATTCCCATTTTTCATTGTTTCACCACCTTTTTGGTTATAATAGAGCTGCCCACAAAGTTTCAGTCCTTTTGGAGCACTAGAAATGACACTTTCTTCATTAACCCGAAATCTCTCCTAAAAATACAAGCCGTGTTGCAAATCTCACGCGGTAAGCTTATCGTATTAGCCCCCAAATTCCAATTTTTTAGCGTTTACCCACCTTATTGGTTATGTTAGAGCTACCCACAAAGTTTCAGCCTTTTTGGAGCACTAGAAATGACACTTCCTTCATTAACCCGAAATCTCCCACAAAAATACAAGCTGTGTTGCAAATCTTACGCGGTAAGCTGATCGTATTAGCCTCCAAATTCCTATTTTTTTACGTTTCCCCACCTTATTGGTTATATTAGAGCTAACCACAAAGTTTCAACCCTCTTGGTGCACTAGAAATGGCACTTCCTTCATTAACCCGAAATCTCCCCCAAAAGTACAAGCCGTGTTGCAAATCTCACGCGGTTAGCTGATCGTATTAGCCTTCAAATTCCCATTTTTCATTGTTTCCCCACCTTTTTGGTTATAATAGAGCTGCCCACAAAGTTTCAGTCCTTTTGGAGCACTAGAAATGGCACTTCTTTAATTAACCCGAAATCTCCCACAAAAATCCAAGCCGTGTTGCAAATCTCACGCGGTAAGCTTATCATATTAGCCTTCAAATTCCAATTTTTTAGCATTTCCCCACCTTATTGGTTATATTAGAGCTACCCATAAAGTTTCAACCTTTTTGGAGCACTAGAAATGAACTTCCTTCATTAACCCGAAATCTCCCACAAAAATACAGCCCGTGTTGCAAATATCACGCGGTAAGCTGATCGTATTAGCCTCCAAAGTCCTATTTTTTTGCGTTTCCCCACCTTATTGGTTATATTGGAGCTAACCACAAAGATTCAACCCTCTTGGAGCACTAGAAATGACACTTCCTTCATTAACCCGAAATCTCCCCCAAAAATACAAGCCGTGTTGCAAATCCTACGCGGTAAGCTGATCGTATTAGCCTTCAAATTCCTATTTTTTTGCGTTTCCCCACCTTATTGGTTATATTAGAGCTAACCACAAAGTTTCAACCCTCTTGGAGCACTAGAAATGGCACTTCCTTCATTAACCCGAAATCTCCCCCAAAAATACAAGCCGTGTTGCAAATCTCGCGCGGTTAACTGATCGTATTAGCCTTCAAATTCCCATTTTTCATTGTTTCACCACCTTTTTGGTTATAATAGAGCTGCCCACAAAGTTTCAGTCCTATTGGAGCACTAGAAATGACACTTTCTTAATTAACCCGAAATCTCTCCCAAAAATACAAGCCGTGTTGCAAATCTCACGCGGTAAGCTTATCGTATTAGCCCCCAAACTCCAATTTTTTAGCGTTTACCCACCTTATTGGTTATGTTAGAGCTACCCACAAAGTTTCAGCCTTTTTGGAGCACTAGAAATGACACTTCCTTCATTAACCCGAAATCTCCCACAAAAATACAAGCTGTGTTGCAAATCTCACGCGGTAAGCTGATCGTATTAGCCTCCAAATTCCTATTTTTTTGCGTTTCCCCACCTTATTGGTTATATTAGAGCTAAACAGAAAGTTTCAACCCTCTTGGAGCACTAGAAATGGCACTTCCTTCATTAACCCGAAATCTCCCCCAAAAGTACAAGCCGTGTTGCAAATCTCACGCGGTTAGCTGATCGTATTAGCCTTCAAATTCCCATTTTTCATTGTTTCCCCACCTTTTTGGTTATAATAGAGCTGCCCACAAAGTTTCAGTCCTTTTGGAGCACTAGAAATGGCACTTCTTTAATTAACCCGAAATCTCCCACAAAAATTCAAGCCGTGTTGCAAATCTCACGCGGTAAGCTTATCATATTAGCCTTCAAATTCCATTTTTTTAGCATTTCCCCACCTTATTGGTTATATTAGAGCTACCCACAAAGATTCAACCTTTTTGGAGCACTAGAAATGAACTTCCTTCATTAACCCGAAATCTCCCACAAAAATATCGCCCGTGTTGCAAATATCACGCGGTAAGCTGATCGTATTAGCCTCCAAAGTCCTATTTTTTTGCGTTTCCCCACCTTATTAGTTATATTGGAGCTAACCACAAAGTTTCAACCCTCTTGGAGCACTAGAAATGACACTTCCTTCATTAACCCGAAATCTCCCCCAAAAATACAAGCCGTGTTGCAAATCCCACGCGGTAAGCTGATCGTATTAGCCTTCAAATTCCCATTTTTTATTATTTCCCCACCTTATTGGTTATAATAGAGCTACCCACAAAGTTTAAGTCCTTTTGGCGCACTAGAAATGGCACTTCCTTCATTAACCCGACATATCCCACAAAAATACAAGCCGTGTTGCAAATCTCACGCGGTAAGCTTATCGTATTAGCCTCCAAATTCCAATTTTTTAGCGTTTCCCCACCTTATAGGTTATGTTAGAACTACACACAAAGTTTCAGCCTTTTTGGAGCACTAGAAATGGCACTTCCTTCATTAACCCGAAATCTCCCACAAAAATATAAGCTGTGTTGAAAATCTCACGCGGTAAGCTGATCGTATTAGCCTCAAAAATCCTATTTTTTGCGTTTCCCCACCTTATTGGTTATATTAGAGCTAACCACAAAGTTTCAACCCTCTTGGAGCACTGGAAATGGCACTTCCTTCATTCACCCGAAATCTCCCCAAAAATACAAGCCTTGTTGCAAATCTCACGTGGTAAGCTGATCGTATTAGCCTTCAAATTCCCAATTTTTATTATTTCCCTACCTTATTGGTTATAATAGAGCTACCCACAAAGTTTAAGTCCTTTTGGAGCACTAGAAATGGCATTTCCTTCATTAACCCGAAATCTCCCACAAAAATACAAGTCGTGTTACAAATCTCACGCGGTAAGCTTATCGTATTAGCCCCCAAATTCCAATTTTTTAGCGTTTACCCACCTTATTGGTTATGTTAGAGCTACCCACAAAGTTTCAGCCTTTTTGGAGCACTAGAAATGACACTTCCTTCATTAACCCGAAATCTCCCACAAAAATACAAGCTGTGTTGCAAATCTCACGCGGTAAGCTGATCGTATTAGCCTCAAAATTCCTATTTTTTTGCGTTTCCCCACCTTATTGGTTATATTAGAGCTAACCACAAAGTTTCAACCCTCTTGGAGCACTAGAAATGGCACTTCATTCATTAAACCGAAATCTCCCCAAAAATACAAGCCGTGTTGCAAATCTCACGGGGTATGCTGATCGTATTAGCCTTCAAATTCCCATTTTTTATTATTTCCCCACCTTATTGGTTATAATAGAGCTACCCCCAAAGTTTAAGTCCTTTTGGAGCACTAGAAATGGCACTTCCTTCATTAACCCGAAATCTCCCACAAAAATACAAGCCGTGTTACAAATCTCACGCGGTAAGCTTATCGTATTAGCCTCCAAATTCCAATTTTTTAGCGTTTCACCACCTTATTGGTTATGTTAGACCTACCCACAAAGTTTCAGCCTTTTTGGAGCACTAGAAATGACACTTTCTTCATTAACCCGAAATCTCCCACAAAAATACAAGCTGTGTTGCAAATCTCACGCGGTAAGCTGATCGTATTAGCCTCAAAATTCCTATTTTTTTGCGTTTCCCCACCTTATTGGTTATATTAAAGCTAACCACAAAGTTTCAACCCTCTTGGAGCACTAGGAATGGCACTTCCTTCATTAACCCGAAATCTCCCCCAAAAATACAAGCCGTGTTGCAAATCTCACGCAGTTAGCTGATCGAATTAGCCTTCAAATTCCCATTTTTCATCGTTTCACCACCGTTTTGGTTATAATAGAATTGCCCACAAAGTTTCAGTCCTTTTGGAGCACTAGAAATGCCACTTCCTTCATTAACCCGAAATCTCCCACAAAAATCCAAGCCGTGTTTCAAATCTCACGCGGTAAGCTTATCGTATTAGCCTTCAAATTCCAATTTTTTTGCATTTCCCCACCTTATTGGTTATATTAGAGCTACCCACAAAGTTTCAACCTTTTTGGAGCACTAGAAATGACACTTCCTTCATTAACCCGAAATCTCCCACAAAAATACAGCCCGTGTTGCAAATCTCACGCGGTAAGCTGATCGTATTAGCCTCCAAATTCCAATTTTTTTGCGTTTCCCCACCTTATTTGTTATATTAGAGCTAACCACAAAGTTTCAACCCTCTTGGAGCACTAGAAATGACACTTCCTTCATTAACCCGAAATCTCTCCCAAAAATACAAGCCGTGTTGCAAATCTCACGCGGTAAGCTTATCGTATTAGCCCCCAAATTCCAATTTTTTCGCGTTTACCCACCTTATTGGCTATGTTAGAGCTATCCACAAAGTTTCAGCCTTTTTGGAGCACTAGAAATGGCACTTCCTTCATTAACCCGAAATCTCCCACAAAAATACAAGCTGTGTTGAAAACCTCACGCGGTAAGCTGATCGTATTAGCCTCAAAAATCCTATTTTTTGCATTTCCCCACCTTATTGGTTATATTAGAGCTAACCACAAAGTTTCAACCCTCTTGGAGCACTGGAAATGGCACTTCCTTCATTAACCCGAAATCTCCCCAAAAATACAAGCCGTGTTGCAAATCTCACGGGGTAAGCTGATCGTATTAGCCTTCAAATTCCCATTTTTTATTATTTCCCTACCTTATTGGTTATAATAGAGCTACCCACAAAGTTTAAGTCCTTTTGGAGCACTAGAAATGGCATTTCCTTCATTAACCCGAAATCTCCCACAAAAATACAAGCCGTGTTACAAATCTCACGCGGTAAGCTTATCGTATTAGCCCCCAAATTCCAAATTTTTAGCGTTTACCCACCTTATTGGTTATGTTAGAGCTACCCACAAAGTTTCAGCCTTTTTGGAGCACTAGAAATGACACTTCCTTCATTAACCCGAAATCTCCCAAAAAAATACAAGCTGTGTTGCAAATCTCACGCGGTAAACTGATCGTATTAGCCTCAAAATTCCTATTTTTTTGCGTTTCCCCACCTTATTGGTTATATTAGAGCTAACCACAAAGTTTCAACCCTCTTGGAGCACTAGAAATGGCACTTCCTTCATTAACCCGAAATCTCCCCAAAAATACAAGCCGTGTTGCAAATCTCACGGGGTAAGCTGATCGTATTAGCCTTCAAATTCCCATTTTTTATTATTTCCCCACCTTATTGGTTATAATAGAGCTACCCACAAAGTTTAAGTCCTTTTGGAGCATTAGAAATGGCACTTCCTTCATTAACCCGAAATCTCCCACAAAAATACAAGCCGTGTTACAAATCTCACGCGGTAAGCTTATCGTATTAGCCTCCAAATTCCAATTTTTTAGCGTTTCCCCACCTTATTGGTTATGTTAGAGCTACCCACAAAGTTTCAGCCTTTTTGGAGCACTAGAAATGACACTTCCTTCATTAACCCTAAATCTCCCACAAAAATACAAGCTGTGTTGCAAATCTCACGCGGTAAGCTGATCGTATTAGCCTCCAAATTCCTATTTTTTTGCGTTTCCCCACCTAATTGGTTATATTAGAGCTAACCACAAAGTTTCAACCCTCTTGGAGCACTAGAAATGGCACTTCCTTCATTAACCCGAAATCTCCCCAAAAATACAAGCCGTGTTGCAAATCTCACGGGGTAAGCTGATCGTATTAGCCTTCAAATTCCCATTTTTTATTATTTCCCCACCTTATTGGTTATAATAGAGCTACCCACAAAGTTTAAGTCCTTTTGGAGCATTAGAAATGGCACTTCCTTCATTAACCCGAAATCTCCCACAAAAATACAAGCCGTGTTACAAATCTCACGCGGTAAGCTTATCGTATTAGCCTCCAAATTCCAATTTTTTAGCGTTTCCCCACCTTATTGGTTATGTTAAAGCTACCCACAAAGTTTCAGCCTTTTTGGAGCACTAGAAATGACACTTCCTTCATTAACCCTAAATCTCCCACAAAAATACAAGCTGTGTTGCAAATCTCACGCGGTAAGCTGATCGTATTAGCCTCCAAATTCCTATTTTTTTGCGTTTCCCCACCTTATTGGTTATATTAGAGCTAACCACAAAGTTTCAACCCTCTTGGAGCACTAGAAATGGCACTTCCTTCATTAACCCGAAATCTCCCCCAAAAATACAAGCCGTGTTGCAAATCTCACGCGGTTAGCAGATCGTATTAGCCTTCAAATTCCCATTTTTCATTGTTTCACCGCCGTTTTGGTTATAATAGAATTGCCCACAAAGTTTCAGTCCTTTTGGAGCACTAGAAATGCCACTTCCTTCATTAACCCGAAATCTCCCACAAAAATCCAAGCCGTGTTGCAAATCTCACGCGGTAAGCTTATCGTATTAGCCTTCAAATTCCAATTTTTTAGCATTTCCCAACCTTATTGGTTATATTAGAGCTACCCACAAAGTTTCAACCTTTTTGGAGCACTAGAAATGAACTTCCTTCATTAACCCGAAATCTCCCACAAAAATACAGCCCGTGTTGCAAATCTCACGCGGTAAGCTTATCGTATTAGCCTCCAAATTCCAATTTTTTAGCGTTTCCCCACCTTATTGGTTATATTAGAGCTACACACAAAGTTTCAGCCTTTTTGGAGCACTAGAAATGGCACTTCCTTCATTAACCCGAAATCTCCCACAAAAATACAAGCTGTGTTGAAAATCTCACGCGGTAAGCTGATCGTATTAGCCTCAAAAATCCTATTTTTTTGCGTTTCCCCACCTTATTGGTTATATTAGAGCTAACCACAAAGTTTCAACCCTCTTGGAGCACTGGAAATGGCACTTCCTTCATTAACCCGAAATCTCCCCAAAAATACAAGCCGTGTTGCAAATCTCACGGGGTAAGCTGATCGTATTAGCCTTCAAATTCCCATTTTTTATTATTTCCCCACCTTATTGGTTATAATAGAGCTACCCACAAAGTTTAAGTCCTTTTGGAGCACTAGAAATGACATTTCCTTCATTAACCCGAAATCTCCAACAAAAATACAAGCCGTGTTACAAATCTCACGCGGTAAGCTTATCGTATTAGCCCCCAAATTCCAATTTTTTAGCGTTTACCCACCTTATTGGTTATGTTAGAGCTACCCACTAAGTTTCAGCCTTTTTGGAGCACTAGAAATGACACTTCCTTCATTAATCCGAAATCTCCCACAAAAATACAAGCTGTGTTGCAAATCTCACGCGGTAAGCTGATCGTATTAGCCTCAAAATTCCTATTTTTTTGCGTTTCCCCACCTTATTGGTTATATTAGAGCTAATCACAAAGTTTCAACCCTCTTGGAGCACTAGAAATGACACTTCCTTCATTAACCCGAAATCTCCCACAAAAATACAAGCTGTGTTGCAAATCTCACGCGGTAAGCTGATCGTATTAGCCTCCAAATTCCTATTTTTTTGCGTTTCCCCACCTTATTGGTTATATTAGAGATAACCACAAAGTTTCAACCCTCTTGGAGCACTAGAAATGGCACTTTCTTCATTAACCCGAAATCTCCCCCAAAAATACAAGCCGTGTTGCAAATCTCACGCGGTTAACTGATCGTATTAGGCTTCGAATTCCCATTTTTCATTGTTTCATCACCTTATTGGTTATAATAGAGCTGCCCACAAAGTTTTAGTCCTTTTGGAGCACTAGAAATGGCACTTCCTTCATTAACCCGAAATCTCCCACAAAAATCCAAGCCGTGTTGCAAATCTCACGCGGTAAGCTTATCGTATTAGCCTCCAAATTCCAATTTTTTAGCGTTTCCCCACCTTATTGGTTATGTTAGAGCTACCCACAAAGTTTCAGCCTTTTTGGAGCACTAGAAATGACACTTCCTTCATTAACCCGAAATCTCCCACAAAAATACAAGCTGTGTTGCAAATCTCACGCGGTAAGCTGATCGTATTAGCCTCCAAATTCCTATTTTTTTGCGTTTCCCCACCTTATTGGTTATATTAGAGATAACCACAAAGTTTCAACCCTCTTGGAGCACTAGAAATGACACTTTCTTCATTAACCCGAAATCTCCCCCAAAAATACAAGCCGTGTTGCAAATCTCACGCGGTTAACTGATCGTATTAGCCTTCGAATTCCCATTTTTCATTGTTTCATCACCTTTTTGGTTATAATAGAGCTGCCCACAAAGTTTTAGTCCTTTTGGAGCACTAGAAATGGCACTTCCTTCATTAACCCGAAATCTCCCACAAAAATCCAAGCCGTGTTGCAAATCTCACGCGGTAAGCTTATCGTATTAGCCTCCAAATTCCAATTTTTTAGCATTTCCCCACCTTATTGGTTATGTTAGAGCTACCCACAAAGTTTCAGCCTTTTTGGAGCACTAGAAATGACACTTCCTTCATTAACCCGAAATCTCCCACAAAAATACAAGCTGTGTTGCAAATCTCACGCGGTAAGCTGATCGTATTAGCCTCCAAATTCCTATTTTTTTGCGTTTCCCCACCTTATTGGTTATATTAGAGCTAACCACAAAGTTTCAACCCTCTTGGAGCACTAGAAATGACACTTCCTTCATTAACCCGAAATCTCCCCCAAAAATACAAGCCGTGTTGCAAATCTCACGCAGTTAGCTGATCGTATTAGCCTTCAAATTCCCATCTTTCATTGTTTCCCCACCTTTTTGGTTATAATAGAGCTGCCCACAAAGTTTCAACCCTCTTGGAGCACTAGAAATGGCACTTTCTTCATTAACCCGAAATCTCCCCCAAAAATACAAGCCGTGTTGCAAATCTCACGCGGTTAACTGATCGTATTAGCCTTCGAATTCCCATTTTTCATTGTTTCATCACCTTATTGGTTATAATAGAGCTGCCCACAAAGTTTTAGTCCTTTTGGAGCACTAGAAATGGCACTTCCTTCATTAACCCGAAATCTCCCACAAAAATCCAAGCCGTGTTGCAAATCTCACGCGGTAAGCTTATCGTATTAGCCTCCAAATTCCAATTTTTTAGCGTTTCCCCACCTTATTGGTTATGTTAGAGCTACCCACAAAGTTTCAGCCTTTTTGGAGCACTAGAAATGACACTTCCTTCATTAACCCGAAATCTCCCACAAAAATACAAGCTGTGTTGCAAATCTCACGCGGTAAGCTGATCGTATTAGCCTCCAAATTCCTATTTTTTTGCGTTTCCCCACCTTATTGGTTATATTAGAGATAACCACAAAGTTTCAACCCTCTTGGAGCACTAGAAATGGCACTTTCTTCATTAACCCGAAATCTCCCCCAAAAATACAAGCCGTGTTGCAAATCTCACGCGGTTAACTGATCGTATTAGCCTTCGAATTCCCATTTTTCATTGTTTCATCACCTTTTTGGTTATAATAGAGCTGCCCACAAAGTTTTAGTCCTTTTGGAGCACTAGAAATGGCACTTCCTTCATTAACCCGAAATCTCCCACAAAAATCCAAGCCGTGTTGCAAATCTCACGCGGTAAGCTTATCGTATTAGCCTCCAAATTCCAATTTTTTAGCATTTCCCCACCTTATTGGTTATGTTAGAGCTACCCACAAAGTTTCAGCCTTTTTGGAGCACTAGAAATGACACTTCCTTCATTAACCCGAAATCTCCCACAAAAATACAAGCTGTGTTGCAAATCTCACGCGGTAAGCTGATCGTATTAGCCTCCAAATTCCTATTTTTTTGCGTTTCCCCACCTTATTGGTTATATTAGAGCTACCCACAAAGTTTCAACCCTCTTGGAGCACTAGAAATGGCACTTCCTTCATTAACCCGAAATCTCCCCCAAAAATACAAGCCGTGTTGCAAATCTCACGCGGTAAGCTTATCGTATTAGCCTCCAAATTCCAATTTTTTAGCATTTCCCCACCTTATTGGTTATGTTAGAGCTACCCACAAAGTTTCAGTCCTTTTGGAGCACTAGAAATGACACTTTCTTCATTAACCCGAAATCTCTCCCAAAAATACAAGCCGTGTTGCAAATCTCACGCGGTAAGCTTATCGTATTAGCCCCCAAATTCCAATTTTTTAGCGTTTACCCACCTTATTGGTTATGTTAGAGCTACCCACAAAGTTTCAGCCTTTTTGGAGCACTAGAAATGACACTTCCTTCATTAACCCGAAATCTCCCACAAAAATACAGCCCGTGTTGCAAATATCACGCGGTAAGCTGATCGTATTAGCCTCCAAAGTCCTATTTTTTTGCGTTTCCCCACCTTATTGGTTATATTGGAGCTAACCACAAAGTTTCAACCCTCTTGGAGCACTAGAAATGACACTTCCTTCATTAACCCGAAATCTCCCCCAAAAATACAAGCCGTGTTGCAAATCCCACGCGGTAAGCTGATCGTATTAGCCTTCAAATTCCTATTTTTTTGCGTTTCCCCACCTTATTGGTTATATTAGAGCTAACCACAAAGTTTCAACCCTCTTGGAGCACTAGAAATGGCACTTCCTTCATTAACCCGAAATCTCCCCCAAAAATACAAGCCGTGTTGCAAATCTCACGTGGTTAACTGATCGTATTAGCCTTCAAATTCCCATTTTTCATTGTTTCACCACCTTTTTGGTTATAATAGAGCTGCCCACAAAGTTTCAGTCCTTTTGGAGCACTAGAAATGACACTTTCTTCATTAACCCGAAATCTCTCACAAAAATACAAGCCGTGTTGCAAATCTCACGCGGTAAGCTTATCGTATTAGCCCCCAAATTCCAATTTTTTAGCGTTTACCCACCTTATTGGTTATGTTAGAGCTACCCACAAAGTTTCAGCCTTTTTGGAGCACTAGAAATGACACTTCCTTCATTAACCCGAAATCTCCCACAAAAATACAAGCTGTGTTGCAAATCTCACGCGGTAAGCTGATCGTATTAGCCTCCAAATTCCTATTTGTTTGCGTTTCCCCACCTTATTGGTTATATTAGAGCTAACCAGAAAATTTCAACCCTCTTGGAGCACTAGAAATGGCACTTCCTTCATTAACCCGAAATCTCCCCCAAAAGTACAAGCCGTGTTGCAAATCTCACGCGGTTAGCTGATCGTATTAGCCTTCAAATTCCCATTTTTCATTGTTTCCCCACCTTTTTGGTTATAATAGAGCTGCCCACAAAGTTTCAGTCCTTTTGGAGTACTAGAAATGGCACTTCTTTAATTAACCCGAAATCTCCCACAAAAATCCAAGCCGTGTTGCAAATCTCACGCGGTAAGCTTATCATATTAGCCTTCAAATTCCAATTTTTTAGCATTTCCCCACCTTATTGGTTATATTAGAGCTACCCACAAAGTTTCAACCTTTTTGGAGCACTAGAAATGAACTTCCTTCATTAACCCGAAATCTCCCACAAAAATACAGCCCGTGTTGCAAATATCACGCGGTAAGCTGATCGTATTAGCCTCCAAAGTCCTATTTTTTTGCGTTTCCCCACCTTATTGGTTATATTGGAGCTAACCACAAAGTTTCAACCCTCTTGGAGCACTAGAAATGACACTTCCTTCATTAACCCGAAATCTCCCACAAAAATACAAGCTGTGTTGCAAATCTCACGCGGTAAGCTGATCGTATTAGCCTCCAAATTCCTATTTTTTTGCGTTTCCCCACCTTATTGGTTATATTAAAGGTAACCACAAAGTTTCAACCCTCTTGGAGCACTAGAATGACACTTCCTTCATTAACCCGAAATCTCCCCCAAAAATACAAGCCGTGTTGCAAATCTCACGCAGTTAGCTGATCGAATTAGCCTTCAAATTCCCATTTTTCATCGTTTCACCACCGTTTTGGTTATAATAGAATTGCCCACAAAGTTTCAGTCCTTTTGGAGCACTAGAAATGCCACTTCCTTCATTAACCCGAAATCTCCCACAAAAATCCAAGCCGTGTTGCAAATCTCACGCGGTAAGCTTATCGTATTAGCCTTCAAATTCCAATTTTTTTGCATTTTCCCACCTTATTGGTTATATTAGAGCTACCCACAAAGTTTCAACCTTTTTGGAGCACTAGAAATGACACTTCCTTCATTAACCCGAAATCTCCCACAAAAATACAGCCCGTGTTGCAAATCTCACGCGTTAAGCTAATCGTATTAGCCTCCAAATTCCAATTTTTTTTTTCGTTTCCCCACCTTATTGGTTATATTAGAGCTAACCACAAAGTTTCAACCCTCTTGGAGCACTAGAAATGACACTTCCTTCATTAACCCGAAATCTCTCCCAAAAATACAAGCCGTGTTGCAAATCTCACGCGGTAAGCTTATCGTATTAGCCCCCAAATTCCAATTTTTTAGCGTTTACCCACCTTATTGGCTATGTTAGAGCTATCCACAAAGTTTCAGCCTTTTTGGAGCACTAGAAATGGCATTTCCTTCATTAACCCGAAATCTCCCACAAAAATACAAGCTGTGTTGAAAATCTCACGCGGTAAGCTGATCGTATTAGCCTCCAAATTCCAATTTTTTTACGTTTCCCCACTTTATTGGTTATATTAGAGCTAACCACAGATTTTCAACCCTCTTGGAGCACTCGAAATGGCACTTCCTTCATTAACCCGAAATCTCCCCCAAAAATACAAGCCGTGTTGCAAATCTCACGCGGTAAGCTGACCGTATTAGCCTTCCAATTCCCATTTTTTATTGATTCCCCACCTTATTGGTTATAATAGAGCTACCCACAAAGTTTAAGTCCTTTTGGAGCACTAGAAATGGCACTTCCTTCATTAACCCGAAATCTCCCACAAAAATACAAGCCGTGTTGCAAATCTCACGCTGTAAGCTTATCGTATTAGCCTCCAAATTCAAATTTTTTAGCGTTTCCGCACCTTATTGGTTATGTTAGAGGTACCCACAAAGTTTCAGCCTTTTTGGAGCACTAGAATTTACACTTCCTTCATTAACCCGAAATCTCCCACAAAAATACAAGCTGTGTTGAAAATCTCACGCGGTAAGCTGATCGTATTAGCCTCGAAATTCCTATTTTTTTGCGTTTCCCCACCTTATTGGTTATATTAGAGCTAACCACAAAGTTTCAACCCTCTTGGAGCACTGGAAATGGCACTTCCTTCATTAACACGAAATCTCCCCAAAAATACAAGTCGTGTTGCAAATCTCACGGGGTAAGCGGATGTAATAGCCTTCAAATTCCCATTTTTTATTATTTCCCCACCTTATTGGTTATAATAGAGCTACCCACAAAGTTTAAGTCCTTTTGGAGCACTAGAAATGGCACTTCCTTCATTAACCCGAAATCTCCCACAAAAATACAAGCCGTGTTGCAAATCTCACGCGGTAAGCTTATCGTATTAGCCTCCAAATTCCTATTTTTTGCGTTTCCCCACCTTTATGGTTATATTAGACCAAACCACAAAGTTTCAACTCTCTTGGAACACTAGAAATGGCACTTCCTTCATTAACCCGAAATCTCCCCCAAAAATACAAGCCGTGTTGCAAATATCACGCGGTAAGCCGATCGTATTAGCCTCCAAATTCCTTTTTTTTTTGCGTTTCCCCACCTTATTGGTTATATTAGAGCTACCCAAAAAGTTTCAACCCTCTTGGAGCATTGGAAATGGCACTTCCTTCATTAACCCGAAATCTCCCACAAAAATACAGCCCGTGTTGCAAATCTCACGCGGTAAGCTGATCGTATTAGCCTCCAAATTCCTATTTTTTTGCGTTTCCCCACCTTATTGGTTATATTAGAGCTAACCACAAAGTTTCAACCCTCTTGGAGCACTGGAAATGGCACTTCCTTCATTAACCCGAAATCTCCCCTAAAAAGACAAGCCGTGTTGTAAATCTTACTCGGTTAGCTGATCGTATTAGCCTTCAAATTGCCATTTTTTATTGTTTCCCCACCTTATTGGTTATAGTAGAGCTTCGCACAAAGTTTCAGTCCTTTTGGAGCACTAGAAGTGGCACTTCCTTCATTAACCCGAAATCTCCCAAAAAATACAAGCCATGTTGCAAATCTCACGCGGTAAGCTGATTGTATTAGCCTCCAAATTCCTATTTTTTTGCGTTTCCCCACCTTATTGGTTATATTAGAGCTAACCACAAAGTTTCAACCCTCTTGGAGCACTAGAAATGACACTTCCTTCATTAACCCGAAATCTCCCCCAAAAATACAAGCCGTGTTGCAAATCTCACGCGGTAAGCTGATCTTATTAGCCTTCAAATTCCCATTTTTTATTATTTCCCCACCTTATTGGTTATAATAGAGCTACCCACAAAGTTTAAGTCCTTTTGGAGCACTAGAAATGGCACTTCCTTCATTAACCCGAAATCTCCCACAAAAATACAAGCCGTGTTGCAAATCTCACACGGTAAGCTTATCGTATTAGCCTCCAAATTCCAATTTTTTAGCGTTTCCCCACCTTATTGGTTATGTTATAGCGACACACAAAGTTTCAGCCTTTTTGGAGCACTAGAAATGGCACTTCCTTCATTAACCCGAAAGCTCCCCCAAAAATACAAGCCGTGTTGCAAATCTCATGCGGTAAGCTGACCGTATTAGCTTTCCGATTCCCATTTTTTATTGATTCCCCACCTTATTGGTTATAATAGAGCTACCCACAAAGTTTAAGTCCTTTTAGAGCACTCGAAATGGCATTTCCTTCATTAACCCGAAATCTCCCACAAAAATACAAGCCGTGTTGCAAATCTCACGCTGTAAGGTTATCGTATTAGCCTCCAAATTCAAATTTTTTAGCGTTTCCCCACCTTATTGGTTATGTTAGAGGTACCCACAAAGTTCAGCCTTTTTGGAGCACTAGAATTTACACTTCCTTCATTAACCCGAAATCTCCCACAAAAATACAAGCTGTGTTGAAAATCTCACGCGGTAAGCTGATCGTATTAGCCTCCAAATTCCTATTTTTTTGCGTTTCCCCACCTTATTGGTTATATTAGAGCTAACCACAAAGTTTCAACTCTCTTGGAGCACTGGAAATGGCACTTCCTTCATTAACCCGAAATCTCCCCAAAAATACAAGCCGTGTTGCAAATCTCACGCGGTAAGCTGATCTTATTAGCCTTCAAATTCCCATTTTTTATTATTTCCCCACCTTATTGGTTATAATAGAGCTACCCACAAAGTTTAAGTCCTTTTGGAGCACTAGAAATGGCATTTCCTTCATTAACCCGAAATCTCCCACAAAAATACAAGCCGTGTTACAAATCTCACGCGGTAAGCTTATCGTATTAGCCTCCAAATTCCAATTTTTTAGCGTTTCCCCACCTTATTGGTTATGTTAGAGCTACCCACAAAGTTTCAGCCTTTTTGGAGCACTAGAAATGGCACTTCCCTCATTAACCCGAAAGCTCCCCCAAAAATACAAGCCATGTTGCAAATCTCACGCGGTAAGCTTATCGTATTAGCCTTCAAATTCCCATTTTTTTTATTGTTTCCCCCCTTATTGGTTATAATAGAGCTACCCACAAAGTTTCAGTCCTTTTGGAGCACTAGAAATGACACTTTCTTCATTAACCCGAAATCTCCCACAAAAATACAAGCCGTGTTGCAAATCTCATGCGGTAAGCTGATCGTATTAGCCTCCAAATTCAAATTTTTTAGCGTTTCCCCACCTTATTGGTTATGTTAGAGGTACCCACAAAGTTTCAGCCTTTTTGGAGCACTAGAATTTACACTTCCTTCATTAACCCGAAATCTCCCCTAAAAATACAAGCCGTGTTGTAAATCTCACTCGTTTAGCTGATCGTATTAGCCTTCAAATTGCCATTTTTTATTGTTTCCCCACCTTATTGGTTATAGTAGAGCTTCCCACAAAGTTTCAGTCCTTTTGGAGCACTAGAAGTGGCACTTCCTTCATTAACCCGAAATCTCCCAAAAAATACAAGCCATGTTGCAAATCTCACACGGTAAGCTTATCGTATTAGCTTCCAAATTCCAATTTTTTAGCATTTCCCCACCTTATTGGTTATATTAGAGCTACCCACAAAGTTTCAGTCCTTTTGGAGCACTAGAAATGACACTTTCTTCATTAACCCGAAATCTCCCACAAAAATACAAGCCGTGTTGCAAATCTCATGCGGTAAGCTGATCGTATTAGCCTCCAAATTCCAATTTTTTTACGTTTCCCCACTTTATTGGTTATATTAGAGCTAACCACAGATTTTCAACCCTCTTGGAGCACTAGAAATGGCACTTCCTTCATTAACCCGAAATCTCCCCCAAAAATACAAGCCGTGTTGCAAATCTCACGCGGTAAGCTGACCGTATTAGCCTTCCAATTCCCATTTTTTATTGATTCCCCACCTTATTGGTTATAATAGAGCTACCCACAAAGTTTAAGTCCTTTTGGAGCACTAGAAATGGCACTTCCTTCATTAACCCGAAATCTCCCACAAAAATACAAGCCGTGTTGCAAATCTCACGCTGTAAGCTTATCGTATTAGCCTCCAAATTCAAATTTTTTAGCGTTTCCCCACCTTATTGGTTATGTTAGAGGTACCCACAAAGTTTCAGCCTTTTTGGAGCACTAGAATTTACACTTCCTTCATTAACCCGAAATCTCCCACAAAAATACAAGCTGTGTTGAAAATCTCACGCGGTAAGCTGATCGTATTAGCCTCGAAATTCCTATTTTTTTGCGTTTCCCCACCTTATTGGTTATATTAGAGCTAACCACAAAGTTTCAACCCTCTTGGAGCACTGGAAATGGCACCTCCTTCATTAACCCGAAATCTCCCCAAAAATACAAGCCGTGTTGCAAATCTCACGGGGTAAGCTGATCGTACTAGCCTTCAAATTCCCATTTTTTATTATTTCCCCACCTTATTGGTTATAATAGAGCTACCCACAAATTTTAAGTCCTTTTGGAGCACTAGAAATGGCACTTCCTTCATTAACCCGAAATCTCCCACAAAAATACAAGCCGTGTTGCAAATCTCACGCGGTAAGCTTATCGTATTAGCCTCCAAATTCCTATTTTTTGGCGTTTCCCCACCTTTATGGTTATATTAGAGCAAACCACAAAGTTTCAACTCTCTTGGAGCACTAGAAATGGCACTTCCTTCATTAACCCGAAATCTCCCCCAAAAATACAAGCCGTGTTGCAAATATCACGCGGTAAGCCGATCGTATTAGCCTCAAAATTCCTTTTTTTTTTTGCGTTTCTCCACCTTATTGGTTATATTAGTGCTACCCAAAAAGTTTCAACCCTCTTGGAGCACTGGAAATGGCACTTCCTTCATTAACCCGAAATCTCCCACAAAAATACAGCCGTGTTGCAAATCTCACGCGGTAAGCTGATCGTATTAGCCTCCAAATTCCTATTTTTTTGCGTTTCCCCACCTTATTGGTTATATTAGAGCTAACCACAAAGTTTCAACCCTCTTGGAGCACTGGAAATGGCACTTCCTTCATTAACCCGAAATCTCCCCTAAAAATACAAGCCGTGTTGTAAATCTCACTCGGTTAGCTGATCGTATTAGCCTTCAAATTGCCATATTTTATTGTTTCCCCACCTTATTGGTTATAGTAGAGCTTCCCACAAAGTTTCAGTCCTTTTGGAGCACTAGAAGTGGCACTTCCTTCATTAACCCGAAATCTCCCAAAAAATACAAGCCATGTAGCAAATCTCACGCGGTAAGCTTATCGTATTAGCTTCCAAATTCCAATTTTTTAGCATTTCCCCACCTTATTGGTTATGTTAGAGATACCCACAAAGTTTCAGCCTTTTTGGAGCACTAAAAATGATATTTCCTTCATTAACCCGAAATCTCCCACAAAAATACATGCTGTGTTGCAAATCTCACGCGGTAAGCTGATCGTATTAGCCTCCAAATTCTTATTTTTTGCGTTTCCCAACCTTATTGGTTATATTAGAGCTAACCACAAAGTTTCAACCCTTTTGGAGCACTGGAAATGGCACTTCCTTCATTAACCCGAAATCTCCCACAAAAATACAAGCCGTGTTGCAAATCTCACGCTGTAAGCTTATCATATTAGCCTCCAAATTCCAATTTTTTAGCGTTTCCCCATCTTATTGGTTATGTTAGAGGTACCCACAAAGTTTCAGCCTTTTTGGAGCACTAAAAATTACATTTTCTTCATTAACCCGAAATCTCACACAAAAATACAAGGTGTGTTGAAAATCTCACGCGGTAAGCTGATCGTATTAGCCTCCAAATTCCTATTTTTTTGCGTTTCCCCACCTTATTGGTTATATTAGAGCAAACCACAAAGTTTCAACCCTCTTGGAGCACTAGAAATGGCACTTCCTTAATTAACCCGAAATCTCCCCTAAAAATACAAGCCGTGTTGTAAATCTCACTCGGTTAGCTGATCGTATTAGCCTTCAAATTGCCATTTTTTATTGTTTCCCCACCTTATTGGTTATAGTAGAGCTACCCACAAAGTTTCAGTCCTTTTGTAGCACTAGAAGTGGCACTTCCTTCATTAACCCGAAATCTCCCACAAAAATACAAGCCGTGTTGCAAATCTCACGCTGTAAGCTTATCGTATTAGCCTCCAAATTCCAATTTTTTAGCGTTTCCCCACCTTATTGGTTATGTTAGAGGTACCCAAAAAGTTTCAGCTTTTTTGGAGCACTAGAAATTACATTTTCCTCATTAACCCGAAATCTCACACAAAAATACAAGCCGTGTTGCAAATCTCACGCGGTAAGCTGATCGTATTAGCCTTCAAATTCCCATTTTTTATTATTTCCCCACCTTATTGGTTATAATAGAGCTACCCACAAAGTTTAAGTTCTTTTGGAGCACCAGAAATGGCACTTCCTTCATTAACCCGAAATCTCCCACAAAAATACAAGCCGTGTTGCAAATCTCACGCGGTAAGCTTATCGTATTAGCCTCCAAATTCCTATTTTTTGCGTTTCCCCACCTTTATGGTTATATTATAGCTAACCACAAAGTTTCAACTCCCTTGGAACACTAGAAATGGTACTTCCTTCATTAACCCGAAATCTCCCCCAAAAATACAAGTCGTGTTGCAAATATCACGCGGTAAGCTGATCGTATTAGCCTCCGAATTCCTATTTTTTTGCGTTTCCCCACCTTTTTGGTTATATTAGAGCTAACCACAAAGTTTCAACCCTCTTGGAGCACTAGAAATGGCACTTTCTTCATTATCCCGAAATCTCCCCCAAAAATACAAGCCGTGTTGCAAATCTCACGCGGTTAGCTGATCGTATTAGCCTTCAAATTCCCATTTTTCATTGTTTCCCCACCTTTTTGGTTATAATAGAGCTGCCCACAAAGTTTCAGTCCTTTTGGGGTACTAGAAATGGCACTTCCTTCATTAACCCGAAATCTCCCACAAAAATCTAAGCCGTGTTGCAAATCTCACGCTGTAAGCTTATCGTATTAGCCTTCAAATTCCAATTTTTTAGCATCTCCCAACCTTATTGGTTATATTAGAGCTACCCACAAAGTTTCAACCTTTTTGGAGCACTAGAAATGACACTTCTTTCATTAACACGAAATTTCCCACAAAAATACAGCCCCTGTTGCAAATCTCACGCGGTAAGCTGATCGTATTATCCTCCAAATTCCTATTTTTTTGCGTTTCCTTACCTTATTGGTTATATTAGAGCTAACCACAAAGTTTCAACCCTCTTGGAGCACTAGAAAAGACACTTCCTTCATTAACCCGAAATCTCCCCCAAAAACACAAGCCGTGTTGCAAATCTCACGCGGGAAGCTGATCGTATTAGCCTTCAAATTCCCATTTTTTGTTATTTCCCCACCTTATTGGTTATAATAGAGCTACCCACAAAGTTAATGTCCTTTTGGAGCACTAGAAATGGCACTTCCTTCATTAACTCGAAATCTCCGTCAAAAATACAAGCCGTGTTGCAAATCTCACGCGGTAAGCTTATCGTATTAGCCTCCAAATTCCTATTTTTTGCGTTTCCCCACCTTTATGGTTATATTATAGCTAACCACAAAGTTTCAACTCCCTTGGAACACTAGAAATGGTACTTCCTTCATTAACCCAAAATCTCCCCCAAAAATACAAGCCGTGTTGCAAATATCACGCGGTAAGCTGATCGTATTAGCCTCCGAATTCCTATTTTTTTGCGTTTCCCCACCTTATTGGTTATATTAGAGCTAACCACAAAGTTTCAACCCTCTTGGAGCACTAGAAATGGCACTTCCTTCATTATCCCGAAATCTCCCCCAAAAATACAAGCCGTGTTGCAAATCTCACACGGTTAGCTGATCGTATTAGCCTTCAAATTCCCAATTTTCATTGTTTCCCCACCTTTTGGTTATAATAGAGCTGCCCACAAAGTTTCAGTCCTTTTGGAGTACTAGAAATGGCACTTCCTTCATTAACCCGAAATCTCCCACAAAAATCCAAGCCGTGTTGCAAATCTCACGCGGTAAGCTTATCGTATTAGCCTTCAAATTCTAATTTTTAAGCATCTCCCCACCTTATTGGTTATATTAGAGCTACCCACAAAGTTTCAACCTTTTTGGAGCACTAGAAATGACACTTCTTTCATTAACACGAAATTTCCCACAAAAATACAGCCCGTGTTGCAAATCTCACGCGGTAAGCTGATCGTATTATCTCCAAATTCCTATTTTTTTGCGTTTCCTTACCTTATTGGTTATATTAGAGCTAACCACAAAGTTTCAACCCTCTTGGAGCACTAGAAATGACACTTCCTTCATTAACCCGAAATCTCCCCCAAAAATACAAGCCGTGTTGCAAATCTCACGCGGGAAGCTGATCGTATTAGCCTTCAAATTCCCATTTTTTATTATTTCCCCACCTTATTGGTTATAATAGAGCTACCCACAAAGTTAATGTCCTTTTGGAGCACTAGAAATGGCACTTCCTTCATTAACTCGAAATCTCCCACAAAAATACAAGCCGTGTTGCAAATCTCTCGCGGTAAGCTTATCGTATTAGCCTCCAAATTCCTATTTTTTGCGTTTCCCCACCTTTATGGTTATATTATAGCTAACCACAAAGTTTCAACTCTCTTGGAGCACTAGAAATGGCACTTCCTTCATTAACCCGAAATCTCCCCCAAAAATACAAGCCGTGTTGCAAATATCACGCGGTAAGCTGATCGTATTAGCCTCCGAATTCCTATTTTTTTGCGTTTCCCCACCTTATTGTTTATATTAGAGCTAACCACAAAGTTTCAACCCTCTTGGAGCACTAGAAATGACACTTCCTTCATTAACCCGAAATCTCCCCTAAAAATACAAGCCGTGTTGTAAATCTCACTCGGTTAGCTGATCGTATTAGCCTTCAAATTGCCATTTTTTATTGTTTCCCCACCTTATTGGTTATAGTAGAGCTACCCACAAAGTTTCAGTCCTTTTGGAGCACTAGAAGTGGCACTTCCTTCATTAACCCGAAATCTCCCACAAAAATACAAGCCATGTTGCAAATCTCACGCTGTAAGCTTATCGTATTAGCTTCCAAATTCCAATTTTTTAGCATTTCCCCACCTTATTGGTTATATTAGAGCTACCCACAAAGTTTCAACCTTTTTTGGAGCACTAGAAATGGCACTTCCCTCATTAACCCGAAATCTCCCACAAAAATACAGCCCGTGTTGCAAATCTCACGAGGTAAGCTGATCGTATTAGCCTCCAAATTACTATTTTTTTGCGTTTCCCCACCTTATTGGTTATATTAGAGCTAACCACAAAGTTTCAACCCTCTTGGAGCACTGGAAATGGCATTTCCTTCATTAACCCGAAATCTCCCACAAAAATACAAGCCGTGTTGCAAATCTCACGCGGTAAGCTTATCGTATTAGCCTCCAAATTCCTATTTTTTAGCGTTTCCCCACCTTATTGGTTATGTTAGAGCTACCCACAAAGTTTCAGCCTTTTTGGAGCACTAAAAATGATATTTCCTTCATTAACCCGAAATCTCCCACAAAAATACAAGCTGTGTTGCAAATCTCACGCGGTAAGCTGATCGTATTAGCCTCCAAATTCCTATTTTTTGCGTTTCCCCACCTTATTGGTTATATTAGAGCTAACCACAAAGTTTCAACCCTTTTGGAGAACTGGAAATGGCACTTCCTTCATTAACCCGAAATCTCCCACAAAAATACAAGCCGTGTTGCAAATCTCACGCTCTAAGCTTATCGTATTAGCCTCCAAATTCCAATTTTTTAGCGTTTCCCCATCTTATTGGTTATATTAGAGGTACCCACAAAGTTTCAGCCTTTTTGGAGCACTAGAAATTACATTTTCTTCATTAACCCGAAATCTCACACAAAAATACAAGGTATGTTGAAAATCTCAGGCGGTAAGCTGATCGTATTAGCCTCCAAATTCCTATTTTTTTGCGTTTCCCCACCTTATTGGTTATATTAGAGCTAACCACAAAGTTTCAACCCTCTTGGAGCACTGGAAATGGCACTTCCTTCATTAACCCGAAATCTCCCCAAAAAATACAAGCCCTGTTGCAAATCTCACGAGGTAAGCTGATCGTATTAGCCTTCAAATTCCCATTTTTTATTATTTCCCCTTCTTATTGGTTATAATAGGGCTACCCACAAAGTTTCAGTCCTTTTGGAGCTCTAGAAATGGCACTTCCTTCATTAACCCGAAATCTCCCACAAAAATACAAGCCGTGTTGCAAATCTGACGCGGTAAGCTGATCGTATTAGCCTTCAAATTCCCATTTTTTATTGTTTCCCCTTCTTATTGGTTATAATAGAGCTACCTACAAAGTTTAAGTCCTTTTTGAGCACTAGAAATGACACTTCCTTCATTAACCCGAAATCTCCCACAAAAATACAAGCCGTGTTGCAAATCTCACGCTGTAAGCTTATCGTATTAGCCTCCAAATTCCGATTTTTTTGCGTTTCCCCACCTTATTGGTTATGTTAGAGGTACCCAAAAAGTTTCAGCCTTTTTGGAGCACTAGAAATTACATTTTCTTCATTAACCCGAAATCTCACAGAAAAATACAAGGTGTGTTGAAAATCTCACGCGGTAAGCTGATCGTATTAGCCTCCAAATTCCTATTTTTTTGCGTTTCCCCACCTTATTGGTTATATTAGAGCTAACCACAAAGTTTCAACCCTCTTGGAGCACTGGAAATGGCACATCCTTCATTAACCCGAAATCTCCCCAAAAAATACAAGCCGTGTTGCAAATCTCACGAGGTAAGCTGATCGTATTAGCCTTCAAATTCCCATTTTTTATTATTTCCCCACCTTATTGGTTATAATAGAGCTACCCACAAAGTTTAAGTCCTTTTGGAGCACTAGAAATGACACTTCCTTCATTAACCCGAAATCTCCCACAAAAATACAAGCCGTGTTGCAAATCTCATGCGGTAAGCTGATCGTATTAGCCTCCAAATTCCTATTTTTTTGCGTTTCCCCACCTTATTGGTTATATTAGAGCTAACCACAAAGTTTCAACCCTCTTGGAGCACTGGAAATGGCACTTCCTTCATTAACCCGAAATCTCCCCAAAAAATACAAGCTCTGTTGCAAATCTCACGAGGTAAGCTGATCGTATTAGCCTTCAAATTCCCATTTTTTATTATTTCCCCATCTTATTCGTTATAATAGGGCTACCCACAAAGTTTCAGTCCTTTTGGAGCACTAGAAATGGCACTTCCTTCATTAACCCGAAATCTCCCACAAAAATACAAGCCGTGTTGCAAATCTGACGCGGTAAGCTGATCGTATTAGCCTTCAAATTCCCATTTTTTATTGTTTCCCCACCTTATTGGTTATAATAGAGGTACCTACAAAGTTTAAGTCCTTTTGGAACACTAGAAATGACACTTCCTTCATTAACCCGAAATCTCCCACAAAAATACAAGCCGTGTTGCAAATCTCAGACTGTAAGCTTATCGTATTAGCCTCCAAATTCCAATTTTTTTGCGTTTCCCCACCTTATTGGTTATGTTAGAGCTACCCAAAAAGTTTCAGCCTTTTTGGAGCACTAGAAATTACATTTTCTTCATTAACCCGAAATCTCACACAAAAATACAAGGTGTGTTGAAAATCACACGCGGTAAGCTGATCGTATTAGCCTCCAAATTCCTATTTTTTTGCGTTTCCCCACCTTATTGGTTATATTAGAGCTAACCACAAAGTTTCAACCCTCTTGGAGCACTGGAAATGGCACATCCTTCATTAACACGAAATCTCCCCAAAAAATACAAGTCGTGTTGTAAATCTCACGAGGTAAGCTGATCGTATTATCCTTCAAATTCCCATTTTTTATTATTTCCCCACCTTATTGGTTATAATAGAGCTACCCACAAAGTTTAAGTCCTTTTGGAGCACTAGAAATGACACTTCCTTCATTAACCCGAAATCTCCCACAAAAATACAAGCCATGTTTCAAATCTCACGCTGTAAGCTTATCGTATTTGCCTCCAAATTCCAATTTTTTAGCGTTTCCCCACCTTATTGGATATGTTAGAGGTACCCAAAAAGTTTCAGCCTTTTTGGAGCACTAGAAATTACATTTTCTTCATGAACCCGAAATCTCACACAAAAATACAAGGTGTGTTGAAAATCTCACGCGGTAAACTGATCGTATTAGCCTCCAAATTCCTATTTTTTTGCGTTTCCCCACCTTATTGGTTATATTAGAGCTAACCACAAAGTTTCAACCCTCTTGGAGCACTGGAAATGGCACTTCCTTCATTAACCCGAAATCTCCCAAAAAAATACATGCCGTGTTGCAAATCTCACGAGGTAAGCTGATCGTATTAGCCTTCAAATTCCCATTTTTTATTATTTCCCCACCTTATTGGTTATAATAGAGCTACCCACAAAGTTTCAGTCCTTTTGGAGCACTAGAAATGACACTTCCTTCATTAACCCGAAATCTCCCACAAAAATACAAGCCGTGTTGCAAATCTCACGCGGTAAGCTTATCGTATTAGCCTTCAAATTCCCATTTTTTTATTGTGTCCCCCCCTTATTGGTTATAATAGAGCTACCTACAAAGTTTCAGTCCTTTTGAAGCATTAGAAATGACACTTCCTTCATTAACCCGAAATCTCCCACAAAAATACAAGCCGTGTTGCAAATCTCATGCGGTAAGCTGATCGTATTAGCCTCCAAATTCCTATTTTTTTGCGTTTCCCCACCTTATTGGTTATATTATAGCTAACCACAAAGTTTCAACCCTCTTGGAGCACTGGAAATGGCACTTCCTTCATTAACCCGAAATCTCCCAAAAAAATACAAGCCGTGTTGCAAATCTCACGAGGTAAGCTGATCGTATTAGCCTTCAAATTCACATTTTTTATTATTTCCCCACCTTATTGGTTATAGTAGAGCTACCCACAAAGTTTCAGTCCTTTTGGAGCACTAGAAATGACACTTCCTTCATTAACCCGAAATCTCCCACAAAAATACAAGCCGTGTTGCAAATCTCACGCGATAAGCTTATCGTATTAGCCTTCAAATTCCCATTTTTTTATTGTGTCCCCCCCTTATTGGTTATAATAGAGCTACCTACAAAGTTTCAGTCCTTTTGAAGCATTAGAAATGACACTTCCTTCATTAACCCGAAATCTCCCACAAAAATACAAGCCGTGTTGCAAATCTCATGCGGTAAGCTGATCGTATTAGCCTCCAAATTCCTATTTTTTTGCGTTTCCCCACCTTATTGGTTATATTAGAGCTAACCACAAAGTTTCAACCCTCTTGGAGCACTGGAAATGGCACTTCCTTCATTAACCCGAAATCTCCCAAAAAAATACAAGCCGTGTTGCAAATCTCACGAGGTAAGCTGATCGTATTAGCCTTCAAATTCCCATTTTTTATTATTTCCCCACCTTATTGGTTATAATAGAGCTACCCACAAAGTTTCAGTCCTTTTGGAGCACTAGAAATGACACTTCCTTCATTAACCCGAAATCTCCCACAAAAATACAAGCCGTGTTGCAAATCTCACGCGGTAAGCTTATCGTATTAGCCTTCAAATTCCCATTTTTTTATCGTGTCCCCCCCTTATTGGTTATAATAGAGCTACCTACAAAGTTTCAGTCCTTTTGAAGCATTAGAAATGACACTTCCTTCATTAACCCGAAATCTCCCACAAAAATACAAGCCGTGTTGCAAATCTCATGCGGTAAGCTGATCGTATTAGCCTCCAAATTCCAATTTTTTTGCGCTTCCCAACCTTATTGGTTATATTAGAGCTAACCACAAAGTTTCAACCCTCTTGGAGCACTGGAAATGGCACTTCCTTCATTAACCCGAAATCTCCCCCAAAAATACAAGCCGTGTTGCAAATCTCACGCGGTAAGCTGATCGTATTAGCCTTCAAATTCCCATTTTTTATTATTTCCCCACCTTATTGGTTATAATAGAGCTACCCACAAAGTTTAAGTCCTTTTGGAGCAATAGAAATGACACTTCCTTCATTAACCCGAAATTTCCCACAAAAATACAAGCCGTGTTGCAAATCTCACGCGGTAAGCTTATCGTATTAGCCTTCAAATTCCCATTTTTTATTGTTTCCCCACCTTATTGGTTATAATAGAGCTACCTACAAAGTTTAAGTCCTTTTGGAGCACTAGAAATGACACTTCCTTCATTAACCCGAAATCTCCCACAAAAATACAAGCCGTGTTGCAAATCTCACGCTGTAAGCTTATCGTATTAGCCTCCAAATTCCAATTTTTTAGCGTTTCCCCATCTTATTGGTTATGTTAGAGGTACCCACAAAGTTTCAGCCTTTTTGGAGCACTAGAAATTACATTTTCTTCATTAACCCGAAATCTCACACAAAAATACAAGGTGTGTTGAAAATCTCACGCGGTAAGCTGATCGTATTAGCCTCCAAATTCCTATTTTTTTGCGTTTCCGCACCTTATTGGTTATATTAGAGCTAACCACAAAGTTTCAACCCTCTTGGAGCACTGGAAATGGCACTTCCTTAATTAACCCGAAATCTCCCCAAAAAATACAAGCCGTGTTGCAAATCTCACGAGGTAAGCTGATCGTATTAGCTTTCAAATTCCCATTTTTTATTATTTCCCCACCTTATTGGTTATAATAGGGCTACCCACAAAGTTTCAGTCCTTTTGGAGCACTAGAAATGGCACTTCCTTCATTAACCCGAAATCTCCCACAAAAATACAAGTCGTGTTTCAAATCTCACGCTGTAAGCTTATCGTATTAGCCTCCAAATTCCAATTTTTTAGCGTTTCCCCACTTTATTGGTTATGTTAGAGGTACCCAAAAAGTTTCAGCCTTTTTGGAGCACTAGAAATTACATTTTCTTCATTAACCCGAAATCTCACACAAAAATACAAGCCGTGTTGCAAATCTCACGCGGTAAGCTGATCGTATTAGCCTTCAAATTCCCATTTTTTATTATTTCCCCACCTTATTGGTTATAATAGAGCTACCCACAAAGTTTAAGTCCTTTTGGAGCACTAGAAATGGCACTTCCTTCATTAACCCGAAATCTCCCACAAAAATACAAGCCGTGTTGCAAATCTCACGCGGTAAGCTTATCGTATTAGCCTCCAAATTCCTATTTTTTGCGTTTCCCCACCTTTATGGTTATATTATAGCTAACCACAAAGTTTCAACTCCCTTGGAACGCTAGAAATGGTACTTCCTTCATTAACCCGAAATCTCCCACAAAAATACAAGCCGTGTTGCAAATCTCATGCGGTAAGCTGATCGTATTAGCCTCCAATTTCCTATTTTTTTGCGTTTCCCCACCTTATTGGTTATATTAGAGCTAAACACAAAGTTTCAACCCTCGTGGAGCACTGGAAATGGCACTTCCTTCATTAACCCGAAATCTCCCAAAAAAATACAAGCCGTGTTGCAAATCTCACGAGGTAAGCTGATCGTATTAGCCTTCAAATTCACATTTTTTATTATTTCCCCACCTTATTGGTTATAATAGAGCTACCCACAAAGTTTCAGTCCTTTTGGAGCACTAGAAATGACACTTCCTTCATTAACCCGAAATCTCCCACAAAAATACAAGCCGTGTTGCAAATCTCACGCGGTAAGCTTATCGTATTAGCCTTCAAATTCCCATTTTTTTATTGTGTCCCCCCCTTATTGGTTATAATAGAGCTACCTACAAAGTTTCAGTCCTTTTGAAGCATTAGAAATGACACTTCCTTCATTAATCCGAAATCTCCCACAAAAATACAAGCCGTGTTGCAAATCTCATGCGGTAAGCTGATCGTATTAGCCTCCAAATTCCTATTTTTTTGCGTTTCCCCACCTTATAGGTTATATTAGAGCTAACCACAAAGTTTCAACCCTCTTGGAGCACTGGAAATGGCACTTCCTTCATTAACCCGAAATCTCCCAAAAAAATACAAGCCGTGTTGCAAATCTCACGAGGTAAGCTGATCGTATTAGCCTTCAAATTCCCATTTTTTATTATTTCCCCACCTTATTGGTTATAATAGAGCTACCCACAAAGTTTCAGTCCTTTTGGAGCACTAGAAATGACACTTCCTTCATTAACCCGAAATCTCCCACAAAAATACAAGCCGTGTTGCAAATCTCACGCGGTAAGCTTATCGTATTAGCCTTCAAATTCCCATTTTTTTATTGTGTCCCCCCTTATTGGTTATAATAGAGCTACCTACAAAGTTTCAGTCCTTTTGAAGCATTAGAAATGACACTTCCTTGATTAACCCGAAATCTCCCACAAAAATACAAGCCGTGTTGCAAATCTCATGCGGTAAGCTGATCGTATTAGCCTCCAAATTCCAATTTTTTTGCGCTTCCCAACCTTATTGGTTATATTAGAGCTAACCACAAAGTTTCAACCCTCTTGGAGCACTGGAAATGGCACTTCCTTCATTAACCCGAAATCTCCCCCAAAAATACAAGCCGTGTTGCAAATCTCACGCGGTAAGCTGATCGTATTAGCCTTCAAATTCCCATTTTTTATTATTTCCCCACCTTATTGGTTATAATAGAGCTACCCACAAAGTTTAAGTCCTTTTGGAGCAATAGAAATGGCACTTCCTTCATTAACCCGAAATCTCCCCCAAAAATACAAGCCGTGTTGCAAATCTCACGCGGTAAGCTGATCGTATTAGCCTTCAAATTCCCATTTTTTATTATTTCCCCACCTTATTGGTTATAATAGAGCTACCCACAAAGTTTAAGTCCTTTTGGAGCAATAGAAATGGCACTTCCTTCATTAACCCGAAATCTCCCACAAAAATACAAGCCGTGTTGCAAATCTCACGCGGTAAGCTTATCGTATTAGCCTCCAAATTCCTATTTTTTGCGTTTCCCCACCTTTATGGTTATATTATAGCTAACCACAAAGTTTCAACTCTCTTGGAGCACTAGAAATGGCACTTCCTTCATTAACCCGAAATCTACCCCAAAAATACAAGCCGCGTTGCAAATATCACGCGGTAAGCTGATCGTATTAGCCTCCGAATTCCTATTTTTTTGCGTTTCCCCACCTTATTGTTTATATTAGAGCTAACCACAAAGTTTCAACCCTCTTGGAGCACTAGAAATGGCACTTCTTTCATTAACTCGAAATCTCCCCTAAAAATACAAGCCGTGTTGTAAATCTCACTCGGTTAGCTGATCGTATTAGCCTTCAAATTGCCATTTTTTATTGTTTCCCCACCTTATTGGTTATAGTAGAGCTACCCACAAAGTTTCAGTCCTTTTGGAGCACTAGAAGTGGCACTTCCTTCATTAACCCGAAATCTCCCACAAAAATACAAGCCATGTTGCAAATCTCACGCGGTAAGCTTATCGTATTAGCTTCCAAATTCCAATTTTTTATCATTTCCCCACCTTATTGGTTATATTAGAGCTACCCACAAAGTTTCAACCTTTTTTGGAGCACTAGAAATGGCACTTCCCACATTAACCCGAAATCTCCCACAAAAATACATCCCGTGTTGCAAATCTCACGCGGTAAGCTGATCGTATTAGCCTCCAAATTCCTATTTTTTTGCATTTCCCCACCTTATTGGTTATATTAGAGCTAACCACAAAGTTTCAACCCTCTTGGAGCACTGGAAATGGCATTTCCTTCATTAACCCGAAATCTCCCACAAAAATACAAGCCGTGTTGCAAATCTCACGCGGTAAGCTTATCGTATTAGCCTCCAAATTCCAATTTTTTAGCGTTTCCCCACCTTATTGGTTATGTTAGAGCTACCCACAAAGTTTCAGCCTTTTTGGAGCACTAAAAATGATATTTCCTTCATTAACCCGAAATCTCCCACAAAAATACAAGCTGTGTTGCAAATCTCACGCGGTAAGCTGATCGTATTAGCCTCCAATTCCTATTTTTTGCGTTTCCCCACCTTATTGGTTATATTAGAGCTATCCGCAAAGTTTCAACCCTTTTGGAGCACTGGAAATGGCACTTCCTTCATTAACCCGAAATCTCCCACAAAAATACAAGCCGTGTTGCAAATCTCACGCTGTAAGCTTATCGTATTAGCCTCCAAATTCCAATTTTTTAGCGTTTCCCCATCTTATTGGTTATGTTAGAGGTACCCACAAAGTTTCAGCCTTTTTGGAGCACTAGAAATTACATTTTCTTCATTAACCCGAAATCTCACACAAAAATACAAGGTGTGTTGAAAATCTCACGCGGTAAGCTGATCGTATTAGCCTCCAAATTCCTATTTTTTTGCGTTTCCCCACCTTATTGGTTATATTAGAGCTAACCACAAAGTTTCAACCTTCTTGGAGCACTAGAAATGGCACTTCCTTCATTAACCCGAAATCTCCCAAAAAAATACAAGCCGTGTTGCAAATCTCACGAGGTAAGCTGATCGTATTACCCTTCAAATTCCCATTTTTTTATTATTTCCCCACCTTATTGGTTATAATAGGGCTACCCACAAAGTTTCAGTCCTTTTGGAGCACTAGAAATGGCACTTCCTTCATTAACCCGAAATCTCCTACAAAAATACAAGCCGTGTTGCAAATCTCACGCGGTAAGCTGATCGTATTAGCCTTCAAATTCCCATTTTTTTTTGTTTCCCCACCTTATTGGTTATAATAGAGCTACCTACAAAGTTTAAGTCCTTTTGGAGCACTAGAAATGACACTTCCTTCATTAACCCGAAATCTCCCACAAAAATACAAGCCGTGTTGCAAATCTCACGCTGTAAGCTTATCGTATTAGCCTCCTAATTCCAATTTTTTAGCGTTTCCCCACCTTATTGGTTATGTTAGAGGTACCCAAAAAGTTTCAACCTTTTTGGAGCACTAGAAATTACATTTTCTTCATTAACCCGAAATCTCACACAAAAATACAAGGTGTGTTGAAAATCTCACGCGGTAAGCTGATCGTATTAGCCTCCAAATTGCTATTTTTTTGCGTTTCCCCACCTTATTGGTTATATTAGAGCTAACCACAAAGTTTCAACCCTCTTGGAGCACTGGAAATGGCACTTCCTTCATTAACCCGAAATCTCCCCAAAAAATACAAGCCGTGTTGCAAATCTCACGAGGTAAGCAGATCGTATTAGCCTTCAAATTCCCCATTTTTATTATTTCCCCACCTTATTGGTTATAATACAGCTACCCACAAAGTTTAAGTCCTTTTGGAGCACTAGAAATGACACTTCCTTCATTAACCCGAAATCTCCCACAAAAATACAAGCCGTGTTGCAAATCTCACGCTGTAAGCTTATCGTATTAGCCTCCAAATTCCAATTTTTTAGCGTTTCCCCACCTTATTGGTTATGTTAGAGGTCCCCAAATAGTTTCAGCCTTTTTGGAGCACTAGAAATTACATTTTCTTCATTAACCCGAAATCTCACACAAAAATACAAGGTGTGTTGAAAATCTCACGCGGTAAGCTGATCGTATTAGCCTCCAAATTGCTATTTTTTTGCGTTTCCCCACCTTATTGGTTATATTAGAGCTAACCATAAAGTTTCAACCCTCTTGGAGCACTGGAAATGGCACTTCCTTCATTAACCCGAAATCTCCCCAAAAAATACAAGCCGTGTTGCAAATCTCACGAGGTAAGCTGATCGTATTAGCCTTCAAATTCCCATTTTTTATTATTTCCCCACCTTATTGGTTATAATAGAGCTCCCCATAAAGTTTCAGTCCTTTTGGAGCACTAGAAATGACACTTCCTTCATTAACCCGAAATCTCCCACAAAAATACAAGCCTTGTTACAAATCTGACGCTGTAAGCTTATCGTATTAGCCTCCAAATTCCAATTTTTTAGCGTTTCCCCACCTTATTGGTTATGTTAGAGCTACCCACAAAGTTTAAGTCCTTTTGGAGCACTAGAAATGGCACTTCCTTCATTAACCCGAAATCTCCCACAAAAATACAAGCCGTGTTACAAATCTCACGCGGTAAGCTTTTCGTATTAGCCTCCAAATTCCAATTTTTTAGCATTTCCCTACCTTATTGGTTATATTAGAGCCACCCACAAAGTTTAAACCTTTTTGGAGCACTAGAAATGGCACTTCCTTCATTAAACCGAAATCTCCCACAAAAATACAGCCCGTGTTGCAAATCTCACGCGGTAAGCTGATCGTATTAGCCTCCAAATTCCTATGTTTTTGCGTTTCCCCACCTTATTGGTTATATTAGAGCTAACCACAAAGTTTCAACCCTCTTGGAGCACTGGAAATGGCACTTCCTTCATTAACCCGAAATCTCCCCCAAAAATACAAGTCGTGTTGCAAATCTCACGCGGTAAGCTGATCGTATTAGCCTTCAAATTCCCATTTTTTATTATTTCCCCACCTTATTGGTTATAATAGAGCTACCCACAAAGTTTAAGTCCTTTTGGAGCAATAGAAATGGAACTTCCTTCATTAACCTGAAATTTCCCACAAAAATACAAGCCGTGTTGCAAATCTCACGCGGTAAGCTTATCGTATTAGCCTTCAAATTCCAATTTTTTAGCGTTTACCCACCTTATTGGTTATGTTAGAGCTACCCACAAAGTTTAAGTCCTTTTGGAGCACTAGAAACGGCACTTCCTTCATTAACCCGAAATCTCCCACAAAAATACAAGCCGTGTTGCAAATCTCACGCGGTAAGCTTATCGTATTAGCCTCCAAATTCCTATTTTTTTTCGTTTCCCCACCTTATTGGTTATATTTGAGCTAAACACAATGTTTCAACCCTCTTTGAGCACTAGAAATGGCACTTCCTTCATTAACCCGAAATCTCCCCCAAAAATAAAAGTCATGTTGCAAATCTCACGCGGTAAGCTGATCGTATTAGCCTTCAAATTCCCATTTTTTATTATTTCCCCACCTTATTGGTTATAATAGAGCTACCCACAAAGTTTAAGTCCTTTTGGAGCACTAGAAATGACACTTCCTTCATTAACCAGAAATCTCCCACAAAAATACAAGCCGTGTTGCAAATCTCACGCGGTAAGCTTATCGTATTAGCCTCCAAATTCCTATTTTTTGCGTTTCCCCACCTTTATGGTTATATTATAGCTAACCACAAAGTTTCAACTCTCTTGGAGAACTAGAAATGGCACTTCCTTCATTAACCCGAAATCTACCCCAAAAATACAAGCCGCGTTGCAAATATCACGCGGTAAGCTTATCGTATTAGCCTCCGAATTCCTATTTTTTTGCGTTTCCCCACCTTATTGTTTATATTAGAGCTAACCACAAAGTTTCAACCCTCTTGGAGCACTAGAAATGGCACTTCTTTCATTAACTCGAAATCTCCCCTAAAAATACAAGTCGTGTTGTAAATCTCACTCGGTTAGCTGATCGTATTAGCCTTCAAATTGCCATTTTTTATTGTTTCCCCACCTTATTGGTTATAGTAGAGCTACCCACAAAGTTTCAGTCCTTTTGGAGCACTAGAAGTGGCACTTCCTTCATTAACCCGAAATCTCCCACAAAAATACAAGCCATGTTGCAAATCTCACGCGGTAAGCTTATCGTATTAGCTTCCAAATTCCAATTTTTTATCATTTCCCCACCTTATTGGTTATATTAGAGCTACCCACAAAGTTTCAACCTTTTTTGGAGCACTAGAAATGGCACTTCCCACATTAACCCGAAATCTCCCACAAAAATACATCCCGTGTTGCAAATCTCACGCGGTAAGCTGATCGTATTAGCCTCCAAATTCCTATTTTTTTGCATTTCCCCACCTTATTGGTTATATTAGAGCTAACCACAAAGTTTCAACCCTCTTGGAGCACTGGAAATGGCATTTCCTTCATTAACCCGAAATCTCCCACAAAAATACAAGCCGTGTTGCAAATCTCACGCGGTAAGCTTATCGTATTAGCCTCCAAATTCCAATTTTTTAGCGTTTCCCCACCTTATTGGTTATGTTAGAGCTACCCACAAAGTTTCAGCCTTTTTGGAGCACTAAAAATGATATTTCCTTCATTAACCCGAAATCTCCCACAAAAATACAAGCTGTGTTGCAAATCTCACGCGGTAAGCTGATCGTATTAGCCTCCAATTCCTATTTTTTGCGTTTCCCCACCTTATTGGTTATATTAGAGCTATCCGCAAAGTTTCAACCCTTTTGGAGCACTGGAAATGGCACTTCCTTCATTAACCCGAAATCTCCCACAAAAATACAAGCCGTGTTGCAAATCTCACGCTGTAAGCTTATCGTATTAGCCTCCAAATTCCAATTTTTTAGCGTTTCCCCATCTTATTGGTTATGTTAGAGGTACCCACAAAGTTTCAGCCTTTTTGGAGCACTAGAAATTACATTTTCTTCATTAACCCGAAATCTCACACAAAAATACAAGGTGTGTTGAAAATCTCACGCGGTAAGCTGATCGTATTAGCCTCCAAATTCCTATTTTTTTGCGTTTCCCCACCTTATTGGTTATATTAGAGCTAACCACAAAGTTTCAACCTTCTTGGAGCACTAGAAATGGCACTTCCTTCATTAACCCGAAATCTCCCCAAAAAATACAAGCCGTGTTGCAAATCTCACGAGGTAAGCTGATCGTATTACCCTTCAAATTCCCATTTTTTTATTATTTCCCCACCTTATTGGTTATAATAGGGCTACCCACAAAGTTTCAGTCCTTTTGGAGCACTAGAAATGGCACTTCCTTCATTAACCCGAAATCTCCTACAAAAATACAAGCCGTGTTGCAAATCTCACGCGGTAAGCTGATCGTATTAGCCTTCAAATTCCCATTTTTTTTTGTTTCCCCACCTTATTGGTTATAATAGAGCTACCTACAAAGTTTAAGTCCTTTTGGAGCACTAGAAATGACACTTCCTTCATTAACCCGAAATCTCCCACAAAAATACAAGCCGTGTTGCAAATCTCACGCTGTAAGCTTATCGTATTAGCCTCCTAATTCCAATTTTTTAGCGTTTCCCCACCTTATTGGTTATGTTAGAGGTACCCAAAAAGTTTCAACCTTTTTGGAGCACTAGAAATTACATTTTCTTCATTAACCCGAAATCTCACACAAAAATACAAGGTGTGTTGAAAATCTCACGCGGTAAGCTGATCGTATTAGCCTCCAAATTGCTATTTTTTTGCGTTTCCCCACCTTATTGGTTATATTAGAGCTAACCACAAAGTTTCAACCCTCTTGGAGCACTGGAAATGGCACTTCCTTCATTAACCCGAAATCTCCCCAAAAAATACAAGCCGTGTTGCAAATCTCACGAGGTAAGCAGATCGTATTAGCCTTCAAATTCCCCATTTTTATTATTTCCCCACCTTATTGGTTATAATACAGCTACCCACAAAGTTTAAGTCCTTTTGGAGCACTAGAAATGACACTTCCTTCATTAACCCGAAATCTCCCACAAAAATACAAGCCGTGTTGCAAATCTCACGCTGTAAGCTTATCGTATTAGCCTCCAAATTCCAATTTTTTAGCGTTTCCCCACCTTATTGGTTATGTTAGAGGTCCCCAAATAGTTTCAGCCTTTTTGGAGCACTAGAAATTACATTTTCTTCATTAACCCGAAATCTCACACAAAAATACAAGGTGTGTTGAAAATCTCACGCGGTAAGCTGATCGTATTAGCCTCCAAATTGCTATTTTTTTGCGTTTCCCCACCTTATTGGTTATATTAGAGCTAACCATAAAGTTTCAACCCTCTTGGAGCACTGGAAATGGCACTTCCTTCATTAACCCGAAATCTCCCCAAAAAATACAAGCCGTGTTGCAAATCTCACGAGGTAAGCTGATCGTATTAGCCTTCAAATTCCCATTTTTTATTATTTCCCCACCTTATTGGTTATAATAGAGCTCCCCATAAAGTTTCAGTCCTTTTGGAGCACTAGAAATGACACTTCCTTCATTAACCCGAAATCTCCCACAAAAATACAAGCCTTGTTACAAATCTGACGCTGTAAGCTTATCGTATTAGCCTCCAAATTCCAATTTTTTAGCGTTTCCCCACCTTATTGGTTATGTTAGAGCTACCCACAAAGTTTAAGTCCTTTTGGAGCACTAGAAATGGCACTTCCTTCATTAACCCGAAATCTCCCACAAAAATACAAGTCGTGTTACAAATCTCACGCGGTAAGCTTTTCGTATTAGCCTCCAAATTCCAATTTTTTAGCATTTCCCTACCTTATTGGTTATATTAGAGCCACCCACAAAGTTTAAACCTTTTTGGAGCACTAGAAATGGCACTTCCTTCATTAAACCGAAATCTCCCACAAAAATACAGCCCGTGTTGCAAATCTCACGCGGTAAGCTGATCGTATTAGCCTCCAAATTCCTATTTTTTTGCGTTTCCCCACCTTATTGGTTATATTAGAGCTAACCACAAAGTTTCAACCCTCTTGGAGCACTGGAAATGGCACTTCCTTCATTAACCCGAAATCTCCCCCAAAAATACAAGTCGTGTTGCAAATCTCACGCGGTAAGCTGATCGTATTAGCCTTCAAATTCCCATTTTTTATTATTTCCCCACCTTATTGGTTATAATAGAGCTACCCACAAAGTTTAAGTCCTTTTGGAGCAATAGAAATGGAACTTCCTTCATTAACCTGAAATTTCCCACAAAAATACAAGCCGTGTTGCAAATCTCACGCGGTAAGCTTATCGTATTAGCCTTCAAATTCCAATTTTTTAGCGTTTACCCACCTTATTGGTTATGTTAGAGCTACCCACAAAGTTTAAGTCCTTTTGGAGCACTAGAAACGGCACTTCCTTCATTAACCCGAAATCTCCCACAAAAATACAAGCCGTGTTGCAAATCTCACGCGGTAAGCTTATCGTATTAGCCTCCAAATTCCTATTTTTTTTCGTTTCCCCACCTTATTGGTTATATTTGAGCTAAACACAATGTTTCAACCCTCTTTGAGCACTAGAAATGGCACTTCCTTCATTAACCCGAAATCTCCCCCAAAAATAAAAGTCATGTTGCAAATCTCACGCGGTAAGCTGATCGTATTAGCCTTCAAATTCCCATTTTTTATTATTTCCCCACCTTATTGGTTATAATAGAGCTACCCACAAAGTTTAAGTCCTTTTGGAGCACTAGAAATGACACTTCCTTCATTAACCAGAAATCTCCCACAAAAATACAAGCCGTGTTGCAAATCTCACGCGGTAAGTTTATCGTATTAGCCTCCAAATTCCTATTTTTTTGCGTTTCCCCACCTTATTCATTATATTAGAGTTAACCACAAAGTTTCAACCCTCTTGGAGCACTAGAAATGGCACTTCATTCACTAACCCGAAATCTCCTCCAAAAATAAAAGCCGTGTTGCAAATCTCACGCGGTAAGCTGATCGTATTAGCCTTCTAATTCCAATTTTTTATTGTTTCCCCACCTTATTGGTTATAATAGAGCTACCCACAAAGTTTAAGTCCTTTTGGAGCACTAGAAATGACACTTCCTTCATTAACCCGAAATCTCCCACAAAAATACAAGCCGTGTTGCAAATCTCACGCTGTAAGCTTATCGTATTAGCCTCCAAATTCCAATTTTTTAGCGTTTCCCCACCTTATTGGTTATGTTAGAGGTACCCAAAAAGTTTCAGCCTTTTTGGAGCACTAGAAATTACATTTTCTTCATTAACCCGAAATCTCACACAAAAATACAAGGTGTGTTGAAAATATCACGCGGTAAGCTGATCGTATTAGCCTTCAAATTCCTATTTTTTTGCGTTTCCCCACCTTATTGGTTATATTAGAGCTAACCACAAAGTTTCAACCCTCTTGGAGCACTGGAAATGGCACTTCCTTCATTAACCCGAAATCTCCCCAAAAAATACAAGCCGCGTTGCAAATCTCACGAGGTAAGCTGATCGTATTAGCCTTCAAATTCCCATTTTTTATTATTTCCCCACCTTATTGGTTATAATAGAGCTACCCACAAAGTTTAAGTCCTTTTGGAGCACTAGAAATGACACTTCCTTTATTAACCCGAAATCTCCCACAAAAATACAAGCCGTGTTGCAAATCTCACGCTGTAAGCTTATCGTATTAGCCTCCAAATTCCAATTTTTTAGCATTTCCCCACCTTATTGGTTATGTTAGAGGTACCCAAAAAGTTTCAGCCTTTTTGGAGCACTAGAAATTACATTTTCTTCATTAACCCGAAATCTCACACAAAAATACAAGGTGTGTTGAAAATCTCACGCCGTAAGCTGATCGTATTAGCCTCCAAATTCCTATTTTTTTGCGTTTCCCCACCTTATTGGTTATATTAGAGCTAACCACAAAGTTTCAACCCTCTTGGAGCACTGGAAATGGCAATTCCTTCATTAACCCGAAATCTCCCCAAAAAATACAAGCCGTGTTGCAAATCTCACGAGGTAAGCTGATCGTATTAGCCTTCAAATTCCCATTTTTTATTATTTCCCCACCTTATTGGTTATAATAGAGCTACCCACAAAGCTTCAGTCCTTTTGGAGCACTAGAAATGACACTTCCTTCATTAACCCGAAATCTCCCACAAAAATAAAAGCCGTGTTGCAAATCTCACGCGGTAAGCTTATCGTATTATCCTTCAAATTCCCATTTTTTTATTGTGTCCCCCCCTTATTGGTTATAATAGAGCTACCTACAAAGTTTCAGTCCTTTTGAAGCATTAGAAATGACACTTCCTTCATTAACCCGAAATCTCCCACAAAAATACAAGCCGTGTTGCAAATCTCATGCGGTAAGCTGATCGTATTAGCCTCCAAATTCCAATTTTTTTGCGCTTCCCAACCTTATTGGTTATATTAGAGCTAACCAAAAAGTTTCAACCCTTTTGGAGCACTAGAAGTGGCACTTCCTTCATTAACCCGAAATCTCCCACAAAAATACAAGCCATGTTGCAAATCTCACGCGGTAAGCTTATCGTATTAGCTTCCAAATTCCAATTTTTTATCATTTCCCCACCTTATTGGTTATATTAGAGCTACCCACAAAGTTTCAACCTTTTATGAGCACTAGAAATGGCACTTCCCTCATTAACCCGAAATCTCCCACAAAAATACAGCCCGTGTTGCAAATCTCACGCGGTAAGCTGATCGTATTAGCCTCCAAATTCCTATTTTTTTGCATTTCCCCACCTTATTGGTTATATTAGAGCTAACCACAAAGTTTCAACCCTCTTGGAGCACTGGAAATGGCATTTCCTTCATTAACCCGAAATCTCCCACAAAAATACAAGCCGTGTTGCAAATCTCACGCGGTAAGCTTATCGTATTAGCCTCCAAATTCCAATTTTTTAGCGTTTCCCCACCTTATTGGTTATGTTAGAGCTACCCACAAAGTTTCAGCCTTTTTGGAGCACTAAAAATGATATTTCCTTCATTAACCCGAAATCTCCCACAAAAATACAAGCTGTGTTGCAAATCTCACGCGGTAAGCTGATCGTATTAGCCTCCAAATTCCTATTTTTTGCGTTTCCCCACCTTATTGGTTATATTAGAGCTAACCACAAAGTTTCAACCCTTTTGGAGCACTGGAAATGGCACTTCCTTCATTAACCCGAAATATCCCACAAAAATACAAGCCGTGTTGCAAATCTCACGCTGTAAGCTTATCGTATTAGCCTCCAAATTCCAATTTTTTAGCGTTTCCCCATCTTATTGGTTATGTTAGAAATACCCACAAAGTTTCAGCCTTTTTGGAGCACTAGAAATTACATTTTCTTCATTAACCCGAAATCTCACACAAAAATACAAGGTGTGTTGAAAATCTCACGCGGTAAGCTAATCGTATTAGCCTCCAAATTCCTATTTTTTTGCGTTTCCCCACCTTATTGGTTATATTAGAGCTAACCACAAAGTTTCAACCTTCTTGGAGCACTGGAAATGGCACTTCCTTCATTAACCCGAAATCTCCCCAAAAAATACAACCCGTGTTGCAAATCTCACGAGGTAAGCTGATCGTATTAGCCTTCAAATTCCCATTTTTTATTATTTCGCCACCTTATTGGTTATAATAGGGCTACCCACAAAGTTTCAGTCCTTTTGGAGCACTAGAAATGGCACTTCCTTCATTAACCCGAAATCTCCCACAAAAATACAAGCCGTGTTGCAAATCTCACGCGGTAAGCTGATCGTATTAGCCTTCAAATTCCCATTTTTTATTGTTTCCCCACCTTATTGGTTATAATAGAGCTACCTACAAAGTTTAAGTCCTTTTGGAGCACTAGAAATGACACTTCCTTCATTAACCCGAAATCTCCCACAAAAATACAAGCCGTGTTGCAAATCTCACGCTGTAAGCTTATCGTATTAGCCTCCAAATTCCAATTTTTTAGCGTTTCCCCACCTTATTGGTTATGTTAGAGGTACCCAAAAAGTTTCAACCTTTTTGGAGCACTAGAAATTATATTTTCTTCATTAACACGAAATCTCACACAAAAATACAAGGTGTGTTGAAAATCTCACGCTAAGCTGATCGTATTAGCCTCCAAATTGCTATTTTTTTGCGTTTCCCCACCTTATTGGTTATATTAGAGCTAACCACAAAGTTTAAACCCTCTTGGAGCACTGGAAATGGCACTTCCTTCATTAACCCGAAATCTCCCCAAAAAATACAAGCCGTGTTGCAAATCTCACGAGGTAAGCTGATCGTATTAGCCTTCAAATTCCCATTTTTTATTATTTCCCCACCTTATTGGTTATAATAGAGCTACCCACAAAGTTTAAGTCCTTTTGGAGCACTAGAAATGACACTTCCTTCATTAACCCGAAATCTCCCACAAAAATACAAGCCGTGTTGCAAATCTCACGCTGTAAGCTTATCGTATTAGCCTCCAAATTCCAATTTTTTAGCGTTTCCCCACCTTATTGGTTATGTTAGAGGTACCCGAAAAAGTTTCAGCCTTTTTGGAGCACTAGAAATTACATTTTCTTCATTAACCCGAAATCTCACACAAAAATACAAGGTGTGTTGAAAATCTCACGCGGTAAGCTGATCGTATTAGCCTCCAAATTGCTATTTTTTTGCGTTTCCCCACCTTATTGGTTATATTAGAGCTAACCACAAAGTTTCAACCCTCTTGGAGCACTGAAAATGGCACTTCCTTCATTAACCCGAAATCTCCCCAAAAAATACAAGCCGTGTTGCAAATCTCACGAGGTAAGCTGATCGTATTAGCCTTCAAATTCCCATTTTTTATTATTTCCCCACCTTATTGGTTATAATAGAGCTACCCATAAAGTTTCAGTCCTTTTGGAGCACTAGAAATGACACTTCCTTCATTAACCCGAAATCTCCGACAAAAATACAAGCCGTGTTGCAAATCTCACGCGGTAAGCTTATCGTATTAGCCTTCAAATTCCCATTTTTTTTATTGTGTCCCCCCCTTATTGGTTATAATAGAGCTACCTACAAAGTTTCAGTCCTTTTGAAGCATTAGAAATGACACTTCCTTCATTAACCCGAAATCACCGACAAAAATACAAGCCGTGTTGCAAATCTCATGCGGTAAGCTGATCGTATTAGCCTCCAAATTCCAATTTTTTTGCGCTTCCCCACCTTATTGGTTATATTAGAGCTAAGCACAAAGTTTCAACCCTCTTGGAGCACTGGAAATGGCACTTCCTTCATTAACCCGAAATCTCCCCCAAAAATACAAGCCGTGTTGCAAATCTCACGCGGTAAGCTGATCGTATTAGTCTTCAAATTCCCATTTTTTATTATTTCCCCACCTTATTGGTTATAATAGAGCTACCCACAAAGTTTAAGTCCTTTTGGAGCAATAGAAATGGCACTTCCTTCATTAACTCGAAATTTCCCACAAAAATACAAGCCGTGTTGCAAATCTCACGCGGTAAGCTTATCGTATTAGCCTTCAAATTCCAATTTTTTAGCGTTTCCCCACCTTATTGGTTATTTTAGAGCTAACCACAAAGTTTCAACCCTCTTGGAGCACTAGAAACGGCACTTCCTTCATTAACCCGAAATCTCCCCCAAAAATACTAGCCGTGTTGCTAATCTCACGCGGTAAGCTTATTGTATTAGCCTTCAAATTCTCATTTTTTATTGTTTCCCCCCCTTATTGGTTATAATAGAGCGACCCACAAAGTTTCAGTCCTTTTGAAGCACTAGAAATGACACTTCCTTCATTAATCCGAAATCTCCCACAAAAATACAAGCCGTGTTGCAAATCTCATGCGGTAAGCCGATCGTATTAGCCTCCAAATTCCTATTTATTTACGTTTCCCCACCTTATTGATTATATTATAGTTAACCACAAAGTTTCAACCCTCTTGGAGCACTAGAAATGGCACTTCATTCACTAACCCGAAATCTCCTCCAAAAATAAAAGCCGTGTTGCAAATCTCACGCGGTAAGCTGATCGTATTAGCCTTCAAATTCCAATTTTTTATTGTTTCCCCACCTTATTGGTTATAATAGAGCTACCCACAAAGATTAAGTCCTTTTGGAGCACTAGAAATGACACTTCCTTCATTAACCCGAAATCTCCCACAAAAATACAAGCCGTGTTGCAAATCTCACGCTATAAGCTTATCGTATTAGCCTCCAAATTCCAATTTTTTAGCGTTTCCCCACCTTATTGGTTATGTTAGAGGTACCCAAAAAGTTTCACCCTTTTTGGAGCACTAGAAATTACATTTTCTTCATTAACCCGAAATCTCACACAAAAATACAAGGTGTGTTGAAAATCTCTCGCGGTAAGCTGATCGTATTAGCCTCCAAATTCCTATTTTTTTGCGTTTCCCCACCTTATTGGTTATATTAGAGCTAACCACAAAGTTTCAACTCTCTTGGAGCACTGGAAATGGCACTTCCTTCATTAACCCGAAATCTCCCCCAAAAATAAAAGTCATGTTGCAAATCTCACGCGGTAAGCTGATCGTATTAGCCTTCAAATTCCCATTTTTTATTATTTCCCCACCTTATTGGTTATAATAGAGCTACCCACAAAGTTTAAGTCCTTTTGGAGCACTAGAAATGATACTTCCTTCATTAACCCGAAATTTCCCACAAAAATACAAGCCGTGTTGCAAATCTCACGCGGTAAGTTTATCGTATTAGCCTTCAAATTCCAATTTTTTAGCGTTTCCCCACCTTATTGGTTATATTAGAGCTAACCACAAAGTTTCAACCCTCTTGGAGCACTAGAAACGGCACTTCCTTCATTAACCCGAAATCTCGCCCAAAAATACTAGCCGTGTTGCTAATCTCACGCGGTAAGCTTATTGTATTAGCCTTCAAATTCCCATTTTTTATTGTTTCCCCCCCTTATTGGTTATAATAGAGCGACCCACAAAGTTTCAGTCCTTTTGAAGCACTAGAAATGACACTTCCTTCATTAATCCGAAATCTCCCACAAAAATACAAGCCGTGTTGCAAATCTCATGCGGTAAGCCGATCGTATTAGCCTCCAAATTCCTATTTTTTTGTGTTTCCCCACCTTATTGATTATATTAGAGTTAACCACAAAGTTTCAACCCTCTTGGAGCACTAGAAATGGCACTTCATTCACTAACCCGAAATCTCCTCCAAAAATGAAAGCCGTGTTGCAAATCTCACGCGGTAAGCTGATCGTATTAGCCTTCAAATTCCAATTTTTTATTGTTTCCCCACCTTATTGGTTATAATAGAGCTACCCACAAAGTTTAAGTCCTTTTGGAGCACTAGAAATGACACTTCCTTCATTAACCCGAAATCTCCCACAAAAATACAAGCCGTGTTGCAAATCTCACGCTGTAAGCTTATCGTATTAGCCACCAAATTCCAATTTTTTAGCGTTTCCCCACCTTATTGGTTATGTTAGAGGTACCCAAAAAGTTTCAGCCTTTTTGGAGCACTAGAAATTACATTTTCTTCATTAACCCGAAATCTCACACAAAAATACAAGGTGTGTTGAAAATCTCACGCGGTAAGCTGATCGTATTAGCCTCCAAATTCCTATTTTTTTGCGTTTCCCCACCTTATTGGTTATATTAGAGCTAACCACAAAGTTTCAACCCTCTTGGAGCACTGGAAATGGCACTTCCTTCATTAACCCGAAATCTCCCACAAAAATACAAGCCATGTTGCAAATCTCACGCGGTAAGCTTATCGTATTAGCTTCCAAATTCCAATTTTTTATCATTTCCCCACCTTATTGGTTATATTAGAGCTACCCACAAAGTTTCAACCTTTTATGAGCACTAGAAATGGCACTTCCCTCATTAACCCGAAATCTCCCACAAAAATACAGCCCGTGTTGCAAATCTCACGCGGTAAGCTGATCGTATTAGCCTCCAAATTCCTATTTTTTTGCATTTCCCCACCTTATTGGTTATATTAGAGCTAACCACAAAGTTTCAACCCTCTTGGAGCACTGGAAATGGCATTTCCTTCATTAACCCGAAATCTCCCACAAAAATACAAGCCGTGTTGCAAATCTCACGCGGTAAGCTTATCGTATTAGCCTCCAAATTCCAATTTTTTAGCGTTTCCCCACCTTATTGGTTATGTTAGAGCTACCCACAAAGTTTCAGCCTTTTTGGAGCACTAAAAATGATATTTCCTTCATTAACCCGAAATCTCCCACAAAAATACATGCTGTGTTGCAAATCTCACGCGGTAAGCTGATCGTATTAGCCTCCAAATTCCTATTTTTTGCGTTTCCCCACCTTATTGGTTATATTAGAGCTAACCACAAAGTTTCAACCCTTTTGGAGCACTGGAAATGGCACTTCCTTCATTAACCCGAAATCTCCCACAAAAATACAAGCCGTGTTGCAAATCTCACGCTGTAAGCTTATCGTATTAGCCTCCAAATTCCAATTTTTTAGCGTTTCCCCATCTTATTGGTTATGTTAGAGGTACCCACAAAGTTTCAGCCTTTTTGGAGCACTAGAAATTACATTTTCTTCATTAACCCGAAATCTCACACAAAAATACAAGGTGTGTTGAAAATCTCACGCGGTAAGCTGATCGTATTAGCCTCCAAATTCCTATTTTTTTGCGTTTCCCCACCTTATTGGTTATATTAGAGCTAACCACAAAGTTTCAACCTTCTTGGAGCACTGGAAATGGCACTTCCTTCATTAACCCGAAATCTCCCCAAAAAATACAAGCCGTGTTGCAAATCTCACGAGGTAAGCTGATCGTATTAGCCTTCAAATTCCCATTTTTTATTATTTCGCCACCTTATTGGTTATAATAGGGCTACCCACAAAGTTTCAGTCCTTTTGGAGCAATAGAAATGGCACTTCCTTCATTAACCCGAAATCTCCCACAAAAATACAAGCCGTGTTGCAAATCTCACGCGGTAAGCTGATCGTATTAGCCTTCAAATTCCCATTTTTTATTGTTTCCCCACCTTATTGGTTATAATAGAGCTACCTACAAAGTTTAAGTCCTTTTGGAGCACTAGAAATGACACTTCCTTCATTAACCCGAAATCTCCCACAAAAATACAAGCCGTGTTGCAAATCTCACGCTGTAAGCTTATCGTATTAGCCTCCAAATTCCAATTTTTTAGCGTTTCCCCACCTTATTGGTTATGTTAGAGGTACCCAAAAAGTTTCAGCCTTTTTGGAGCACTAGAAATTACATTTTCTTCATTAACCCGAAATCTCACACAAAAATACAAGGTGTGTTGAAAATCTCACGCGGTAAGCTGATCGTATTAGCCTCCAAATTCCTATTTTTTTGCGTTTCCCCACCTTATTGGTTATATTAGAGCTAACCACAAAGTTTCAACCCTCTTGGAGCACTGGAAATGGCACTTCCTTCATTAACCCAAAATCTCCCCAAAAAATACAAGCCGTGTTGCAAATCTCACGATGTAAGCTGATCGTATTAGAGTTCAAATTCCCATTTTTTATTATTTCCCCACCTTATTGGTTATAATAGAGCTACCCACAAAGTTTAAGTCCTTTTGGAGCACTAGAAATGACACTTCCTTTATTAACCCGAAATCTCCCACAAAAATACAAGCCGTGTTGCAAATCTCACGCTGTAAGCTTATCGTATTAGCCTCCAAATTCCAATTTTTTAGCGTTTCCCCACCTTATTGGTTATGTTAGAGGTACCCAAAAAGTTTCAGCCTTTTTGGAGCACTAGAAATTACATTTTCTTCATTAACCCGAAATCTCACACAAAAATACAAGGTGTGTTGAAAATCTCACGCCGTAAGCTGATCGTATTAGCCTCCAAATTCCTATTTTTTTGCGTTTCCCCACCTTATTGGTTATATTAGAGCTAACCACAAAGTTTCAACCCTCTTGGAGCACTGGAAATGGCACATCCTTCATTAACCCGAAATCTCCCCAAAAAATACAAGCCGTGTTGCAAATCTCACGAGGTAAGCTGATCGTATTAGCCTTCAAATTCCCATTTTTTATTATTTGCCCACCTTATTGGTTATAATAGAGCTACCCACAAAGTTTAAGTCCTTTTGAAGCATTAGAAATGACACTTCCTTCATTAACCCGAAATCTCCCACAAAAATACAAGCCGTGTTGCAAATCTCATGCGGTAAGCTGATCGTATTAGCCTCCAAATTCCAATTTTTTTGCGCTTCCCAACCTTATTGGTTATATTAGAGCTAACCAAAAAGTTTCAACCCTTTTGGAGCACTAGAAGTGGCACTTCCTTCATTAACCCGAAATCTCCCACAAAAATACAAGCCATGTTGCAAATCTCACGCGGTAAGCTTATCGTATTAGCTTCCAAATTCCAATTTTTTATCATTTCCCCACCTTATTGGTTATATTAGAGCTACCCACAAAGTTTCAACCTTTTATGAGCACTAGAAATGGCACTTCCCTCATTAACCCGAAATCTCCCACAAAAATACAGCCCGTGTTGCAAATCTCACGCGGTAAGCTGATCGTATTAGCCTCCAAATTCCTATTTTTTTGCATTTCCCCACCTTATTGGTTATATTAGAGCTAACCACAAAGTTTCAACCCTCTTGGAGCACTGGAAATGGCATTTCCTTCATTAACCCGAAATCTCCCACAAAAATACAAGCCGTGTTGCAAATCTCACGCGGTAAGCTTATCGTATTAGCCTCCAAATTCCAATTTTTTAGCGTTTCCCCACCTTATTGGTTATGTTAGAGCTACCCACAAAGTTTCAGCCTTTTTGGAGCACTAAAAATGATATTTCCTTCATTAACCCGAAATCTCCCACAAAAATACAAGCTGTGTTGCAAATCTCACGCGGTAAGCTGATCGTATTAGCCTCCAAATTCCTATTTTTTGCGTTTCCCCACCTTATTGGTTATATTAGAGCTAACCACAAAGTTTCAACCCTTTTGGAGCACTGGAAATGGCACTTCCTTCATTAACCCGAAATATCCCACAAAAATACAAGCCGTGTTGCAAATCTCACGCTGTAAGCTTATCGTATTAGCCTCCAAATTCCAATTTTTTAGCGTTTCCCCATCTTATTGGTTATGTTAGAAATACCCACAAAGTTTCAGCCTTTTTGGAGCACTAGAAATTACATTTTCTTCATTAACCCGAAATCTCACACAAAAATACAAGGTGTGTTGAAAATCTCACGCGGTAAGCTAATCGTATTAGCCTCCAAATTCCTATTTTTTTGCGTTTCCCCACCTTATTGGTTATATTAGAGCTAACCACAAAGTTTCAACCTTCTTGGAGCACTGGAAATGGCACTTCCTTCATTAACCCGAAATCTCCCCAAAAAATACAAGCCGTGTTGCAAATCTCACGAGGTAAGCTGATCGTATTAGCCTTCAAATTCCCATTTTTTATTATTTCGCCACCTTATTGGTTATAATAGGGCTACCCACAAAGTTTCAGTCCTTTTGGAGCACTAGAAATGGCACTTCCTTCATTAACCCGAAATCTCCCACAAAAATACAAGCCGTGTTGCAAATCTCACGCGGTAAGCTGATCGTATTAGCCTTCAAATTCCCATTTTTTATTGTTTCCCCACCTTATTGGTTATAATAGAGCTACCTACAAAGTTTAAGTCCTTTTGGAGCACTAGAAATGACACTTCCTTCATTAACCCGAAATCTCCCACAAAAATACAAGCCGTGTTGCAAATCTCACGCTGTAAGCTTATCGTATTAGCCTCCAAATTCCAATTTTTTAGCGTTTCCCCACCTTATTGGTTATGTTAGAGGTACCCAAAAAGTTTCAACCTTTTTGGAGCACTAGAAATTATATTTTCTTCATTAACACGAAATCTCACACAAAAATACAAGGTGTGTTGAAAATCTCACGCTAAGCTGATCGTATTAGCCTCCAAATTGCTATTTTTTTGCGTTTCCCCACCTTATTGGTTATATTAGAGCTAACCACAAAGTTTAAACCCTCTTGGAGCACTGGAAATGGCACTTCCTTCATTAACCCGAAATCTCCCCAAAAAATACAAGCCGTGTTGCAAATCTCACGAGGTAAGCTGATCGTATTAGCCTTCAAATTCCCATTTTTTATTATTTCCCCACCTTATTGGTTATAATAGAGCTACCCACAAAGTTTAAGTCCTTTTGGAGCACTAGAAATGACACTTCCTTCATTAACCCGAAATCTCCCACAAAAATACAAGCCGTGTTGCAAATCTCACGCTGTAAGCTTATCGTATTAGCCTCCAAATTCCAATTTTTTAGCGTTTCCCCACCTTATTGGTTATGTTAGAGGTACCCGAAAAAGTTTCAGCCTTTTTGGAGCACTAGAAATTACATTTTCTTCATTAACCCGAAATCTCACACAAAAATACAAGGTGTGTTGAAAATCTCACGCGGTAAGCTGATCGTATTAGCCTCCAAATTGCTATTTTTTTGCGTTTCCCCACCTTATTGGTTATATTAGAGCTAACCACAAAGTTTAAACCCTCTTGGAGCACTGGAAATGGCACTTCCTTCATTAACCCGAAATCTCCCCAAAAAATACAAGCCGTGTTGCAAATCTCACGAGGTAAGCTGATCGTATTAGCCTTCAAATTCCCATTTTTTATTATTTCCCCACCTTATTGGTTATAATAGAGCTACCCACAAAGTTTAAGTCCTTTTGGAGCACTAGAAATGACACTTCCTTCATTAACCCGAAATCTCCCACAAAAATACAAGCCGTGTTGCAAATCTCACGCTGTAAGCTTATCGTATTAGCCTCCAAATTCCAATTTTTTAGCGTTTCCCCACCTTATTGGTTATGTTAGAGGTACCCGAAAAAGTTTCAGCCTTTTTGGAGCACTAGAAATTACATTTTCTTCATTAACCCGAAATCTCACACAAAAATACAAGGTGTGTTGAAAATCTCACGCGGTAAGCTGATCGTATTAGCCTCCAAATTGCTATTTTTTTGCGTTTCCCCACCTTATTGGTTATATTAGAGCTAACCACAAAGTTTCAACCCTCTTGGAGCACTGAAAATTGCACTTCCTTCATTAACCCGAAATCTCCCCAAAAAATACAAGCCGTGTTGCAAATCTCACGAGGTAAGCTGATCGTATTAGCCTTCAAATTCCCATTTTTTATTATTTCCCCACCTTATTGGTTATAATAGAGCTACCCACAAAGTTTAAGTCCTTTTGGAGCAATAGAAATGGCACTTCCTTCATTAACCCGAAATTTCCCACAAAAATACAAGCCGTGTTGCAAATCTCACGCGGTAAGCTTATCGTATTAGCCTTCAAATTCCAATTTTTTAGCGTTTCCCCACCTTATTGGTTATTTTAGAGCTAACCACAAAGTTTCAACCCTCTTGGAGCACTAGAAACGGCACTTCCTTCATTAACCCGAAATCTCCCCCAAAAATACTAGCCGTGTTGCTAATCTCACGCGGTAAGCTTATTGTATTAGCCTTCAAATTCTCATTTTTTATTGTTTCCCCCCCTTATTGGTTATAATAGAGCGACCCACAAAGTTTCAGTCCTTTTGAAGCACTAGAAATGACACTTCCTTCATTAATCCGAAATCTCCCACAAAAATACAAGCCGTGTTGCAAATCTCATGCGGTAAGCCGATCGTATTAGCCTCCAAATTCCTATTTATTTGCGTTTCCCCACCTTATTGATTATATTATAGTTAACCACAAAGTTTCAACCCTCTTGGAGCACTAGAAATGGCACTTCATTCACTAACCCGAAATCTCCTCCAAAAATAAAAGCCGTGTTGCAAATCTCACGCGGTAAGCTGATCGTATTAGCCTTCAAATTCCAATTTTTTATTGTTTCCCCACCTTATTGGTTATAATAGAGCTACCCACAAAGATTAAGTCCTTTTGGAGCACTAGAAATGACACTTCCTTCATTAACCCGAAATCTCCCACAAAAATACAAGCCGTGTTGCAAATCTCACGCTATAAGCTTATCGTATTAGCCTCCAAATTCCAATTTTTTAGCGTTTCCCCACCTTATTGGTTATGTTAGAGGTACCCAAAAAGTTTCACCCTTTTTGGAGCACTAGAAATTACATTTTCTTCATTAACCCGAAATCTCACACAAAAATACAAGGTGTGTTGAAAATCTCTCGCGGTAAGCTGATCGTATTAGCCTCCAAATTCCTATTTTTTTGCGTTTCCCCACCTTATTGGTTATATTAGAGCTAACCACAAAGTTTCAACTCTCTTGGAGCACTGGAAATGGCACTTTCTTCATTAACCCGAAATCTCCCCCAAAAATAAAAGTCATGTTGCAAATCTCACGCGGTAAGCTGATCGTATTAGCCTTCAAATTCCCATTTTTTATTATTTCCCCACCTTATTGGTTATAATAGAGCTACCCACAAAGTTTAAGTCCTTTTGGAGCACTAGAAATGACACTTCCTTCATTAACCCGAAATTTCCCACAAAAATACAAGCCGTGTTGCAAATCTCACGCGGTAAGTTTATCGTATTAGCCTTCAAATTCCAATTTTTTAGCGTTTCCCCACCTTATTGGTTATATTAGAGCTAACCACAAAGTTTCAACCCTCTTGGAGCACTAGAAACGGCACTTCCTTCATTAACCCGAAATCTCGCCCAAAAATACTAGCCGTGTTGCTAATCTCACGCGGTAAGCTTATTGTATTAGCCTTCAAATTCCCATTTTTTATTGTTTCCCCCCCTTATTGGTTATAATAGAGCGACCCACAAAGTTTCAGTCCTTTTGAAGCACTAGAAATGACACTTCCTTCATTAATCCGAAATCTCCCACAAAAATACAAGCCCTGTTGCAAATCTCATGCGGTAAGCCGATCGTATTAGCCTCCAAATTCCTATTTTTTTGTGTTTCCCCACCTTATTGATTATATTAGAGTTAACCACAAAGTTTCAACCCTCTTGGAGCACTAGAAATGGCACTTCATTCACTAACCCGAAATCTCCTCCAAAAATGAAAGCCGTGTTGCAAATCTCACGCGGTAAGCTGATCGTATTAGCCTTCAAATTCCAATTTTTTATTGTTTCCCCACCTTATTGGTTATAATAGAGCTACCCACAAAGTTTAAGTCCTTTTGGAGCACTAGAAATGACACTTCCTTCATTAACCCGAAATCTCCCACAAAAATACAAGCCGTGTTGCAAATCTCACGCTGTAAGCTTATCGTATTAGCCACCAAATTCCAATTTTTTAGCGTTTCCCCACCTTATTGGTTATGTTAGAGGTACCCAAAAAGTTTCAGCCTTTTTGGAGCACTAGAAATTACATTTTCTTCATTAACCCGAAATCTCACACAAAAATACAAGGTGTGTTGAAAATCTCACGCGGTAAGCTGATCGTATTAGCCTCCAAATTCCTATTTTTTTGCGTTTCCCCACCTTATTGGTTATATTAGAGCTAACCACAAAGTTTCAACCCTCTTGGAGCACTGGAAATGGCACTTCCTTCATTAACCCGAAATCTCCCACAAAAATACAAGCCATGTTGCAAATCTCACGCGGTAAGCTTATCGTATTAGCTTCCAAATTCCAATTTTTTATCATTTCCCCACCTTATTGGTTATATTAGAGCTACCCACAAAGTTTCAACCTTTTATGAGCACTAGAAATGGCACTTCCCTCATTAACCCGAAATCTCCCACAAAAATACAGCCCGTGTTGCAAATCTCACGCGGTAAGCTGATCGTATTAGCCTCCAAATTCCTATTTTTTTGCATTTCCCCACCTTATTGGTTATATTAGAGCTAACCACAAAGTTTCAACCCTCTTGGAGCACTGGAAATGGCATTTCCTTCATTAACCCGAAATCTCCCACAAAAATACAAGCCGTGTTGCAAATCTCACGCGGTAAGCTTATCGTATTAGCCTCCAAATTCCAATTTTTTAGCGTTTCCCCACCTTATTGGTTATGTTAGAGCTACCCACAAAGTTTCAGCCTTTTTGGAGCACTAAAAATGATATTTCCTTCATTAACCCGAAATCTCCCACAAAAATACAAGCTGTGTTGCAAATCTCACGCGGTAAGCTGATCGTATTAGCCTCCAAATTCCTATTTTTTGCGTTTCCCCACCTTATTGGTTATATTAGAGCTAACCACAAAGTTTCAACCCTTTTGGAGCACTGGAAATGGCACTTCCTTCATTAACCCGAAATCTCCCACAAAAATACAAGCCGTGTTGCAAATCTCACGCTGTAAGCTGATCGTATTAGCCTTCAAATTCCCATTTTTTATTATTTCGCCACCTTATTGGTTATAATAGGGCTACCCACAAAGTTTCAGTCCTTTTGGAGCAATAGAAATGGCACTTCCTTCATTAACCCGAAATCTCCCACAAAAATACAAGCCGTGTTGCAAATCTCACGCGGTAAGCTGATCGTATTAGCCTTCAAATTCCCATTTTTTATTGTTTCCCCACCTTATTGGTTATAATAGAGCTACCTACAAAGTTTAAGTCCTTTTGGAGCACTAGAAATGACACTTCCTTCATTAACCCGAAATCTCCCACAAAAATACAAGCCGTGTTGCAAATCTCACGCTGTAAGCTTATCGTATTAGCCTCCAAATTCCAATTTTTTAGCGTTTCCCCACCTTATTGGTTATGTTAGAGGTACCCAAAAAGTTTCAGCCTTTTTGGAGCACTAGAAATTACATTTTCTTCATTAACCCGAAATCTCACACAAAAATACAAGGTGTGTTGAAAATCTCACGCGGTAAGCTGATCGTATTAGCCTCCAAATTCCTATTTTTTTGCGTTTCCCCACCTTATTGGTTATATTAGAGCTAACCACAAAGTTTCAACCCTCTTGGAGCACTGGAAATGGCACTTCCTTCATTAACCCAAAATCTCCCCAAAAAATACAAGCCGTGTTGCAAATCTCACGATGTAAGCTGATCGTATTAGAGTTCAAATTCCCATTTTTTATTATTTCCCCACCTTATTGGTTATAATAGAGCTACCCACAAAGTTTAAGTCCTTTTGGAGCACTAGAAATGACACTTCCTTTATTAACCCGAAATCTCCCACAAAAATACAAGCCGTGTTGCAAATCTCACGCTGTAAGCTTATCGTATTAGCCTCCAAATTCCAATTTTTTAGCGTTTCCCCACCTTATTGGTTATGTTAGAGGTACCCAAAAAGTTTCAGCCTTTTTGGAGCACTAGAAATTACATTTTCTTCATTAACCCGAAATCTCACACAAAAATACAAGGTGTGTTGAAAATCTCACGCCGTAAGCTGATCGTATTAGCCTCCAAATTCCTATTTTTTTGCGTTTCCCCACCTTATTGGTTATATTAGAGCTAACCACAAAGTTTCAACCCTCTTGGAGCACTGGAAATGGCACATCCTTCATTAACCCGAAATCTCCCCAAAAAATACAAGCCGTGTTGCAAATCTCACGAGGTAAGCTGATCGTATTAGCCTTCAAATTCCCATTTTTTATTATTTGCCCACCTTATTGGTTATAATAGAGCTACCCACAAAGTTTAAGTCCTTTTGGAGCACTAGAAATGACACTTCCTTTATTAACCCGAAATCTCCCACAAAAATATAAGCCGTGTTGCAAATCTCACGCTGTAAGCTTATCGTATTAGCCTCCAAATTCCAATTTTTTAGCGTTTCCCCACCTTATTGGTTATGTTAGAGGTACCCAAAAAGTTTCAGCCTTTTTGGAGCACTAGAAATTACATTTTCTTCATTAACCCGAAATCTCACACAAAAATACAAGGTGTGTTGAAAATCTCACGCCGTAAGCTGATCGTATTAGCCTCCAAATTCCCATTTTTTTGCGTTTCCCCACCTTATTGGTTATATTAGAGCTAACCACAAAGTTTCAACCCTCTTGGAGCACTGGAAATGGCACATCCTTCATTAACCCGAAATCTCCCCAAAAAATACAAGCCGTGTTGCAAATCTCACGAGGTAAGCTGATCGTATTAGCCTTCAAATTCCCATTTTTTATTATTTCCCCACCTTATTGGTTATAATAGAGCTACCCATAAAATTTCAGTCCTTTTGGAGCACTAGAAATGACACTTCCTTCATTAACCCGAAATCTCCCACAAAAATACAAGCCGTGTTGCAAATCTCATGCGGTAAGCTGATCGTATTAGCCTCCAAATTCCAATTTTTTTGCGCTTCCCAACCTTATTGGTTATATTAGAGCTAACCACAAAGTTTCAACCCTCTTGGAGCACTGGAAATGGCACTTCCTTCATTAACCCGAAATCTCCCCCAAAAATACAAGCCGTGTTGCAAATCTCACGCGGTAAGCTGATCGTATTAGCCTTCAAATTCCCATTTTTTATTATTTTCCCACCTTATTGGTTATAATAGAGCTACCCAAAAAGTTTAAGTCCTTTTGGAGCAATAGAAATGGCACTTCCTTCATTAACCCGAAATTCCCCACAAAAATACAAGCCGTGTTGCAAATCTCACGCGGTAAGCTTATCGTATAGCCTTCAAATTCCAATTTTTTAGCGTTACCCACCTTATTGGTTATGTTAGAGCTACCCACAAAGTTTAAGTCCTTTTGGAGCACTAGAAATGGCACTTCCTTCATTAACCCGAAATCTCCCACAAAAATACAAGCCGTGTTGCAAATCTCACGCGGTAAGCTTTTCGTATTAGCCTCCAAATTCCAAATTTTTAGCATTTCCCCACCTTATTGGTTATATTAGAGCCACCCACAAAGTTTAAACCTTTTTGGAGCACTAGAAATGGCACTTCCTTCATTAAACCGAAATCTTTTTGAGGCTAATACGATAAGCTTATCGTATTAGCCTCCAAATTCCTATTGTTTGCGTTTCCCCACCTTTATGGTTATATTAGAGCTAACCACAAAGTTTCAACTCTCTTGGAGCACTAGAAATGACACTTCCTTCATTAACCCGAAATCTCCCACAAAAATACAAGCCGTGTTGTAAATCTCACGCGGTAAGCTTATCGTATTAGCCTCCAAATTCCTATTTTTTTTCGTTTCCCCACCTTATTGGTTATATTTGAGCTAAACACAAAGTTTCAACCCTCTTTGAGCACTAGAAATGGCACTTTCTTCATTAACCCGAAATCTCCCCCAAAAATAAAAGTCATGTTGCAAATCTCACGCGGTAAGCTGATCGTATTAGCCTTCAAATTCCCATTTTTTATTATTTCCCCACCTTATTGGTTATAATAGAGCTACACACAAAGTTTAAGTCCTTTTGGAGCACTAGAAATGACACTTCCTTCATTAACCCGAAATCTCCCACAAAAATACAAGCCGTGTTGCAAATCTCACGCGGTAAGTTTATCGTATTAGCCTTCAAATTCCAATTTTTTAGCGTTTCCCCACCTTATTGGTTATATTAGAGCTAACCACAAAGTTTCAACCCTCTTGGAGCACTAGAAACGACACTTCCTTAATTAACCCGAAATCTCCCCCAAAAATACTAGCCGTGTTGCTAATCTCACGCGGTAAGCTTATTGTATTAGCCTTCAAATTCCCATTTTTTATTGTTTCCCCCCCTTATTGGTTATAATAGAGCGACCCACAAAGTTTCAGTCCTTTTGAAGCACTAGAAATGACACTTCCTTCATTAATCCGAAATCTCCCACAAAAATACAAGCCGTGTTGCAAATCTCATGCGGTAAGCCGATCGTATTAGCCTCCAAATTCCTATTTTTTTGCGTTTCCCCACCTTATTGATTATATTAGAGTTAACCACAAAGTTTCAACCCTCTTGGAGCACTAGAAATGGCACTTCATTCACTAACCCGAAATCTCCTCCAAAAATAAAAGCCGTGTTGCAAATCTCACGCGGTAAGCTGATCGTATTAGCCTTCAAATTCCCATTTTTTATTGTTTCCCCACCTTATTGGTTATAATAGAGCTACCCACAAAGTTTAAGTCCTTTTGGAGCACTAGAAATGACACTTCCTTCATTAACCCGAAATCTCCCACAAAAATACAAGCCGTGTTGCAAATCTCACGCGGTAAGCTTTTCGTATTAACCTCCAAATTCCAATTTTTTAGCATTTCCCCACCTTATTGGTTATATTAGAGCCACCCACAAAGTTTAAACCTTTTTGGAGCACTAGAAATGGCACTTCCTTCATTAAACCGAAATCTCCCACAAAAATACAGCCCGTGTTGCAAATCTCACGCGGTAAGCTGATCGTATTAGCCTCCAAATTCCTATTTTTTTGCGTTTCCCCACCTTATTTGTTATATTAGAGCTAACCACAAAGTTTGAACCCTCTTGGAGCACTGGAAATGGCACTTCCTTCATTAACCCGAAATCTCCCCCAAAAATACAAGTCGTGTTGCAAATCTCACGCGGTAAGCTGATCGTATTAGCCTTCAAATTCCCATTTTTTATTATGTCCCCACCTTATTGGTTATAATAGAGCTACCCACAATGTTTAAGTCCTTTTGGAGCAATAGAAATGGCACTTCCTTCATTAACCTTAAATTTCCCACAAAAATACAAGCCGTGTTGCAAATCTCACGCGGTAAGCTTATCGTATTGGCCTTCAAATTCCAATTTTTTAGCGTTTACCCACCTTATTGGTTATGTTAGAGCTACCCACAAAGTTTAAGTCCTTTTGGAGCACTAGAAATGGCACTTCCTTCATTAACCCGAAATCTCCCACAAAAATACAAGCCGTGTTGCAAATCTCACGCGGTAAGCTTATCGTATTAGCCTCCAAATTCCTATTTTTTTTCGTTTCCCCACCTTATTGGTTATATTTGAGCTAAACACAAAGTTTCAACCCTCTTTGAGCACTAGAAATGGCACTTCCTTCATTAACCCGAAATCTCCCCCAAAAATAAAAGTCATGTTGCAAATCTCACGCGGTAAGCTGATCGTATTAGCCTTCAAATTCCCATTTTTTATTATTTCCCCACCTTATTGGTTATAATAGAGCTACCCACAAAGTTTAAGTCCTTTTGGAGCACTAGAAATGACACTTCCTTCATTAACCCGAAATCTCCCACAAAAATACAACCCGTGTTGCAAATCTCACGCGGTAAGTTTATCGTATTAGCCTTCAAATTCCAATTTTTTAGCGTTTCCCCACCTTATTGGTTATATTAGAGCTAACGACAAAGTTTCAACCTTCTTGGAGCACTAGAAACGGCACTTCCTTCATTAACCCGAAATCTCCCCCAAAAATACTAGCCGTGTTGCTAATCTCACGCGGTAAGCTTATTGTATTAGCCTTCAAATTCCCATTTTTTATTGTTTCCCCCCCTTATTGGTTATAATAGAGCTACCCACAAAGTTTCAGTCCTTTTGAAGCACTAGAAATGACACTTCCTTCATTAATCCGAAATCTCCCACAAAAATACAAGCCGTGTTGCAAATCTCATGCGGTAAGCTGATCGTATTAGCCTCCAAATTCCTATTTTTTTGCGTTTCCCCACCTTATTGATTATATTAGAGATAACCACAAAGTTTCAACCCTCTTGGAGCACTAGAAATGGCACTTCATTCACTAACCCGAAATCTCCCCCAAAAATAAAAGCCGTGTTGCAAATCTCACGCGGTAAGCTGATCGTATTAGCCTTCAAATTCCCATTTTTTATTGTTTCCCCACCTTATTTGTTATAATAGAGCTACCCACAAAGTTTAAGTCCTTTTGGAGCACTAGAAATGACACTTCCTTCATTGACCCGAAATCTCCCACAAAAATACAAGCCGTGTTGCAAATCTCACGCTGTAAGCTTATCGTATTAGCCTCCAAATTCCAATTTTTTAGCGTTTCCCCACCTTATTGGTCATGTTAGAGGTACCCACAAAGTTTCAGCCTTTTTGGAGCACTAGAAATTACATTTTCTTCATTAACCCGAAATCTCACACAAAAATACAAGGTGTGTTGAAAATCTCACGCGGTAAGCTGATCGTATTAGCCTCCAAATTCCTATTTTTTTGCGTTTCCCCACCTTATTGGTTATATTAGAGCTAACCACAAAGTTTCAACCCTCTTGGAGCACTGGAAATGGCACTTCCTTCATTAACCCGAAATCTCCCCAAAAAATACAAGCCGTGTTGCAAATCTCACGAGGTTAGCTGATCGTATTAGCCTTCAAATTCCCATGTTTTATTATTTCCCCACCTTATTGGTTATAATAGAGCTACCCACAAAGTTTCAGTCCTTTTGAAGCACTAGAAATGGCACTTCCTTCATTAACCCGAAATCTCCCATAGAAATACAAGCTGTGTTGCAAATCTCACGCGGTAAGTTGATCGTATTAGCCTCCAAATTCCTATTTTTTTAAGTTTCCCCACCTTTATGGTTATATTAGAGCTAACCACAAAGTTTCAACCCTCTTGGAGCACTAGAAATGGCACTTCCTTCATTAACCCGAAATCTCCCCCAAAAATACTAGCCGTGTTGCGAATCTCACGCGGTAAGCTTATTGTATTAGCCTTCAAATTCCCATTTTTTATTGTTTCCCCCCCTTATTGGTTATAATAGAGCTACCCACAAAGTTTCAGTCCTTTTGAAGCATAGAAATGACACTTCCTTCATTAACCCGAAATCTCCCACAAAAATACAAGCCGTGTTGCAAATCTAATGCGGTAAGCTGATCGTATTAGCCTCCAAATTCCTATTTTTTTGCGTTTCCCCACCTTATTGGTTATATTAGAGTTAACCACAAAGTTTCAACCGTCTTGGAGCACTAGAAATGACACTTCATTCATTAACCCGAAATCTCCCCCAAAAATACAAGACGTGTTGCAAATCTCACGCGGTAAGCTGATCGTATTAGCCTTCAAATTCCCATTTTTTTTTGTTTCCCCACCTTATTGGTTATAATAGAGCTACCCACAAAGTTTAAGTCCTTTTGGAGCACTAGAAATGACACTTCCTTCATTAACCCGAAATCTCCCACAAAAATACAAGCCTTGTTACAAATCTGACGCTGTAAGCTTATCGTATTAGCCTCCAAATTCCAATTTTTTAGCGTTTCCCCACCTTATTGGTTATGTTAGAGGTACCCACAAAGTTTCAGCCTTTTTGGAGCACTAGAAATTACACTTCCTTCATTAACCCGAAATCTCCCACAAAAATACAAGCTATGTTGAAAATCTCACGCGGTAAGCTGATCGTATTAGCCTCCAAATTCCTATTTTTTTGCGTTTCCCCACCTTAATTATTATATTAGAGCTAACCACAAAGTTTCAACCCTCTTGGAGCACTGGAAATGGCACTTCCTTCATTAACCCGAAATCTGCCCAAAAAATACAAGCCGTGTTGCAAATCTCACGAGGTAAGCTGATCGTATTAGTCTTCAAATTCCCATTTTTTATTATTTCCCCACCTTATTGGTTATAACAGAGCTACCCACAAAGTTTACGTCCTTTTGGAGCACTAGAAATGGCACTTCCTTCATTAACCCGAAATCTCCCACAAAAATACAAGCCGTGTTGCAAATCTCACGCGGTAAGCCTATCGTATTAGCCTCCAAATTCCAATTTTTTAGCATTTTCCCACCTTATTGGTTAGGTTAGAGCTACCCAGAAAGTTTCAGCCTTTTTGGAGGACTAGAAATGTCACTTCCTTCATTAACCCAAAATCTCCCAAAGAAATACAAGCTGTGTTGCAAATCTCACGCGGTAAGCTGATCGTATTAGCCTCCAAATTCCTATTTTTTTGCGTTTCCCCACCTTTATGTTTATATTAGAGCTAACCACAAACTTTCAACCCTCTTGGAGCACTAGAAATGGCACTTCCTTCATTAACCCGAAATCTCCCCCAAAAATACAAGCCGTGTTGCAAATCTCATGCGGTAAACTTATCGTATTAGCCTTCAAATTCCCATTTTTTGTTGTTTCGCCCCCTTATTATTTATAATAGAGCTACCCAAAAAGTTTCAGTCCTTTTGGAGCACTAGAAATGACACTTCCTTCATTAACCCGAAATCTCCCACAAGAATACAAGCCGTGTTGCAAATCTCATGCGGTAAGCTGATCGTATTAGCCTCCAAATTCCTATTTTTTTGCGTTTTCCCACCTTATTGGTTATATTAGAGCTAACCAAAAAGTTTCAACCCTCTTGGAGCACTAGAAATGGGACTTCATTCATTAACCCGAAATCTCCCCCAAAAATACAAGCCGTGTTGCACATCTCACGCGGTAAGCTTATCGTATTAGCCTTCAAATTCCCATTTTTTATTGTTTCCCCACCTTATTGGTTATAATAGAGCTACCCAAAAAGTTTAAGTCCTTTTGGAGCACTAGAAATGACACTTCCTTCATTAACCCGAAATCTCCCACAAAAATACAAGCCGTGTTGCAAATCTCACGCTGTAAGCTTATCGTATTAACCTCAAAATTCCAATTTTTTAGCGTTTCCCCACCTTATTGGTTATGTTAGAGGTACCCACAAAGTGTCAGCCTTTTTGGAGCACTAGAAATTAAACTTCCTTCATTAACCCGAAATCTCCCACAAAAATACAAGCTATGTTGAAAATCTCAAGCGGTTAGCTGATCGTATTAGCCTCCAAATTCCTATTTTTTTGCGTTTCCCCACCTTATTGGTTATATTAGAGCTAACTACAAAGTTTCAACCCTCTTGGAGCACTGGAAATGGCACTTCCTTCATTAACCCGAAATCTCCCCAAAAAATACAAGCCGTGTTGCAAATCTCACGAGGTAAGCTGATCGTATTAGTCTTCAAATTCCCATTTTTTATTATTTCCCCACCTTATTGGTTATAATAGAGCTACACACAAAGTTTAAGTCCTTTTGGAGCACTAGAAATGGCACTTCCTTCATTAAACCGAAATCTCCCCAAAAAATACAAGCCGTGTTGCAAATCTCACGAGGTAAGCTGATCGTATTAGTCTTCAAATTCCCATTTTTTATTATTTCCCCACCTTATTGGTTATAATAGAGCTACCCACAAAGTTTAAGTCCTTTTGGAGCACTAGAAATGGCACTTCCTTCATTAACCCGAAATCTCCCACAAAAATACAAGCCGTGTTGCAAATCTCACGCGGTAAGCTTATCGTATTAGCCTCCAAATTCCAATTTTTTAGCGTTTCCCCACCTTATTGGTTATGTTAGAGCTACCCAGAAAGTTTCAGCCTTTTTGGAGCACTAGAAATGACACTTCCTTCATTAACCCGAAATCTCCCATAGAAATACAAGCTGTGTTGCAAATCTCACGCGGTAAGCTGATCGTATTAGCCTCCAAATTCCTATTTTTTTGCGTTTCCCCACCTTTATGGTTATATTAGAGCTAACCACAAAGTTTCAACCCTCTTGGAGCACTAGAAATGGCACTTCCTTCATTAACCCGAAATCTCCCCCAAAAATACAAGCCGTGTTGCAAATCTCACGCGGTAAACTTATCGTATTAGCCTTCAAATTCCCATTTTTTATTGTTTCGCCCCCTTATTGTTTATAATAGAGCTACCCAAAAAGTTTCAGTCCTTTTGGAGCACTAGAAATGGCACTTCCTTCATTAACCCGAAATCTCCCCAAAAAATTCAAGCCGTGTTGCAAATCTCACGAGGTAAGCTGATCGTATTAGTCTTCAAATTCCCATTTTTTATTATTTCCCCACCTTATTGGTTATAATAGAGCTACCCACAAAGTTTAAGTCCTTTTGGAGCACTAGAAATGGCACTTCCTTCATTAACCCGAAATCTCCCACAAAAATACAAGCCGTGTTGGAAATCTCACGCGGTAAGCTTATCGTATTAGCCTCCAAATTCCAATTTTTTAGCGTTTCCCCACCTTATTAGTTATGTTAGAGCTACCCAGAAAGTTTCAGCCTTTTTGGAGCACTGGAAATGACACTTCCTTCATTAACCCGAAATCTCCCATAGAAATACAAGCTGTGTTGCAAATTTCACGCGGTAAGCTGATCGTATTAGCCTCCAAATTCCTATTTTTTTGCGTTTCCCCACCTTTATGGTTATATTAGAGCTAACCACAAAGTTTCAACCCTCTTGGAGCACTAGAAATGGCACTTCCTTCATTAACCCGAAATCTCCCCCAAAAATACAAGCCGTGTTGCAAATCTCACGCGGTAAACTTATCGTATTAGCCTTCAAATTCCCATTTTTTATTGTTTCGCCCCCTTATTGTTTATAATAGAGCTACCCAAAAAGTTTCAGTCCTTTTGGAGCACTAGAAATGGCACTTCCTTCATTAACCCGAAATCTCCCCAAAAAATTCAAGCCGTGTTGCAAATCTCACGAGGTAAGCTGATCGTATTAGTCTTCAAATTCCCATTTTTTATTATTTCCCCACCTTATTGGTTATAATAGAGCTACCCACAAAGTTTAAGTCCTTTTGGAGCACTAGAAATGGCACTTCCTTCATTAACCCGAAATCTCCCACAAAAATACAAGCCGTGTTGCAAATCTCACGCGGTAAGCTTATCGTATTAGCCTCCAAATTCCAATTTTTTAGCGTTTCCCCACCTTATTGGTTATGTTAGAGCTACCCAGAAAGTTTCAGCCTTTTTGGAGCACTAGAAATGACACTTCCTTCATTAACCCGAAATCTCCCATAGAAATACAAGCTGTGTTGCAAATCTCACGCAGTAAGCTGATCGTATTAGCCTCCAAATTCCTATTTTTTTGTGTTTCCCCACCTTTATGGTTATATTAGAGCTAACCACAAAGTTTCAACCCTCTTGGAGCACTAGAAATGGCACTTCCTTCATTAACCCGAAATCTCCCCCAAAAATACAAGCCGTGTTGCAAATCTCACGCGGTAAACTTATCGTATTAGCCTTCAAATTCCCATTTTTTATTGTTTCGCCCCCTTATTGTTTATAATAGAGCTACCCAAAAAGTTTCAGTCCTTTTGGAGCACTAGAAATGACACTTCCTTCATTAACCCGAAATCTCCCACAAGAATACAAGCCGTGTTGCAAATCTAATGCGGTAAGCTGATCGTATTAGCCTCCAAATTCCTATTTTTTTGCGTTTTCCCACCTTATTGGTTATATTAGAGCTAACCAAAAAGTTTCAACCCTCTTGGAGCACTAGAAATGGCACTTCATTCATTAACCCGAAATCTCCCCCAAAAATACAAGCCGTGTTGCAAATCTCACGCGGTAAGCTTATCGTATTAGCTTTCAAATTCCCATTTTTTATTGTTTCCCCACCTTATTGGTTATAATAGAGCTACCCACAAAGTTTCAGTCCTTTTGGAGCACTAGAAATGACACTTCCTTCATTAACCCGAAATCTCCCACAAGAATACAAGCCGTGTTGCAAATCTCATGCGGTAAGCTGATCGTATTAACCTCCAAATTCCTATTTTTTTTCGTTTCCCCACCTTAGTGGTTATATTAGATCTAACCACAAAGTTTCAACCCTCTTGGAGCACTAGAAATGGCACTTCATTCATTAACCCGAAATCTCCCCCAAAAATACAAGCCGTGTTGCAAATCTCACGCGGTAAGCTTATCGTATTAGCCTTCAAATTCCCATTTTTTATTGTTTCCCCACCTTATTGCTTATAATAGAGCTACCCACAAAGTTTAAGTCCTTTTGGAGCACTAGAAATGACACTTCCTTCATTAACCCGAAATCACCCACAAAAATACAAGCCGTGTTGCAAATCTCACGCTGTAAGCTTATCGTATTAGCCTACAAATTCCAATTTTTTAGCGTTTCCCCACCTTATTGTTTATGTTAGAGCTACCTAGAAAGTTTCAGCCTTTTTGGAGCACTAGAAATGACACTTCCTTCATTAACCCGAAATCTCCCATAGAAATACAAGCTGTGTTGCAAATCTCACGCGGTAAGCTGATCGTATTAGCCTCCAAATTCCTATTTTTTTGCGTTTCCCCACCTTATTGGTTATATTAGAGCTAACCACAAAGTTTCAACCCTCTTGGAGCACTGGAAATGGCACTTACTTCATTAACCCGAAATCTCCCCCAAAAATACAAGCCATGTTGCAAATCTCACGGGGTAAGCTGATCGTATTTGCCTTCAAATTCCCATTTTTTATTATTTCCCCACCTTATTGGTTATAACAGAGCTACCCACAAAGTTTACGTCCTTTTGGAGCACTAGAAATGGCACTTCCTTCATTAACCCGAAATCTCCCACAAAAATACAAGCCGTGTTGCAAATCTCACGCGGTAAGCTTATCGTATTAGCCTCCAAATTCCAATTTTTTAGCGTTTTCCCTCCTTATTCGTTAGGTTAGAGCTACCCAGAAAGTTTCAGCCTTTTTGGAGCACTAGAAATGACACTTCCTTCATTAACCCAAAATCTCCCATAGAAATACAAGCTGTGTTGCAAATCTCACGCGGTAAGCTGATCGTATTAGCCTCCAAATTCCTATTTTTTTGCGTTTCCCCACCTTTATGGTTATATTAGAGCTAACCACAAACTTTCAACCCTCTTGGAGAACTAGAAATGGCACTTCCTTCATTAACCCGAAATCTCCCCCAAAAATACAAGCCGTGTTGCAAATCTTATGCGGTAAATTTATCGTATTAGCCTTCAAATTCCCATTTTTTATTGTTTCGCCCCCTTATTGTTTATAATAGAGCTACCCAAAAAGTTTCAGTCCTTTTGGAGCACTAGAAATGACACTTCCTTTATTAACCCGAAATCTCCCACAAGAATACAAGCCGTGTTGCAAATCTCATGCGGTAAGCTGATCGTATTAGCCTCCAAATTCCTATTTTTTTGCGTTTTCCCACCTTATTGGTTATATTAGAGCTAACCAAAAAGTTTCAACCCTCTTGGAGCACTAGAAATGGGACTTCATTCATTAACCCGAAATCTCCCCCAAAAATACAAGCCGTGTTGCACATCTCACGCGGTAAGCTTATCGTATTAGCCTTCAAATTCCCATTTTTTATTGTTTCCCCACCTTATTGGTTATGTTAGAGGTACCCACAAAGTTTCAGCCTTTTTGGAGCACTAGAAATTACACTTCCTTCATTAACCCGAAATCTCCCACAAAAATACAAGCTGTGTTAAAAATCTCAAGCGGTAAGCTGATCGTATTAGCCTCCAAATTCCTATTTTTTTGCGTTTCCCCACCTTATTGGTTATATTAGAGCTAACTACAAAGTTTCAACCCTCTTGGAGCACTGGAAATGGCACTTCCTTCAATAACCCGAAATCTCCCCAAAAAATACAAGCCGTGTTGCAAATCTCACGAGGTAAGCTGATCGTATTAGTCTTCAAATTCCCATTTTATATTATTTCCCGACCTTATTGGTTATAATAGAGCTACCCACAAAGTTTAAATCCTTTTGGAGCACTAGAAATGGCACTTCCTTCATTAACCCGAAATTTCCCCAAAAAATACAAGCCGTGTTGCAAATCTCACGCGGTAAGCTTATCGTATTAGCCTCCAAATTCCAATTTTTTAGCGTTTCCCCACCTTATTGGTTATGTTAGAGCTACCCACAAAGTTTCAGCCTTTTTGGAGCACTAGAAATGACACTTCCTTCATTAACCCGAAATCTCCCAAACAAATACAAGCTGCGTTGCAAATCTCACGCGGTAAGCTGATCGTATTAGCCTCCAAATTCCTATTTTTTTGCGTTTCCCCACCTTATTGGTTATATTAGAGCTAACCACAAAGTTTCAACCCTCTTGGAGCACTGGAAATGGCACTTCCTTCATTAACCCGAAATCTCCCCCAAAAATACAAGCCGTGTTGCAAATCTCACGGGGTAAGATGATCGTATTTGCCTTCAAATTCCCATTTTTTATTATTTCCCCACCTTATTGGTTATAATAGAGCTACCCACAAAGTTTACGTCCTTTTGGAGCACTAGAAATGGCACTTCCTTCATTAACCCGAAATCTCCCACAAAAATACAAGCCGTGTTGCAAATCTCACGCGGTAAGCTTATCGTACTAGCCTCCAAATTCCAATTTTTTAGCGTTTTCCCACCTTATTGGTTAGGTTAGAGCTACCCAGAAAGTTTCAGCCTTTTTGGAGCACTAGAAATGACACTTCCTTCATTAACCCGAAATCTCCCATAGAAATACAAGCTGTGTTGCAAATCTCACGCGGTAAGCTGATCGTATTAGCCTCCAAATTCCTATTTTTTTGCATTTCCCCACCTTTATGGTTATATTAGAGCTAACCACAAAGTTTCAACCCTCTTGGAGCACTAGAAATGGCACTTCCTTCATTAACCCGAAATCTCCCCCAAAAATACAAGCCGTGTTGCAAATCTCACGCGGTAAACTTATCTAATTAGCCTTCAAATTCCCATTTTTTATTGTTTCGCCCCCTTATTGTTTATAATGGAGCTACCCAAAAAGTTTCACTCCTTTTGGAGCACTAGAAATGACACTTCCTTCATTAACCCTAAATCTCCCACAAGAATACAAGCCGTGTTGCAAATCTCATGCGGTAAGCTGATCGTATTAGCCTCCAAATTCCTATTTTTTTGCGTTTTCCCACCTTATTGGTTATATTAGAGCTAACCAAAAAGTTTCAACCCTCTTGGAGCACTAGAAATGGCACTTCATTAATTAACCCGAACTGTCCCCCAAAAATACAAGCCGTGTTGCAAATCTCACGCAGTAAGCTTATCGTATTAGCCTTCAAATTCCCATTTTTTATTGTTGCCCCACCTTATTGGTTATAATAGAGCTACCCACAAAGTTTAAGTCCTTTTGGAGCACTAGAAATGACACTTCCTTCATTAACCCGAAATCTTCCACAAAAATACAAGCCGTGTTGCAAATCTCACGCTGTAAGCTTATCGTATTAACCTCAAAATTCCATTTTTTTAGCGTTTCCCCACCTTATTGGTTATGTTAGAGGTACCCACAAAGTTTCAGCCTTTTTGGAGCACTAGAAATTACACTTCCTTCATTAACCCGAAATCTCCCACAAAAATACAAGCTGTGTTGAAAATCTCACGCGGTAAGCTGATCGTATTAGCCTCCAAATTCCTATTTTTTTGCGTTTCCCCACCTTTTTGGTTATATTAGAGCTAACCACAAAGTTTCAACCCTCTTGGAGCACTGGAAATGGCACTTCCTTCATTAACCCGAAATCTCCCCAAAAAATACAAGCCGTGTTGCAAATCTCACGAGGTAAGCTGATCGTATTAGTCTTCAAATTCCCATTTTTTATTATTTCCCCACCTTATTAGTTATAATAGAGCTACCCACAAAGTTTATGTCCTTTTGGAGCACTAGAAATGGCACTTCCTTCATTAACCCGAAATCTCCCCAAAAAATACAAGCCGTGTTGCAAATCTCAGGAGGTAAGCTGATCGTATTAGTCTTCAAATTCCCATTTTTTATTATTTTCCCACCTTATTGGTTATAATAGAGCTACCCACAAAGTTTAAGTCCTTTTGGAGCACTAGAAATGGCACTTCCTTCATTAACCCGAAATCTCCCACAAAAATACAAGCCGTGTTGCAAATCTCACGCGGTAAGCTTATCGTATTAGCCTACAAATTCCAATTTTTTAGCGTTTCCCCACCTTATTGGTTATGTTAGAGCTACCTAGAAAGTTTCAGCCTTTTTGGAGCACTAGAAATGACACTTCCTTCATTAACCCGAAATCTCCCATAGAAATACAAGCTGTGTTGCAAATCTCACGCGGTAAGCTGATCGTATTAGCCTCCAAATTCCTATTTTTTTGCGTTTCCCCACCTTATTGGTTATATTAGAGCTAACCACAAAGTTTCAACCCTCTTGGAGCACTGGAAATGGCACTTACTTCATTAACCCGAAATCTCCCCCAAAAATACAAGCCGTGTTGCAAATCTCACGGGGTAAGCTGATCGTATTTGCCTTCAAATTCCCATTTTTTATTATTTCCCCACCTTATTGGTTATAACAGAGCTACCCACAAAGTTTACGTCCTTTTGGAGCACTAGAAATGGCACTTCCTTCATTAACCCGAAATCTCCCACAAAAATACAAGCCGTGTTGCAAATCTCACGCGGTAAGCTTATCGTATTAGCCTACAAATTCCAATTTTTTAGCGTTTCCCCACCTTATTGGTTAGGTTAGAGCTACCCAGAAAGTTTCAGCCTTTTTGGAGCACTAGAAATGACACTTCCTTTATTAACCCAAAATCTCCCATAGAAATAAAAGCTGTGTTGCAAATCTCACGCGGTAAGCTGATCGTATTATCCTCCAAATTCCTATTTTTTTGCGTTTCCCCACCTTTATGGTTATATTAGAGCTAACCACAAACTATCAACCCTCTTGGAGAACTAGAAATGGCACATCCTTCATTAACCCGAAATCTCCCCCAAAAATACAAGCCGTGTTGCAAATCTCATGCGGTAAACTTATCGTATTAGCCTTCAAATTCCCATTTTTTATTGTTTCGCCCCCTTATTGTTTATAATAGAGCTACCCAAAAAGTTTCAGTCCTTTTGGAGCACTAGAAATGACACTTCCTTTATTAACCCGAAATCTCCCACAAGAATACAAGCCGTGTTGCAAATCTCATGCGGTAAGCTGATCGTATTAGCCTCCAAATTCCTATTTTTTTGCGTTTTCTCACCTTATTGGTTATATTAGAGCTAACCAAAAAGTTTCAACCCTCTTGGAGCACTAGAAATGGGACTTCATTCATTAACACGAAATCTCCCCCAAAAATACAAGCCGTGTTGCACATCTCACGCGGTAAGCTTATCGTATTAGCCTTCAAATTCCCATTTTTTATTGTTTCCCCACCTTATTGGTTATGTTAGAGGTACCCACAAAGTTTCAGCCTTTTTGGAGCACTAGAAATTACACTTCCTTCATTAACCCGAAATCTCCCACAAAAATACAAGCTGTGTTAAAAATCTCAAGCGGTAAGCTGATCGTATTAGCCTCCAAATTCCTATTTTTTTGCGTTTCCCCACCTTATTGGTTATATTAGAGCTAACTACAAAGTTTCAACCCTCTTGGAGCACTGGAAATGGCACTTCCTTCAATAACCCGAAATCTCCCCAAAAAATACAAGCCGTGTTGCAAATCTCACGAGGTAAGCTGATCGTATTAGTCTTCAAATTCCCATTTTATATTATTTCCCGACCTTATTGGTTATAATAGAGCTACCCACAAAGTTTAAATCCTTTTGGAGCACTAGAAATGGCACTTCCTTCATTAACCCGAAATTTCCCCAAAAAATACAAGCCGTGTTGCAAATCTCACGCGGTAAGCTTATCGTATTAGCCTCCAAATTCCAATTTTTTAGCGTTTCCCCACCTTATTGGTTATGTTAGAGCTATCCACAAAGTTTCAGCCTTTTTGGAGCACTAGAAATGACACTTCCTTCATTAACCCGAAATCTCCCAAACAAATACAAGCTGCGTTGCAAATCTCACGCGGTAAGCTGATCGTATTAGCCTCCAAATTCCTATTTTTTTGCGTTTCCCCACCTTATTGGTTATATTAGAGCTAACCACAAAGTTTCAACCCTCTTGGAGCACTGGAAATGGCACTTCCTTCATTAACCCGAAATCTCCCCCAAAAATACAAGCCGTGTTGCAAATCTCACGGGGTAAGATGATCGTATTTGCCTTCAAATTCCCATTTTTTATTATTTCCCCACCTTATTGGTTATAATAGAGCTACCCACAAAGTTTACGTCCTTTTGGAGCACTAGAAATGGCACTTCCTTCATTAACCCGAAATCTCCCACAAAAATACAAGCCGTGTTGCAAATCTCACGCGGTAAGCTTATCGTACTAGCCTCCAAATTCCAATTTTTTAGCGTTTTCTCACCTTATTGGTTAGGTTAGAGCTACCCAGAAAGTTTCAGCCTTTTTGGAGCACTAGAAATGACACTTCCTTCATTAACCCGAAATCTCCCATAGAAATACAAGCTGTGTTGCAAATCTCACGCGGTAAGCTGATCGTATTAGCCTCCAAATTCCTATTTTTTTGCGTTTCCCCACCTTTATGGTTATATTAGAGCTAACCACAAAGTTTCAACCCTCTTGGAGCACTAGAAATGGCACTTCCTTCATTAACCCGAAATCTCCCCCAAAAATACAAGCCGTGTTGCAAATCTCACGCGGTAAACTTATCTAATTAGCCTTCAAATTCCCATTTTTTATTGTTTCGCCCCCTTATTGTTTATAATGGAGCTACCCAAAAAGTTTCACTCCTTTTGGAGCACTAGAAATGACACTTCCTTCATTAACCCTAAATCTCCCACAAGAATACAAGCCGTGTTGCAAATCTCATGCGGTAAGCTGATCGTATTAGCCTCCAAATTCCTATTTTTTTGCGTTTTCCCACCTTATTGGTTATATTAGAGCTAACCAAAAAGTTTCAACCCTCTTGGAGCACTAGAAATGGCACTTCATTAATTAACCCGAACTGTCCCCCAAAAATACAAGCCGTGTTGCAAATCTCACGCAGTAAGCTTATCGTATTAGCCTTCAAATTCCCATTTTTTATTGTTGCCCCACCTTATTGGTTATAATAGAGCTACCCACAAAGTTTAAGTCCTTTTGGAGCACTAGAAATGACACTTCCTTCATTAACCCGAAATCTTCCACAAAAATACAAGCCGTGTTGCAAATCTCACGCTGTAAGCTTATCGTATTAACCTCAAAATTCCATTTTTTTAGCGTTTCCCCACCTTATTGGTTATGTTAGAGGTATCCACAAAGTTTCAGCCTTTTTGGAGCACTAGAAATTACACTTCCTTCATTAACCCGAAATCTCCCACAAAAATACAAGCTGTGTTGAAAATCTCACGCGGTAAGCTGATCGTATTAGCCTCCAAATTCCTATTTTTTTGCGTTTCCCCACCTTTTTGGTTATATTAGAGCTAACCACAAAGTTTCAACCCTCTTGGAGCACTGGAAATGGCACTTCCTTCATTAACCCGAAATCTCCCCAAAAAATACAAGCCGTGTTGCAAATCTCACGAGGTAAGCTGATCGTATTAGTCTTCAAATTCCCATTTTTTATTATTTCCCCACCTTATTAGTTATAATAGAGCTACCCACAAAGTTTATGTCCTTTTGGAGCACTAGAAATGGCACTTCCTTCATTAACCCGAAATCTCCCCAAAAAATACATGCCGTGTTGCAAATCTCAGGAGGTAAGCTGATCGTATTAGTCTTCAAATTCCCATTTTTTATTATTTTCCCACCTTATTGGTTATAATAGAGCTACCCACAAAGTTTAAGTCCTTTTGGAGCACTAGAAATGGCACTTCCTTCATTAACCCGAAATCTCCCACAAAAATACAAGCCGTGTTGCAAATCTCACGCGGTAAGCTTATCGTATTAGCCTACAAATTCCAATTTTTTAGCGTTTCCCCACCTTATTGGTTATGTTAGAGCTACCTAGAAAGTTTCAGCCTTTTTGGAGCACTAGAAATGACACTTCCTTCATTAACCCGAAATCTCCCATAGAAATACAAGCTGTGTTGCAAATCTCACGCGGTAAGCTGATCGTATTAGCCTCCAAATTCCTATTTTTTTGCGTTTCCCCACCTTATTGGTTATATTAGAGCTAACCACAAAGTTTCAACCCTCTTGGAGCACTGGAAATGGCACTTACTTCATTAACCCGAAATCTCCCCCAAAAATACAAGCCGTGTTGCAAATCTCACGGGGTAAGCTGATCGTATTTGCCTTCAAATTCCCATTTTTTATTATTTCCCCACCTTATTGGTTATAACAGAGCTACCCACAAAGTTTACGTCCTTTTGGAGCACTAGAAATGGCACTTCCTTCATTAACCCGAAATCTCCCACAAAAATACAAGCCGTGTTGCAAATCTCACGCGGTAAGCTTATCGTATTAGCCTACAAATTCCAATTTTTTAGCGTTTCCCCACCTTATTGGTTAGGTTAGAGCTACCCAGAAAGTTTCAGCCTTTTTGGAGCACTAGAAATGACACTTCCTTCATTAACCCAAAATCTCCCATAGAAATAAAAGCTGTGTTGCAAATCTCACGCGGTAAGCTGATCGTATTATCCTCCAAATTCCTATTTTTTTGCGTTTCCCCACCTTTATGGTTATATTAGAGCTAACCACAAACTTTCAACCCTCTTGGAGAACTAGAAATGGCACTTCCTTCATTAACCCGAAATCTCCCCCAAAAATACAAGCCGTGTTGCAAATCTCATGCGGTAAACTTATCGTATTAGCCTTCAAATTCCCATTTTTTATTGTTTCGCCCCCTTATTGTTTATAATAGAGCTACCCAAAAAGTTTCAGTCCTTTTGGAGCACTAGAAATGACACTTCCTTTATTAACCCGAAATCTCCCACAAGAATACAAGCCGTGTTGCAAATCTCATGCGGTAAGCTGATCGTATTAGCCTCCAAATTCCTATTTTTTTGCGTTTTCCCACCTTATTGGTTATATTAGAGCTAACCAAAAGGTTTCAACCCTCTTGGAGCACTAGAAATGGGACTTCATTCATTAACCCGAAATCTCCCCCAAAAATACAAGCCGTGTTGCACATCTCACGCGGTAAGCTTATCGTATTAGCCTTCAAATTCCCATTTTTTATTGTTTCCCCACCTTATTGGTTATGTTAGAGGTACCCACAAAGTTTCAGCCTTTTTGGAGCACTAGAAATTACACTTCCTTCATTAACCCGAAATCTCCCACAAAAATACAAGCCGTGTTGCAAATCTCACGCGGTAAGCTTATCGTACTAGCCTCCAAATTCCAATTTTTTAGCGTTTTCCCACCTTATTGGTTAGGTTAGAGCTACCCAGAAAGTTTCAGCCTTTTTGGAGCACTAGAAATGACACTTCCTTCATTAACCCGAAATCTCCCAAAGAAATACAAGCTGTGTTGCAAATCTCACGCGGTAAGCTAATCGTATTAGCCTCCAAATTCCTATTTTTTTGCGTTTCCCCACCTTTATGGTTATATTAGAGCTAACCACAAAGTTTCAACCCTCTTGGAGCACTAGAAATGGCACTTCCTTCATTAACCCGAAATCTCCCCCAAAAATACAAGCCGTGTTGCAAATCTCACGCGGTAAACTTATCTAATTAGCCTTCAAATTCCCATTTTTTATTGTTTCGCCCCCTTATTGTTTATAATAGAGCTACCCAAAAAGTTTCACTCCTTTTGGAGCACAAGAAATGACACTTCCTTCATTAACCCTAAATCTCCCACAAGAATACAAGCCGTGTTGCAAATCTCATGCGGTAAGCTGATCGTATTAGCCTCCAAATTCCTATTTTTTTGCGTTTTCCCACCTTATTGGTTATATTAGAGCTAACCAAAAAGTTTCAACCCTCTTGGAGCACTAGAAATGGCACTTCATTAATTAACCCGAACTGTCCCCCAAAAATACAAGCCGTGTTGCAAATCTCACGCAGTAAGCTTATCGTATTAGCCTTCAAATTCCCATTTTTTATTGTTGCCCCACCTTATTGGTTATAATAGAGCTACCCACAAAGTTTAAGTCCTTTTGGAGCACTAGAAATGACACTTCCTTCATTAACCCGAAATCTTCCACAAAAATACAAGCCGTGTTGCAAATCTCACGCTGTAAGCTTATCGTATTAACCTCAAAATTCCATTTTTTTAGCGTTTCCCCACCTTATTGGTTATGTTAGAGGTACCCACAAAGTTTCAGCCTTTTTGGAGCACTAGAAATTACACTTCCTTCATTAACCCGAAATCTCCCACAAAAATACAAGCTGTGTTGAAAATCTCACGCGGTAAGCTGATCGTATTAGCCTCCAAATTCCTATTTTTTTGCGTTTCCCCACCTTTTTGGTTATATTAGAGCTAACCACAAAGTTTCAACCCTCTTGGAGCACTGGAAATGGCACTTCCTTCATTAACCCGAAATCTCCCCAAAAAATACAAGCCGTGTTGCAAATCTCACGAGGTAAGCTGATCGTATTAGTCTTCAAATTCCCATTTTTTATTATTTCCCCACCTTATTGGTTATAATAGAGCTACCCACAAAGTTTAAGTCCTTTTGGAGCACTAGAAATGGCACTTCCTTCATTAACCCGAAATCTCCCCAAAAAATACAAGCTGTGTTGCAAATCTCACGAGGTAAGCTGATCGTATTAGTCTTCAAATTCCCATTTTTTATTATTTTCCCACCTTATTGGTTATAATAGAGCTACCCAAAAAGTTTAAGTCCTTTTGGAGCAATAGAAATGGCACTTCCTTCATTAACCCGAAATCTCCCACAAAAATACAAGCCGTGTTGCAAATCTCACGCGGTAAGCTTATCGTATTAGCCTACAAATTCCAATTTTTTAGCGTTTCCCCACCTTATTGGTTATGTTAGAGCTACCTAGAAAGTTTCAGCCTTTTTGGAGCACTAGAAATGACACTTCCTTCATTAACCCGAAATCTCCCATAGAAATACAAGCTGTGTTGCAAATCTCACGCGGTAAGCTGATCGTATTAGCCTCCAAATTCCTATTTTTTTGCGTTTCCCCACCTTATTGGTTATATTAGAGCTAACCACAAAGTTTCAACCCTCTTGGAGCACTGGAAATGGTCTTTACTTCATTAACCCGAAATCTCCCCCAAAAATACAAGCCGTGTTGCAAATCTCACGGGGTAAGCTGATCGTATTTGCCTTCAAATTCCCATTTTTTATTATTTCCCCACCTTATTGGTTATAACAGAGCTACCCAAAAAGTTTACGTCCTTTTGGAGCACTAGAAATGGCACTTCCTTCATTACCCCGAAATCTCCCACAAAAATACAAGCCGTGTTGCAAATCTCACGCGGTAAGCTTATCGTATTAGCCTCCAAATTCCAATTTTTTAGCGTTTTCCCACCTTATTGGTTAGGATAGAGCTACCCAGAAAGTTTCAGCCTTTTTGGAACACTAGAAATGACACTTCCTTCATTAACCCAAAATCTCCCATAGAAATAAAAGCTGTGTTGAAAATCTCACGCGGTAAGCTGATCGTATTACCCTCCAAATTCCTATTTTTTTGTGTTTCCCCACCTTATTGGTTATATTAGAGCTAACCACAAAGTTTCAACCCTCTTGGAGCACTGGAAATGGCACTTCCTTCATTAACCCGAAATCTCCCCCAAAAATACAAGCCGTGTTGCAAATCTCATGCGGTAAACTTATCGTATTAGCCTTCAAATTCCCATTTTTTATTGTTTCGCCCCCTTATTGTTTATAATAGAGCTACCCAAAATGTTTCAGTCCTTTTGGAGCACTAGAAATGACACTTCCTTTATTAACCCGAAATCTCCCACAAGAATACAAGCCGTGTTGCAAATCTCATGCGGTAAGCTGATCGTATTAGCCTCCAAATTCCTATTTTTTTGCGTTTTCCCACCTTATTGGTTATATTAGAGCTAACCAAAAAGTTTCAACCCTCTTGGAGCACTAGAAATGGGACTTCATTCATTAACCCGAAATCTCCCCCAAAAATACAAGCCGTGTTGCACATCTCACGCGGTAAGCTTATCGTATTAGCCTTCAAATTCCCATTTTTTATTGTTTCCCCACCTTATTGGTTATGTTAGAGGTACCCACAAAGTTTCAGCCTTTTTGGAGCACTAGAAATTACACTTCCTTCATTAACCCGAAATCTCCCACAAAAATACAAGCTGTGTTTAAAATCTCAAGCGGTAAGCTGATCGTATTAGCCTCCAAATTCCTATTTTTTGGCGTTTCCCCACCTTATTTGTTATATTAGAGCTAACTACAAAGTTTCAACCCTCTTGGAGCACTGGAAATGGCACTTCCTTCAGTAACCCGAAATCTCCCCAAAAAATACAAGCCGTGTTGCAAATCTCACGAGGTAAGCTAATCGTATTAGTCTTTAAATTCCCATTTTATATTATTTCCCGACCTTATTGGTTATAATAGAGCTACCCACAAAGTTTAAGTCCTTTTGGAGCACTAGAAATGGCACTTCCTTCATTAACCCGAAATTTCCCCAAAAAATACAAGCCGTGTTGCAAATCTCACGCGGTAAGCTTATCGTATTAGCCTCCAAATTCCAATTTTTTAGCGTTTCCCCACCTTATTGGTTATGTTAGAGCTACCCACAAAGTTTCAGCCTTTTTGGAGCACTAGAAATGACACTTCCTTCATTAACCCGAAATCTCCCATACAAATACAAGCTGTGTTGCAAATCTCACGCGGTAAGCTGATCGTATTAGCCTCCAAATTCCTATTTTTTTGCGTTTTCCCACCTTATTGGTTATATTAGAGCTAACCACAAAGTTTCAACCCTCTTGGAGCACTGGAAATGGCACTTCCTTCATTAACCCGAAATCTCCCCCAAAAATACAAGCCGTGTTGCAAATCTCACGGGGTAAGATGATCGTATTTGCCTTCAAATTCCCATTTTTTATTATTTCCCCACCTTATTGGTTATAATAGAGCTACCCACAAAGTTTACGTCCTTTTGGAGCACTAGAAATGGCACTTCCTTCATTAACCCGAAATCTCCCAAAAAAATACAAGCCGTGTTGCAAATCTCACGCGGTAAGCTTATCGTACTAGCCTCCAAATTCCAATTTTTTAGCGTTTTCCCACCTTATTGGTTAGGTTAGAGCTACCCAGAAAGTTTATGCCTTTTTGGAGCACTAGAAATGACACTTCCTTCATTAACCCGAAATCTCCCATAGAAATACAAGCTGTGTTGCAAATCTCACGCGGTAAGCTGATCGTATTAGCCTCCAAATTCTTATTTTTTTGCGTTTCCCCACCTTTATGGTTATATTAGAGCTAACCACAAAGTTTCAACCCTCTTGGACCAATAGAAATGGCACTTCCTTCATTAACCCGAAATCTCCCCCAAAAATACAAGCCGTGTTGCAAATCTCACGCGGTAAACTTATCGTATAAGCCTTCAAATTCCCATTTTTTATTGTTTCGCCCCCTTATTGTTTATATTAGAGCTACCCAAAAAGTTTCACTCCTTTTGGAGCACTAGAAATGACACTTCCTTCATTAACCCTAAATCTCCCACAAGAATACAAGCCGTGTTGCAAATCTCATGCGGTAAGCTGATCGTATTAGCCTCCAAATTCCTATTTTTTTGCGTTTTCCCACCTTATTGGTTATATTAGAGCTAACCAAAAAGTTTCAACCCTCTTGGAGCACTAGAAATGGCACTTCATTAATTAACCCGAACTGTCCCCCAAAAATACAAGCCGTGTTGCAAATCTCACGCGGTAAGCTTATCGTATTAGCCTTCAAATTCCCATTTTTTATTGTTTCCCCACCTTATTGGTTATAATAGAGCTACCCACAAAGTTTAAGTCCTTTTGGAGCACTAGAAATGACACTTCCTTCATTAACCCGAAATCTCACACAAAAATACAAGCCGTGTTGCAAATCTCACGCTGTAAGCTTATCGTATTAACCTCAAAATTCTATTTTTTTAGCGTTTCCCCACCTTATTGGTTATGTTAGAGGTACCCACAAAGTTTCAGCCTTTTTGGAGCACTAGAAATTACACTTCCTTCATTAACCCGAAATCTCCCACAAAAATACAAGCTGTGTTGAAAATCTCACGCGGTAAGCTGATCGTATTAGCCTCCAAATTCCTATTTTTTTGCGTTTCCCCACCTTTTTGGTTATATTAGAGCTAACCACAAAGTTTCAACCCTCTTGGAGCACTGGAAATGGCACTTCCTTCATTAACCCGAAATCTCCGCAAAAAATACAAGCCGTGTTGCAAATCTCACGAGGTAAGCTGATCGTATTAGTCTTCAAATTCCCATTTTTTATTATTTCCCCACCTTATTGGTTATAATAGAGTTACCCACAAAGTTTAAGTCCTTTTGGAGCACTAGAAATGGCACTTCCTTCATTAACCCGAAATCTCCCCAAAAAATACAAGCCGTGTTGCAAATCTCACGAGGTATGCTGATCGTATTAGTCTTCAAATTCCCATTTTTTATTATTTCCCCACCTTATTGGTTATAATAGAGTTACCCACAAAGTTTAAGTCCTTTTGGAGCACTAGAAATGGCACTTCCTTCATTAACCCGAAATCTCCCCAAAAAATACAAGCCGTGTTGCAAATCTCACGAGGTATGCTGATCGTATTAGTCTTCAAATTCCCATTTTTTATTATTTCCCCACCTTATTGGTTATAATAGAGTTACCCACAAAGTTTAAGTCCTTTTGGAGCACTAGAAATGGCACTTCCTTCATTAACCCGAAATCTCCCCCAAAAATACAAGTCGTGTTGCAAATCTCACGCGGTAAACTTATCGTATTAGCATTCAAATTCCCATTTTTTATTGTTTCCCCCCCCCCCCCTTATTTGTTATAATAGAGCTACCCACAAAGTTTCAGTCCTTTTGGAGCACTAGAAATGAGACTTCCTTCATTAACCCGAAATCTCCCACAAGAATACAAGCCGTATTGCAAATCTCATGCGGTAAGCTGATCGTATTAGCCTCCAAATTCCTATTTTTTTGCGTTTCCCCACCTTATTGGTTATATTAGAGCTAACCACAAAGTTTCAACCCTCTTGGAGCACTGAAATGGCACTTCATTCATTAACCCGAAATCTCCCCCAAAAATACAAGCCGTGTTGCAAATCTCACGCGGTAAGCTTATCGTATTACCCTTCAAATTCCCATTTTTTATTGTTTCCCCACCTTATTGGTTATAATAGAGCTACCCACAAAGTTTAAGTACTTTTGGAGCACTAGAAATGACACTTCCTTCATTAACCCGAAATCTCCCACAAAAATACAAGCCGTGTTGCAATTCTCACGCTGTAAGCTTATCGTATTAACCTCAAAATTCCAATTTTTTAGCGTTTCCCCACCTTATTGGTTATGTTAGAGGTACCCACAAAGTTCCAGCCTTTTTGGAGCACTAGAAATTACATTTTCTTCATTAACCCGAAATCTCACACAAAAATATAAGGTGTGTTGAAAATCTCACGCGGTAAGCTGATCGTATTAGCCTCCAAATTCCTATTTTTTTGCGTTTACCCACCCTATTGGTTATATTAGAGCTAACCACAAAGTTTCAACCCTCTTGGAGCACTGGAAATGGCACTTCCTTCATTAACCCGAAATCTCCCCAAAAAATACAAGCCGTATTGCAAATCTCATGCGGTAAGCTGATCGTATTAGCCTCCAAATTCCTATTTTTTTGAGTTTCCCCACCTTATTGGTTATATTAGAGCTAACCACAAAGTTTCAACCCTCTTGGAGCACTGAAATGGCACTTCATTTATTAACCCGAAATCTCCCCCAAAAATACAAGCCGTGTTGCAAATCTCACGCGGTAAGCTTATCGTATTACCCTTCAAATTCCCATTTTTTATTGTTTCCCCACCTTATTGGTTATAATAGAGCTACCCACAAAGTTTAAGTACTTTTGGAGCACTAGAAATGACACTTCCTTCATTAACCCGAAATCTCCCACAAAAATACAAGCCGTGTTGCAATTCTCACGCTGTAAACTTATCGTATTAACCTCAAAATTCCAATTTTTTAGCGTTTCCCCACCTTATTGGTTATGTTAGAGGTACCCACAAAGTTTCAGCCTTTTTGGAGCACTAGAAATTACATTTTCTTCATTAACCCGAAATCTCACACAAAAATATAAGGTGTGTTGAAAATCTCACGCGGTAAGCTGATCGTATTACCCTCCAAATTCCTATTTTTTTGTGTTTCCCCACCTTATTGGTTATATTAGAGCTAACCACAAAGTTTCAACCCTCTTGGAGCACTGGAAATGGCACTTCCTTCATTAACCCGAAATCTCCCCAAAAAATACAAGCCGTGTTGCAAATCTCACGAGGTAAGCTGATCGTATTAGCCTTCAAATTCCCATTTTTTATTATTTCCCCACCTTATTGGTTATAATAGAGCTACCCACAAAGTTTCAGTCCTTTTGGAGCACTAGAAATAGCACTTCCTTCATTAACCCGAAATCTCCCACAAAAATACAAGCCGTGTTGCAAATCTCACGCGGTAAACTTATCGTATTAGCCTTCAAATTCCCATTTTTTATTGTTTCCCCCCCCCCCCCCCTTATTGGTTATAATAGAGCTACCCACAAAGTTCCAGTCCTTTTGGAGCACTAGAAATGACACTTTCTTCATTAACCCGAAATTTCCCCAAAAAATACAAGCCGTGTTGCAAATCTCACGTGGTATACTTATCGTATTAGCCTCCAAATTCCAATTTTTTAGCGTTTCCCCACCTTATTGCTTATGTTAGAGCTACCCACAAAGTTTCAGCCATTTTGGAGCACTAGAAATGACACTTCCTTCATTAACCCGAAATCTCCCATAGAAATACAAGCTGTGTTGCAAATCTCACGCGGTAAGCTGATCGTATTAGCCTTCAAATTCCTATTTTTTTGCGTTACCCCACCTTATTGGTTATATTAGAGCTAACCACAAAGTTTCAACCCTCTTGGAGCACTGGAAATGGCACTTCCTTCATTAACCCGAAATCTCCCCCAAAAATACAAGCCGTGTTGCAAATCTCACGGGGTAAGATGATCGTATTTGCCTTCAAATTCCCATTTTTTATTATTTCCCCACCTTATTGGTTATAACAGAGCTACCCACAAAGTTTACGTCCTTTTGGAGCACTAGAAATGGCACTTCCTTCATTAACCCGAAATCTCCCACAAAAATACAAGCCGTGTTGCAAATCTCACGCGGTAAGCTTATCGTATTAACCTCAAAATTCCAATTTTTTAGCGTTTCCCCACCTTATTGGTTATGTTAGAGGTACCCACAAAGTTTCAGCCTTTTTGGAGCACTAGAAATTACATTTTCTTCATTAACCCGAAATCTCACACAAAAATATAAGGTGTGTTGAAAATCTCACGCGGTAAGCTGATCGTATTACCCTCCAAATTCCTATTTTTTTGTGTTTCCCCACCTTATTGGTTATATTAGAGCTAACCACAAAGTTTCAACCCTCTTGGAGCACTGGAAATGGCACTTCCTTCATTAACCCGAAATCTCCCCAAAAAATACAAGCCGTGTTGCAAATCTCACGAGGTAAGCTGATCGTATTAGCCTTCAAATTCCCATTTTTTATTATTTCCCCACCTTATTGGTTATAATAGAGCTACCCACAAAGTTTCAGTCCTTTTGGAGCACTAGAAATAGCACTTCCTTCATTAACCCGAAATCTCCCACAAAAATACAAGCCGTGTTGCAAATCTCACGCGGTAAACTAATCGTATTAGCCTTCAAATTCCCATTTTTTATTGTTTCCCCCCCCCCCTTATTGGTTATAATAGAGCTACCCACAAAGTTCCAGTCCTTTTGGAGCACTAGAAATGACACTTTCTTCATTAACCCGAAATTTCCCCAAAAAATACAAGCCGTGTTGCAAATCTCACGTGGTATGCTTATCGTATTAGCCTCCAAATTCCAATTTTTTAGCGTTTCCCCACCTTATTGCTTATGTTAGAGCTACCCACAAAGTTTCAGCCATTTTGGAGCACTAGAAATGACACTTCCTTCATTAACCCGAAATCTCCCATAGAAATACAAGCTGTGTTGCAAATCTCACGCGGTAAGCTGATCGTATTAGCCTTCAAATTCCTATTTTTTTGCGTTACCCCACCTTATTGGTTATATTAGAGCTAACCACAAAGTTTCAACCCTCTTGGAGCACTGGAAATGGCACTTCCTTCATTAACCCGAAATCTCCCCCAAAAATACAAGCCGTGTTGCAAATCTCACGGGGTAAGATGATCGTATTTGCCTTCAAATTCCCATTTTTTATTATTTCCCCACCTTATTGGTTATAACAGAGCTACCCACAAAGTTTACGTCCTTTTGGAGCACTAGAAATGGCACTTCCTTCATTAACCCGAAATCTCCCACAAAAATACAAGCCGTGTTGCAAATCTCACGCGGTAAGCTTATCGTATTAGCCTCCAAATTCCAATTTTTTAGCGTTTTCCCACCTTATTGGTTAGGTTAGAGCTACCCAGAAAGTTTCAGCCTTTTTGGAGCACTAGAAATGACACTTCCTTCATTAACCCAAAATCTCCCATAGAAATAAAAGCTGTGTTGCAAATCTCACGCGGTAAGCTGATCGTATTATCCTCCAAATTCCTATTTTTTTGCGTTTCCCCACCTTTATGGTTATATTAGAGCTAACCACAAACTATCAACCCTCTTGGATAACTAGAAATGGCACTTCCTTCATTAACCCGAAATCTCCCCCAAAAATACAAGCCGTGTTGCAAATCTCATGCGGTAAACTTATCGTATTAGCCTTCAAATTCCCATTTTTTATTGTTTCGCCCCCTTATTGTTTATAATAGAGCTACCCAAAAAGTTTCAGTCCTTTTGGAGCAATAGAAATGACACTTCCTTTATTAACCCGAAATCTCCCACAAGAATACAAGCCGTGTTGCAAATCTCATGCGGTAAGCTGATCGTATTAGCCTCCAAATTCCTATTTTTTTGCGTTTTCCCACCTTATTGGTTATATTAGAGCTAACCAAAAAGTTTCAACCCTCTTGGAGCACTAGAAATGGGACTTCATTCATTAACCCGAAATCTCCCCCAAAAATACAAGCCGTGTTGCCCATCTCACGCGGTAAGCTTATCGTATTAGCCTTCAAATTCCCATTTTTTATTGTTTCCCCACCTTATTGGTTATGTTAGAGGTACCCACAAAGTTTCAGCCTTTTTGGAGCACTAGAAATTACACTTCCTTCATTAACCCGAAATCTCCCACAAAAATACAAGCTGTGTTAAAAATCTCAAGCGGTAAGCTGATCGTATTAGCCTCCAAATTCCTATTTTTTTGCGTTTCCCCACCTTATTGGTTATATTAGAGCTAACTACAAAGTTTCAACCCTCTTGGAGCACTGGAAATGGCACTTCCTTCAGTAACCCGAAATCTCCCCAAAAAATACAAGCCGTGTTGCAAATCTGACGAGGTAAGCTAATCGTATTAGTCTTCAAATTCCCATTTTATATTATTTCCCGACCTTATTGGTTATAATAGAGCTACCCACAAAGTTTAAGTCCTTTTGGAGCACTAGAAATGGCACTTCCTTCATTAACCCGAAATTTCCCCAAAAAATACAAGCCGTGTTGCAAATCTCACGCGGTAAGATTATCGTATTAGCCTCCAAATTCCAATTTTTTAGCGTTTCCCCACCTTATTGGTTATGTTAGAGCTACCCACAAAGTTTCAGCCTTTTTGGAGCACTAGAAATGACACTTCCTTCATTAACCCGAAATCTCCCATACAAATACAAGCTGTGTTGCAAATCTCACGCGGTAAGCTGATCGTATTAGCCTCCAAATTCCTATTTTTTTGCGTTTCCCCACCTTATTGGTTATATTAGAGCTAACCACAAAGTTTCTACCCTCTTGGAGCACTGGAAATGGCACTTCCTTCATTAACCCGAAATCTCCCCCAAAAATACAAGCCGTGTTGCAAATCTCACGGGGTAAGATGATCGTATTTGCCTTCAAATTCCCATTTTTTATTATTTCCCCACCTTATTGGTTATAATAGAGCTACCCACAAAGTTTACGTCCTTTTGGAGCACTAGAAATGGCACTTCCTTCATTAACCCGAAATCTCCCACAAAAATACAAGCCGTGTTGCAAATCTCACGCGGTAAGCTTATCGTACTAGCCTCCAAATTCCAATTTTTTAGCGTTTTCCCACCTTATTGGTTAGGTTAGAGCTACCCAGAAAGTTTATGCCTTTTTGGAGCACTAGAAATGACACTTCCTTCATTAACCCGAAATCTCCCATAGAAATACAAGCTGTGTTGCAAATCTCACGCGGTAAGCTGATCGTATTAGCCTCCAAATTCCTATTTTTTTGCGTTTCCCCACCTTTATGGTTATATTAGAGCTAACCACAAAGTTTCAACCCTCTTGGAGCACTAGAAATGGCACTTCCTTCATTAACCCGAAATCTCCCCCAAAAATACAAGCCGTGTTGCAAATCTCACGCGGTAAACTTATCGTATAAGCCTTCAAATTCCCATTTTTTATTGTTTCGCCCCCTTATTGTTTATATTAGAGCTACCCAAAAAGTTTCACTCCTTTTGGAGCACTAGAAATGACACTTCCTTCATTAACCCGAAATCTCCCACAAGAATACAAGCCGTGTTGCAAATCTCACGCGGTAAGCTGATCGTATTAGCCTTCAAATTCCCATTTTTTATTGTTTCCCCACCTTATTGGTTATAATAGAGCTACCCACAAAGTTTAAGTCCTTTTGGAGCACTAGAAATGACACTTCCTTCATTAACCCGAAATCTCCCACAAAAATACAAGCCGTGTTGCAAATCTCACGCTGTAAGCTTATCGTATTAACCTCAAAATTCTATTTTTTTAGCGTTTCCCCACCTTATTGGTTATGTTAGAGGTACCCACAAAGTTTCAGCCTTTTTGGAGCACTAGAAATTACACTTCCTTCATTAACCCGAAATCTCCCACAAAAATACAAGCTGTGTTTAAAATCTCAAGCGGTAAGCTGATCGTATTAGCCTCCAAATTCCTATTTTTTTGCGTTTCCCCACCTTATTGGTTATATTAGAGCTAACTACAAAGTTTCAACCCTCTTGGAGCACTGGAAATGGCACTTCCTTCAGTAACCCGAAATCTCCCCAAAAAATACAAGCCGTGTTGCAAATCTCACGAGGTAAGCTAATCGTATTAGTCTTCAAATTCCCATTTTATTTTATTTCCCGACCTTATTGGTTATAATAGAGCTACCCACAAAGTTTAAGTCCTTTTGGAGCACTAGAAATGGCACTTCCTTCATTAACCCGAAATTTCCCCAAAAAATACAAGCCGTGTTGCAAATCTCACGCGGTAAGCTTATCGTATTAGCCTCCAAATACCAATTTTTTAGCGTTTCCCCACCTTATTGGTTATGTTAGAGCTACCCACAAAGTTTCAGCCTTTTTGGAGCACTAGAAATGACACTTCCTTCATTAACCCGAAATCTCCCATACAAATACAAGCTGTGTTGCAAATCTCACGCGGTAAGCTGATCGTATTAGCCTCCAAATTCCTATTTTTTTGCGTTTTCCCACCTTATTGGTTATATTAGAGCTAACCACAAAGTTTCAACCCTCTTGGAGCACTGGAAATGGCACTTCCTTCATTAACCCGAAATCTCCCCCAAAAATAAAAGCCGTGTTGCAAATCTCACGGGGTAAGATGATCGTATTTGCCTTCAAATTCCCATTTTTTATTATTTCCCCACCTTATTGGTTATAATAGAGCTACCCACAAAGTTTACGTCCTTTTGGAGCACTAGAAATGGCACTTCCTTCATTAACCCGAAATCTCCCACAAAAATACAAGCCGTGTTGCAAATCTCACGCGGTAAGCTTATCGTACTAGCCTCCAAATTCCAATTTTTTAGCGTTTTCCCACCTTATTGGTTAGGTTAGAGCTACCCAGAAAGTTTATGCCTTTTTGGAGCACTAGAAATGACACTTCCTTCATTAACCCGAAATCTCCCATAGAAATACAAGCTGTGTTGCAAATCTCACGCGGTAAGCTGATCGTATTAGCCTCCAAATTCCTATTTTTTTGCGTTTCCCCACCTTTATGGTTATATTAGAGCTAACCACAAAGTTTCAACCCTCTTGGAGCACTAGAAATGGCACTTCCTTCATTAACCCGAAATCTCCCCCAAAAATACAAGCCGTGTTGCAAATCTCACGCGGTAAACTTATCGTATAAGCCTTCAAATTCCCATTTTTTATTGTTTCGCCCCCTTATTGTTTATATTAGAGCTACCCAAAAAGTTTCACTCCTTTTGGAGCACTAGAAATGACACTTCCTTTATTAACCCGAAATCTCCCACAAGAATACAAGCCGTGTTGCAAATCTCATGCGGTAAGCTGATCGTATTAGCCTCCAAATTCCTATTTTTTTGCGTTTTCCCACCTTATTGGTTATATTAGAGCTAACCAAAAAGTTTCAACCCTCTTGGAGCACTAGAAATGGCACTTCATTAATTAACCCGAACTGTCCCCCAAAAATACAAGCCGTGTTGCAAATCTCACGCGGTAAGCTTATCGTATTAGCCTTCAAATTCCCATTTTTTATTGTTTCCCCACCTTATTAGTTATAATAGAGCTACCCACAAAGTTTAAGTCCTTTTGGAGCACTAGAAATGACACTTCCTTCATTAACCCGAAATCTCACACAAAAATACAAGCCGTGTTGCAAATCTCACGCTGTAAGCTTATCGTATTAACCTCAAAATTCTATTTTTTTAGCGTTTCCCCACCTTATTGGTTATGTTAGAGGTACCCACAAAGTTTCAGCCTTTTTGGAGCACTAGAAATTACACTTCCTTCATTAACCCGAAATCTCCCACAAAAATACAAGCTGTGTTGAAAATTTCACGCGGTAAGCTGATCGTATTAGCCTCCAAATTCCTATTTTTTTGCGTTTCCCCACCTTTTTGGTTATATTAGAGCTAACCACAAAGTTTCAACCCTCTTGGAGCACTGGAAATGGCACTTCCTTCATTAACCCGAAATCTCCGCAAAAAATACAAGCCGTGTTGCAAATCTCACGAGGTAAGCTGATCGTATTAGTCTTCAAATTCCCATTTTTTATTATTTCCCCACCTTATTGGTTATAATAGAGCTACCCACAAAGTTTAAGTCCTTTTGGAGCACTAGAAATGGCACTTCCTTCATTAACCCGAAATCTTCCCAAAAAATACAAGCCGTGTTGCAAATCTCACGAGGTATGCTGATCGTATTAGTCTTCAAATTCCCATTTTTTATTATTTCCCCACCTTATTGGTTATAATAGAGTTACCCACAAAGTTTAAGTCCTTTTGGAGCACTAGAAATGGCACTTCCTTCATTAACCCGAAATCTCCCCCAAAAATACAAGTCGTGTTGCAAATCTCACGCGGTAAACTTATCGTATTAGCATTCAAATTCCCATTTTTTATTGTTTCCCCCCCCCCTTATTTGTTATAATAGAGCTACCCACAAAGTTTCAGTCCTTTTGGAGCACTAGAAATGAGACTTCCTTCATTAACCCGAAATCTCCCACAAGAATACAAGCCGTATTGCAAATCTCATGCGGTAAGCTGATCGTATTAGCCTCCAAATTCCTATTTTTTTGCGTTTCCCCACCTTATTGGTTATATTAGAGCTAACCACAAAGTTTCAACCCTCTTGGAGCACTGAAATGGCACTTCATTCATTAACCCGAAATCTCCCCCAAAAATACAAGCCGTGTTGCAAATCTCACGCGGTAAGCTTATCGTATTACCCTTCAAATTCCCATTTTTTATTGTTTCCCCACCTTATTGGTTATAATAGAGCTACCCACAAAGTTTAAGTACTTTTGGAGCACTAGAAATGACACTTCCTTCATTAACCCGAAATCTCCCACAAAAATACAAGCCGTGTTGCAATTCTCACGCTGTAAGCTTATCGTATTAACCTCAAAATTCCAATTTTTTAGCGTTTCCCCACCTTATTGGTTATGTTAGAGGTACCCACAAAGTTTCAGCCTTTTTGGAGCACTAGAAATTACATTTTCTTCATTAACCCGAAATCTCACACAAAAATATAAGGTGTGTTGAAAATCTCACGCGGTAAGCTGATCGTATTAGCCTCCAAATTCCTATTTTTTTGCGTTTCCCCACCCTATTGGTTATATTAGAGCTAACCACAAAGTTTCAACCCTCTTGGAGTACTGGAAATGGCACTTCCTTCATTAACCCGAAATCTCCCCAAAAAATACAAGCCGTATTGCAAATCTCATGCGGTAAGCTGATCGTATTAGCCTCCAAATTCCTATTTTTTTGAGTTTCCCCACCTTATTGGTTATATTAGAGCTAACCACAAAGTTTCAACCCTCTTGGAGCACTGAAATGGCACTTCATTCATTAACCCGAAATCTCCCCCAAAAATACAAGCGTTGCAAATCTCACGCGGTAAGCTTATCGTATTACCCTTCAAATTCCCATTTTTTATTGTTTCCCCACCTTATTGGTTATAATAGAGCTACCCACAAAGTTTAAGTACTTTTGGAGAACTAGAAATGACACTTCCTTCATTAACCCGAAATCTCCCACAAAAATACAAGCCGTGTTGCAATTCTCACGCTGTAAGCTTATCGTATTAACCTCAAAATTCCAATTTTTTAGCGTTTCCCCACCTTATTGGTTATGTTAGAGGTACCCACAAAGTTTCAGCCTTTTTGGAGCACTAGAAATTACATTTTCTTCATTAACCCGAAATCTCACACAAAAATATAAGGTGTGTTGAAAATCTCACGCGGTAAGCTGATCGTATTACCCTCCAAATTCCTATTTTTTTGTGTTTCCCCACCTTATTGGTTATATTAGAGCTAACCACAAAGTTTCAACCCTCTTGGAGCACTGGAAATGGCACTTCCTTCATTAACCCGAAATCTCCCCAAAAAATACAAGCCGTGTTGCAAATCTCACGAGGTAAGCTGATCGTATTAGCCTTCAAATTCCCATTTTTTATTATTTCCCCACCTTATTGGTTATAATAGAGCTACCCACAAAGTTTCAGTCCTTTTGGAGCACTAGAAATAGCACTTCCTTCATTAACCCGAAATCTACCACAAAAATACAAGCCGTGTTGCAAATCTCACGCTGTAAACTTATCGTATTAGCCTTCAAATTCCCATTTTTTATTGTTTCCCCCCCCCCCCCTTATTGGTTATAATAGAGCTACCCACAAAGTTTCAGTCCTTTTGGAGCACTAGAAATGACACTTTCTTCATTAACCCGAAATTTCCTCAAAAAATACAAGCCGTGTTGCATATCTCACGTGGTATGCTTATCGTATTAGCCTCCAAATTCCAATTTTTTAGCGTTTCCCCACCTTATTGCTTATGTTAGAGCTACCCACAAAGTTTCAGCCATTTTGGAGCACTAGAAATGACACTTCCTTCATTAACCCGAAATCTCCCATAGAAATACAAGCTGTGTTGCAAATCTCACGCGGTAAGCTGATCGTATTAGCCTTCAAATTCCTATTTTTTTGCGTTACCCCACCTTATTGGTTATATTAGAGCTAACCACAAAGTTTCAACCCTCTTGGAGGACTGGAAATGGCACTTCCTTCATTAACCCGAAATCTCCCCCAAAAATACAAGCCGTGTTGCAAATCTCACGGGGTAAGATGATCGTATTTGCCTTCAAATTCCCATTTTTTATTATTTCCCCACCTTATTGGTTATAACAGAGCTACCCACAAAGTTTACGTCCTTTTGGAGCACTAGAAATGGCACTTCCTTCATTAACCCGAAATCTCCCACAAAAATACAAGCCGTGTTGCAAATCTCACGCGGTAAGCTTATCGTATTAGCCTCCAAATTCCAATTTTTTAGCGTTTTCCCACCTTATTGGTTAGGTTAGAGCTACCCAGAAAGTTTCAGCCTTTTTGGAGCACTAGAAATGACACTTCCTTCATTAACCCAAAATCTCCCATAGAAATAAAAGCTGTGTTGCAAATCTCACGCGGTAAGCTGATCGTATTATCCTCCAAATTCCTATTTTTTTGTGTTTCCCCACCTTTATGGTTATATTAGAGCTAACCACAAACTTTCAACCCTCTTGGATAACTAGAAATGGCACTTCCTTCATTAACCCGAAATCTCCCCCAAAAATACAAGCCGTGTTGCAAATCTCATGCGGTAAACTTATCGTATTAGCCTTCAAATTCCCATTTTTTATTGTTTCGCCCCCTTATTGATTATAATAGAGCTACCCAAAAAGTTTCAGTCCTTTTGGAGCACTAGAAATGACACTTCCTTTATTAACCCGAAATCTCCCACAAGAATACAAGCCGTGTTGCAAATCTCATGCGGTAAGCTGATCGTATTAGCCTCCAAATTCCTATTTTTTTGCGTTTTCCCACCTTATTGGTTATATTAGAGCTAACCAAAAAGTTTCAACCCTCTTGGAGCACTAGAAATGGGACTTCATTCATTAACCCGAAATCTCCCCCAAAAATACAAGCCGTGTTGCACATCTCACGCGGTAAGCTTATCGTATTAGCCTTCAAATTCCCATTTTTTATTGTTTCCCCACCTTATTGGTTATGTTAGAGGTACCCACAAAGTTTCAGCCTTTTTGGAGCACTAGAAATTACACTTCCTTCATTAACCCGAAATCTCCCACAAAAATACAAGCTGTGTTAAAAATCTCAAGCGGTAAGCTGATCGTATTAGCCTCCAAATTCCTATTTTTTTGCGTTTCCCCACCTTATTGGTTATATTAGAGCTAACTACAAAGTTTCAACCCTCTTGGAGCACTGGAAATGGCACTTCCTTCAGTAACCCGAAATCTCCCCAAAAAATACAAGCCGTGTTGCAAATCTCACGAGGTAAGCTAATCGTATTAGTCTTCAAATTCCCATTTTATATTATTTCCCGACCTTATTGGTTATAATAGAGCTACCCACAAAGTTTAAGTCCTTTTGGAGCACTAGAAATGGCACTTCCTTCATTAACCCGAAATTTCCCCAAAAAATACAAGCCGTGTTGCAAATCTCACGCGGTAAGCTTATCGTATTAGCCTCCAAATTCCAATTTTTTAGCGTTTCCCAACCTTATTGGTTATGTTAGAGCTACCCACAAAGTTTCAGCCTTTTTAGAGCACTAGAAATGACACTTCCTTCATTAACCCGAAATCTCCCATACAAATACAAGCTGTGTTGCAAATCTCACGCGGTAAGCTGATCGTATTACCCTCCAAATTCCTATTTTTTTGCGTTTCCCCACCTTATTGGTTATATTAGAGCTAACCACAAAGTTTCAACCCTCTTGGAGCACTGGAAATGGCACTTCCTTCATTAACCCGAAATCTCCCCCAAAAATACAAGCCGTGTTGCAAATCTCACGGGGTAAGATGATCGTATTTGCCTTCAAATTCCCATTTTTTATTATTTCCCCACCTTATTGGTTATAATAGAGCTACCCACAAAGTTTACGTCCTTTTGGAGCACTAGAAATGGCACTTCCTTCATTAACCCGAAATCTCCCACAAAAATACAAGCCGTGTTGCAAATCTCACGCGGTAAGCTTATCGTACTAGCCTCCAAATTCCAATTTTTTAGCGTTTTCCCACCTTATTGGTTAGGTTAGAGCTACCCAGAAAGTTTATGCCTTTTTGGAGCACTAGAAATGACACTTCCTTCATTAACCCGAAATCTCCCATAGAAATACAAGCTGTGTTGCAAATCTCACGCGGTAAGCTGATCGTATTAGCATCCAAATTCCTATTTTTTTGCGTTTCCCCACCTTTATGGTTATATTAGAGCTAACCACAAAGTTTCAACCCTCTTGGAGCACTAGAAATGGCACTTCCTTCATTAACCCGAAATCTCCCCCAAAAATACAAGCCGTGTTGCAAATCTCACGCGGTAAACTTATCGTATAAGCCTTCAAATTCCCATTTTTTATTGTTTCGCCCCCTTATTGTTTATATTAGAGCTACCCAAAAAGTTTCACTCCTTTTGGAGCACTAGAAATGACACTTCCTTCATTAACCCGAAATCTCCCACAAGAATACAAGCCGTGTTGCAAATCTCACGCGGTAAGCTGATCGTATTAGCCTTCAAATTCCCATTTTTTATTGTTTCCCCACCTTATTGGTTATAATAGAGCTACCCACAAAGTTTAAGTCCTTTTGGAGCACTAGAAATGACACTTCCTTCATTAACCCGAAATCTCCCACAAAAATACAAGCCGTGTTGCAAATCTCACGCTGTAAGCTTATCGTATTAACCTCAAAATTCTATTTTTTTAGCGTTTCCCCACCTTATTGGTTATGTTAGAGGTACCCACAAAGTTTCAGCCTTTTTGGAGCACTAGAAATTACACTTCCTTCATTAACCCGAAATCTCCCACAAAAATACAAGCTGTGTTGAAAATCTCACGCGGTAAGCTGATCGTATTAGCCTCCAAATTTCTATTTTTTTGCGTTTCCCCACCTTTTTGGTTATATTAGAGCTAACCACAAAGTTTCAACCCTCTTGGAGCACTGGAAATGGCACTTCCTTCATTAACCCGAAATCTCCGCAAAAAATACAAGCCGTGTTGCAAATCTCACGAGGTAAGCTGATCGTATTAGTCTTCAAATTCCCATTTTTTATTATTTCCCCACCTTATTGGTTATAATAGAGCTACCCACAAAGTTTAAGTCCTTTTGGAGCACTAGAAATGGCACTTCCTTCATTAACCCAAAATCTCCCCAAAAAATACAAGCCGTGTTGCAAATCTCACGAGGTATGCTGATCGTATTTGTCTTCAAATTCCCATTTTTTATTATTTCCCCACCTTATTGGTTATAATAGAGTTACCCACAAAGTTTAAGTCCTTTTGGAGCACTAGAAATGGCACTTCCTTCATTAACCCGAAATCTCCCCCAAAAATACAAGTCGTGTTGCAAATCTCACGCGGTAAACTTATCGTATTAGCATTAAAATTCCCATTTTTTATTGTTTCCCCCCCCCCCCCCCTTATTTGTTATAATAGAGCTACCCACAAAGTTTCAGTCCTTTTGGAGCACTAGAAATGACACTTCCTTCATTAACCCGAAATCTCCCATAAGAATACAAGCCGTATTGCAAATCTCATGCGGTAAGCTGATCGTATTAGCCTCCAAATTCCTATTTTTTTGCGTTTCCCCACCTTATTGGTTATATTAGAGCTAACCACAAAGTTTCAACCCTCTTGGAGCCCTGAAATGGCACTTCATTCATTAACCCGAAATCTCCCCCAAAAATACAAGCCGTGTTGCAAATCTCACGCGGTAAGCTTATCGTATTACCCTTCAAATTCCCATTTTTTATTGTTTCCCCACCTTATTGGTTATAATAGAGCTACCCACAAAGTTTAAGTACTTTTGGAGCACTAGAAATGACACTTCCTTCATTAACCCGAAATCTCCCACAAAAATACAAGCCGTGTTGCAATTCTCACGCTGTAAGCTTATCGTATTAACCTCAAAATTCCAATTTTTTAGCGTTTCCCCACCTTATTGGTTATGTTAGAGGTACCCACAAAGTTTCAGCCTTTTTGGAGCACTAGAAATTACATTTTCTTCATTAACCCGAAATCTCACACAAAAATATAAGGTGTGTTGAAAATATCACGCGGTAAGCTGATCTTATTAGCCTCCAAATTCCTATTTTTTTGCGTTTCCCCACCCTATTGGTTATATTAGAGCTAACCACAAAGTTTCAACCCTCTTGGAGCACTGGAAATGGCACTTCCTTCATTAACCCGAAATCTCCCCAAAAAATACAAGCCGTATTGCAAATCTCATGCGGTAAGCTGATCGTATTAGCCTCCAAATTCCTATTTTTTTGAGTTTCCCCACCTTATTGGTTATATTAGAGCTAACCACAAAGTTTCAACCCTCTTGGAGCACTGAAATGGCACTTCATTCATTAACCCGAAATCTCCCCCAAAAATAAAAGCCGTGTTGCAAATCTCACGCGGTAAGCTTATCGTATTACCCTTCAAATTCCCATTTTTTATTGTTTCCCCACCTTATTGGTTATAATAGAGCTACCCACAAAGTTTAAGTACTTTTGGAGCACTAGAAATGACACTTCCTTCATTAACCCGAAATCTCCCACAAAAATACAAGCCGTGTTGCAATTCTCACGCTGTAAGCTTATCGTATTAACCTCAAAATTCCAATTTTTTAGCGTTTCCCCACCTTATTGGTTATGTTAGAGGTACCCACAAAGTTTCAGCGTTTTTGGAGCACTAGAAATTACATTTTCTTCATTAACCCGAAATCTCACACAAAAATATAAGGTGTGTTGAAAATCTCACGCGGTAAGCTGATCGTATTAGCCTCCAAATTCCTATTTTTTTGCGTTTCCCCACCTTATTGGTTATATTAGAGCTAACCACAAAGTTTCAACCCTCTTGGAGCACTGGAAATGGCACTTCCTTCATTAACACGAAATCTCCCCAAAAAATACAAGCCGTGTTGCAAATCTCACGAGGTAAGCTGATCGTATTAGCCTTCAAATTCCCATTTTTTATTATTTCCCCACCTTATTGGTTATAATAGAGCTACCCACAAAGTTTCAGTCCTTTTGGAGCACTAGAAATGGCACTTCCTTCATTAACCCGAAATCTCCCACAAAAATACAAGCCTTGTTGCAAATCTCACGCGGTAAACTTATCGTATTAGCCTTCAAATTCCCATTTTTTATTGTTCCCCCCCCCCCCCTCCCTTATTGGTTATAATAGAGCTACCCACAAAGTTTCAGTCCTTTTGGAGCACTAGAAATGACACTTTCTTCATTAACCCGAAATTTCCCCAAAAAATACAAGCCGTGTTGCAAATCTCACGTGGTATGCTTATCGTATTAGCCTCCAAATTCCAATTTTTTAGCGTTTCCCCACCTTATTGCTTATGTTAGAGCTACCCACAAAGTTTCAGCCTTTTTGGAGCACTAGAAATGACACTTCCTTCATTAACCCGAAATCTCCCATAGAAATACAAGCTGTGTTGCAAATCTCACGCGGTAAGCTGATCGTATTAGCCTTCAAATTCCTATTTTTTTGCGTTACCCCACCTTATTGGTTATATTAGAGCTAACCACAAAGTTTCAACCCTCTTGGAGCACTGGAAATGGCACTTCCTTCATTAACCCGAAATCTCCCCCAAAAATACAAGCCGTGTTGCAAATCTCACGGGGTAAGATGATCGTATTTGCCTTCAAATTCCCATTTTTTATTATTTCCCCACCTTATTGGTTATAATAGAGCTACCCACAAAGTTTACGTCCTTTTGGAGCACTAGAAATGGCAATTCCTTCATTAACCCGAAATCTCCCACAAAAATACAAGCCGTGTTGAAAATCTCACGCGGTAAGCTTATGGTATTAGCCTCCAAATTCCAATTTTTTAGCGTTTTCCCACCTTATTGATTAGGTTAGAGCTACACAGAAAGTTTCAGCCTTTTTGGAGCACTAGAAATGACACTTCCTTCATTAACCCGAAATCTCCCATAGAAATACAAGCTGTGTTGCAAATCTCACGCGGTAAGCTGATCGTATTAGCCTCCAAATTCCTATTTTTTTGCGTTTCCCCACCTTTATGGTTATATTAGAGCTAACCACAAAGTTTCAACCCTCTTGGAGAACTAGAAATGGCACTTCCTTCATTAACCCGAAATCTCCCCCAAAAATACAAGCCGTGTTGCAAATCTCACGCGGTAAACTTATCGTATTAGCCTTCAAATTCCCATTTTTTATTGTTTCGCCCCCTTATTGTTTATAATAGAGCTACCCAAAAAGTTTCAGTCCTTTTGGAGCACTAGAAATGACACTTCCTTCATTAACCCGAAATCTCCCACAAGAATACAAGCCGTGTTGCAAATCTCATGCGGTAAGCTGATCGTATTAGCCTCCAAATTCCTATTTTTTTGCGTTTTCCCACCTTATTGGTTATATTAGAGCTAACCAAAAAGTTTCAACCCTCTTGGAGCACTAGAAATGGCACTTCATTCATTAACCCGAACTGTCCCCCAAAAATACAAGCCGTATTGCAAATCTCACGCGGTAAGCTTATCGTATTAGCCTTCAAATTCCCATTTTTTATTGTTTCCCCACCTTATTGGTTATAATAGAGCTACCCACAAAGTTTAAGTCCTTTTGGAGCACTAGAAATGACACTTCCTTCATTAACCCGAAATCTCCCACAAAAATACAAGCCGTGTTGCAATTCTCACGCTGTAAGCTTATCGTATTAACCTCAAAATTCCAATTTTTTAGCGTTTCCCCACCTTATTGGTTATGTTATAGGTACCCACAAAGTTTCAGCCTTTTTGGAGCACTAGAAATTACATTTTCTTCATTAACCCGAAATCTCACACAAAAATATAAGGTGTGTTGAAAATCTCACGCGGTAAGCTGATCGTATTAGCCTCCAAATTCCTATTTTTTTGCGTTTCCCCACCCTATTGGTTATATTAGAGCTAACCACAAAGTTTCAACCCTCTTGGAGCACTGGAAATGGCACTTCCTTCATTAACCCGAAATCTCCCCAAAAAATACAAGCCGTATTGCAAATCTCATGCGGTAAGCTGATCGTATTAGCCTCCAAATTCCTATTTTTTTGAGTTTCCCCACCTTATTGGTTATATTAGAGCTAACCACAAAGTTTCAACCCTCTTGGAGCACTGAAATGGCACTTCATTCATTAACCCGAAATCTCCCCCAAAAATACAAGCCGTGTTGCAAATCTCACGCGGTAAGCTTATCGTATTACCCTTCAAATTCCCATTTTTTATTGTTTCCCCACCTTATTGGTTATAATAGAGCTACCCACAAAGTTTAAGTACTTTTGGAGCACTAGAAATGACACTTCCTTCATTAACCCGAAATCTCCCACAAAAATACAAGCCGTGTTGCAATTCTCACGCTGTAAGCTTATCGTATTAACCTCAAAATTCCAATTTTTTAGCGTTTCCCCACCTTATTGGTTATGTTAGAGGTACCCACAAAGTTTCAGCCTTTTTGGAGCACTAGAAATTACATTTTCTTCATTAACCCGAAATCTCACACAAAAATATAAGGTGTGTTGAAAATCTCACGCGGTAAGCTGATCGTATTAGCCTCCAAATTCCTATTTTTTTGCGTTTCCCCACCTTATTGGTTATATTAGAGCTAACCACAAAGTTTCAACCCTCTTGGAGCACTGGAAATGGCACTTCCTTCATTAACCCGAAATCTCCCCAAAAAATACAAGCCGTGTTGCAAATCTCACGAGGTAAGCTGATCGTATTAGCCTTCAAATTCCCATTTTTTATTATTTCCCCACCTTATTTGTTATAATAGAGCTACCCACAAAGTTTCAGTCCTTTTGGAGCACTAGAAATGGCACTTCCTTCATTAACCCGAAATCTCCCACAAAAATACAAGCCGTGTTGCAAATCTCACGCGGTAAACTTATCGTATTAGCCTTCAAATTCCCATTTTTTATTGTTTCCCCCCCCCCTATTGGTTATAATAGAGCTACCCACAAAGTTTCAGTCCTTTTGGAGCACTAGAAATGACACTTTCTTCATTAACCCGAAATTTCCCCAAAAAATACAAGCCGTGTTGCAAATCTCACGTGGTATGCTTATCGTATTAGCCTCCAAATTCCAATTTTTTAGCGTTTCCCCACCTTATTGCTTATGTTAGAGCTACCCACAAAGTTTCAGCCTTTTTGGAGCACTAGAAATGACACTTCCTTCATTAACCCGAAATCTCCCAGAGAAATACAAGCTGTGTTGCAAATCTCACGCGGTAAGCTGATCGTATTAGCCTTCAAATTCCTATTTTTTTGCGTTACCCAGCCTTATTGGTTATATTAGAGCTAACCACAAAGTTTCAACCCTCTTGGAGCACTGGAAATGGCACTTCCTTCATTAACCCGAAATCTCCCCCAAAAATACAAGCCGTGTTGCAAATCTCACGGGGTAAGATGATCGTATTTGCCTTCAAATTCCCATTTTTTATTATTTCCCCACCTTATTGGTTATAATAGAGCTACCCACAAAGTTTACGTCCTTTTGGAGCACTAGAAATGGCAATTCCTTCATTAACCCGAAATCTCCCACAAAAATACAAGCCGTGTTGAAAATCTCACGCGGTAAGCTTATCGTATTAGCCTCCAAATTCCAATTTTTTAGCGTTTTCCCACCTTATTGGTTAGGTTAGAGCTACACAGAAAGTTTCAGCCTTTTTGGAGCACTAGAAATGACACTTCCTTCATTAATCCGAAATCTCCCATATAAATACAAGCTGTGTTGCAAATCTCACGCGGTAAGCTGATCGTATTAGCCTCCAAATTCCTATTTTTTTGCGTTTCCCCACCTTTATGGTTATATTAGAGCTAACCACAAAGTTTCAACCCTCTTGGAGCACTAGAAATGGAACTTCCTTCATTAACCCGAAATCTCCCCCAAAAATACGAGCCGTGTTGCAAATCTCACGCGGTAAACTTATCGTATTAGCCTTCAAATTCCCATTTTTTATTGTTTCGCCCCCTTATTGTTTATAATAGAGCTACCCAAAAAGTTTCAGTCCTTTTGTAGCACTAGAAATGACACTTCCTTCATTAACCCGAAATCTCCCACAAGAATACAAGCCGTGTTGCAAATCTCATGCGGTAAGCTGATCGTATTAGCCTCCAAATTCCTATTTTTTTGCGTTTTCCCACCTTATTGGTTATATTAGAGCTAACCAAAAAGTTTCAACCCTCTTGGAGCACTAGAAATGGCACTTCATTCATTAACCCGAACTGTCCCCCAAAAATACAAGCCGTGTTGCAAATCTCACGCGGTAAGCTTATCGTATTAGCCTTCAAATTCCCATTTTTTATTGTTTCCCCACCTTATTGGTTATAATAGAGCTACCCACAAAGTTTAATTCCTTTTGGAGCACTAGAAATGACACTTTCTTCATTAACCCGAAATTTCCCCAAAAAATACAAGCCGTGTTGCAAATCTCACGTGGTATGCTTATCGTATTAGCCTCCAAATTCCAATTTTTTAGCGTTTCCCCACCTTATTGCTTATGTTAGAGCTACCCACAAAGTTTCAGCCTTTTTGGAGCACTAGAAATGACACTTCCTTCATTAACCCGAAATCTCCCATAGAAATACAAGCTGTGTTGCAAATCTCACGCGGTAAGCTGATCGTATTAGCCTTCAAATTCCTATTTTTTTGCGTTACCCCACCTTATTGGTTATATTAGAGCTAACCACAAAGTTTCAACCCTCTTGGAGCACTGGAAATGGCACTTCCTTCATTAACCCGAAATCTCCCCCAAAAATACAAGCCGTGTTGCAAATCTCACGGGGTAAGATGATCGTATTTGCCTTCAAATTCCCATTTTTTATTATTTCCCCACCTTATTGGTTATAATAGAGCTACCCACAAAGTTTACGTCCTTTTGGAGCACTAGAAATGGCAATTCCTTCATTAACCCGAAATCTCCCACAAAAATACAAGCCGTGTTGAAAATCTCACGCGGTAAGCTTATGGTATTAGCCTCCAAATTCCAATTTTTTAGCGTTTTCCCACCTTATTGGTTAGGTTAGAGCTACACAGAAAGTTTCAGCCTTTTTGGAGCACTAGAAATGACACTTCCTTCATTAACCCGAAATCTCCCATAGAAATACAAGCTGTGTTGCAAATCTCACGCGGTAAGCTGATCGTATTAGCCTCCAAATTCCTATTTTTTTGCGTTTCCCCACCTTTATGGTTATATTAGAGCTAACCACAAAGTTTCAACCCTCTTGGAGCACTAGAAATGGCACTTCCTTCATTAACCCGAAATCTCCCCCAAAAATACAAGCCGTGTTGCAAATCTCACGCGGTAAACTTATCGTATTAGCCTTCAAATTCCCATTTTTTATTGTTTCGCCCCCTTATTGTTTATAACAGAGCTACCCAAAAAGTTTCAGTCCTTTTGGAGCACTAGAAATGACACTTCCTTCATTAACCCGAAATCTCCCACAAGAATACAAGCCGTGTTGCAAATCTCATGCGGTAAGCTGATCGTATTAGCCTCCAAATTCCTATTTTTTTGCGTTTTCCCACCTTATTGGTTATATTAGAGCTAACCAAAAAGTTTCAACCCTCTTGGAGCACTAGAAATGGCACTTCATTCATTAACCCGAACTGTCCCCCAAAAATACAAGCCGTATTGCAAATCTCACGCGGTAAGCTTATCGTATTAGCCTTCAAATTCCCATTTTTTATTGTTTCCCCACCTTATTGGTTATAATAGAGCTACCCACAAAGTTTAAGTCCTTTTGGAGCACTAGAAATGACACTTCTTTCATTAACCCGAAATCTCCCACAAAAATACAAGCCGTGTTGCAATTCTCACGCTGTAAGCTTATCGTATTAACCTCAAAATTCCAATTTTTTAGCGTTTCCCCACCTTATTGGTTATGTTATAGGTACCCACAAAGTTTCAGCCTTTTTGGAGCACTAGAAATTACATTTTCTTCATTAACCCGAAATCTCACACAAAAATATAAGGTGTGTTGAAAATCTCACGCGGTAAGCTGATCGTATTAGCCTCCAAATTCCTATTTTTTTGCGTTTCCCCACCCTATTGGTTATATTAGAGCTAACCACAAAGTTTCAACCCTCTTGGAGCACAGGAAATGGCACTTCCTTCATTAACCCGAAATCTCCCCAAAAAATACAAGCCGTATTGCAAATCTCATGCGGTAAGCTGATCGTATTAGCCTCCAAATTCCTATTTTTTTGAGTTTCCCCACCTTATTGGTTATATTAGAGCTAACCACAAAGTTTCAACCCTCTTGGAGCACTGAAATGGCACTTCATTCATTAACCCGAAATCTCCCCCAAAAATACAAGCCGTGTTGCAAATCTCACGCGGTAAGCTTATCGTATTACCCTTCAAATTCCCATTTTTTATTGTTTCCCCACCTTATTGGTTATAATAGAGCTACCCACAAAGTTTAAGTACTTTTGGAGCACTAGAAATGACACTTCCTTCATTAACCCGAAATCTCCCACAAAAATACAAGCCGTGTTGCAATTCTCACGCTGTAAGCTTATCGTATTAACCTCAAAATTCCAATTTTTTAGCGTTTCCCCACCTTATTGGTTATGTTAGAGGTACCCACAAAGTTTCAGCCTTTTTGGAGCACTAGAAATTACATTTTCTTCATTAACCCGAAATCTCACACAAAAATATAAGGTGTGTTGAAAATCTCACGCGGTAAGCTGATCGTATTAGCCTCCAAATTCCTATTTTTTTGCGTTTCCCCACCTTATTGGTTATATTAGAGCTAACCACAAAGTTTCAACCCTCTTGGAGCACTGGAAATGGCACTTCCTTCATTAACCCGAAATCTCCCCAAAAAATACAAGCCGTGTTGCAAATCTCACGAGGTAAGCTGATCGTATTAGCCTTCAAATTCCCATTTTTTATTATTTCCCCACCTTATTTGTTATAATAGAGCTACCCACAAAGTTTCAGTCCTTTTGGAGCACTAGAAATGACACTTCCTTCATTAACCCGAAATCTCCCACAAAAATACAAGCCGTGTTGCAAATCTCACGCGGTAAACTTATCGTATTAGCCTTCAAATTCCCATTTTTTATTGTTCCCCCCCCCCCCTTATTGGTTATAATAGAGCTACCCACAAAGTTTCAGTCCTTTTGGAGCACTAGAAATGACACTTTCTTCATTAACCCGAAATTTCCCCAAAAAATACAAGCCGTGTTGCAAATCTCACGTGGTATGCTTATCGTATTAGCCTCCAAATTCCAATTTTTTAGCGTTTCCCCACCTTATTGCTTATGTTAGAGCTACCCACAAAGTTTCAGCCTTTTTGGAGCACTAGAAATGACACTTCCTTCATTAACCCGAAATCTCCCATTGAAATACAAGCTGTGTTGCAAATCTCACGCGGTAAGCTGATCGTATTAGCCTTCAAATTCCTATTTTTTTACGTTACCCCACCTTATTGGTTATATTAGAGCTAACCACAAAGTTTCAACCCTCTTGGAGCACTGGAAATGGCACTTCCTTCATTAACCCGAAATCTCCCCCAAAAATACAAGCCGTGTTGCAAATCTCACGGGGTAAGATGATCGTATTTGCCTTCAAATTCCCATTTTTTATTATTTCCCCACCTTATTGGTTATAATAGAGCTACCCACAAAGTTTACGTCCTTTTGGAGCACTAGAAATGGCAATTCCTTCATTAACCCGAAATCTCCCACAAAAATACAAGCCGTGTTGAAAATCTCACGCGGTAAGCTTATCGTATTAGCCTCCAAATTCCAATTTTTTAGCGTTTTCCCACCTTATTGGTTAGGTTAGAGCTACCCAGAAAGTTTCAGCCTTTTTGGAGCACTAGAAATGACACTTCCTTCATTAACCCGAAATCTCCCATAGAAATACAAGCTGTGTTGCAAATCTCACGCGGTAAGCTGATCGTATTAGCCTCCAAATTCCTATTTTTTTGCGTTTCCCAACCTTTATGGTTATATTAGAGCTAACCACAAAGTTTCAACCCTCTTGGAGCACTAGAAATGGCACTTCCTTCATTAACCCGAAATCTCCCCCAAAAATACAAGCCGTGTTGCAAATCTCACGCGGTAAACTTATCGTATTAGCCTTCAAATTCCCATTTTTTATTGTTTCGCCCCCTTATTGTTTATAATAGAGCTACCCAAAAAGTTTCAGTCCTTTTGGAGCACTAGAAATGACACTTCCTTCATTAACCCGAAATCTCCCACAAGAATACAAGCCGTGTTGCAAATCTCATGCGGTAAGCTGATCGTATTAGCCTCCAAATTCCTATTTTTTTGCGTTTTCCCACCTTATTGGTTATATTAGAGCTAACCACAAAGTTTCAACCCTCTTGGAGCACTAGAAATGGCACTTCCTTCATTAACCCGAAATCTCCCCCAAAAATACAAGCCGTGTTGCAAATCGCACGCGGTAAACTTATCGTATAAGCCTTCAAATTCCCATTTTTTATTGTTTCGCCCCCTTATTGTTTATAATAGAGCTACCCAAAAAGTTTCACTCCTTTTGGAGCACTAGAAATGACACTTCCTTCATTAACCCGAAATCTCCCATAGAAATACAAGCTGTGTTGCAAATCTCACGCGGTAAGCTGATCGTATTAGCCTCCAAATTCCTATTTTTTTGCGTTTCCCAACCTTTATGGTTATATTAGAGCTAACCACAAAGTTTCAACCCTCTTGGAGCACTAGAAATGGCACTTCCTTCATTAACCCGAAATCTCCCCCAAAAATACAAGCCGTGTTGCAAATCTCACGCGGTAAGCTTATCGTATTAGCCTTCAAATTCCCATTTTTTATTGTTTCCCCACCTTATTGGTTATAATAGAGCTACCCACAAAGTTTAAGTCCTTTTGGAGCACTAGAAATGACACTTCCTTCATTAACCCGAAATCTCCCACAAAAATACAAGCCGTGTTGCAAATCTCACGTTGTAAGCTTATCGTATTAACCTCAAAATTCCAATTTTTTAGCGTTTCCCCACCTTATTGGTTATGTTAGAGGTACCCACAAAGTTTCAGCCTTTTTGGAGCACTAGAAATTACACTTCCTTCATTAACCCGAAATCTCCCACAAAAATACTAGCTGTGTTGAAAATCTCACGCGGTAAGCTGATCATATTAGCCTCCAAATTCCTATTTTTTTGCGTTTCCCCTCCTTATTGGTTATATTAGAGCTAACTACAAAGTTTCAACCCTCTTGGAGCACTGGAAATGGCACTTCCTTCAGTAACCCGAAATCTCCCCAAAAAATACAAGCCGTGTTGCAAATCTCACGAGGTAAGCTGATCGTATTAGTCTTCAAATTCCCATTTTATATTATTTCCCGACCTTATTGGTTATAATAGAGCTACCCACAAAGTTTAAGTCCTTTTGGAGCACTAGAAATGGCACTTCCTTCATTAACCCGAAATTTCCCCAAAAAATACAAGCCGTGTTGCAAATCTCACGCGGTAAGCTTATCGTATTAGCCTCCAAATTCCAATTTTTTAGCGTTTCCCCAACTTATTGGTTATGTTAGAGCTACCCACAAAGTTTCAGCCTTTTTGGAGCACTAGAAATGACACTTCCTTCATTAACCCGAAATCTCCCATACAAATACAAGCTGTGTTGCAAATCTCACGCGGTAAGCTGATCGTATTAGCCTCCAAATTCCTATTTTTTTGCGTTTCCCCACCTTATTGGTTATATTAGAGCTAACCACAAAGTTTCAACCCTCTTGGAGCACTGGAAATGGCACTTCCTTCATTAACCCGAAATCTCCCCCAAAAATACAAGCCGTGTTGCAAATCTCACGCGGTAAGCTTATCGTACTAGCCTCCAAATTTCAATTTTTTAGCGTTTTCCCACCTTATTGGTTAGGTTAGAGCTACCCAGAAAGTTTATGCCTTTTTGGAGCACTAGAAATGACACTTCCTTCATTAACCCGAAATCTCCCATAGAAATACAAGCTGTGTTGCAAATCTCACGCGGTAAGCTGATCGTATTAGCCTCCAAATTCCTATTTTTTTGCGTTTCCCAACCTTTATGGTTATATTAGAGCTAACCACAAAGTTTCAACCCTCTTGGAGCACTAGAAATGGCACTTCCTTCATTAACCCGAAATCTCCCCCAAAAATACAAGCCGTGTTGCAAATCTCACGCGGTAAACTTATCGTATTAGCCTTCAAATTCCCATTTTTTATTGTTTCGCCCCCTTATTGTTTATAATAGAGCTACCCAAAAAGTTTCAGTCCTTTTGGAGCACTAGAAATGACACTTCCTTCATTAACCCGAAATCTCCCACAAGAATACAAGCCGTGTTGCAAATCTCATGCGGTAAGCTGATCGTATTAGCCTCCAAATTCCTATTTTTTTGCGTTTCCCCACCTTTATGGTTATATTAGAGCTAACCACAAAGTTTCAACCCTCTTGGAGCACTAGAAATGGCACTTCCTTCATTAACCCGAAATCTCCCCCAAAAATACAAGCCGTGTTGCAAATCTCACGCGGTAAACTTATCGTATAAGCCTTCAAATTCCCATTTTTTATTGTTTCGCCCCCTTATTGTTTATAATAGAGCTACCCAAAAAGTTTCACTCTTTTTGGAGCACTAGAAATGACACTTCCTTCATTAACCCGAAATCTCCCACAAGAATACAAGCCGTGTTGCAAATCTCATGCGGTAAGCTGATCGTATTAGCCTCCAAATTCCTATTTTTTTGCGTTTTCCCACCTTATTGGTTATATTAGAGCTAACCAAAAAGTTTCAACCCTCTTGGAGCACTAGAAATGGAACTTCATTAATTAACCCGAACTGTCCCCCAAAAATACAAGCCGTGTTGCAAATCTCACGCGGTAAGCTTATCGTATTAGCCTTCAAATTCCCATTTTTTATTGTTTCCCCACCTTATTGGTTATAATAGAGCTACCCACAAAGTTTAAGTCCTTTTGGAGCACTAGAAATGACAGTTCCTTCATTAACCCGAAATCTCCCACAAAAATACAAGCCGTGTTGCAAATCTCACGCTGTAAGCTTATCGTATTAACCTCAAAATTCCAATTTTTTAGCGTTTCCCCACCTTATTGGTTATGTTAGAGGTACCCACAAAGTTTCAGCCTTTTTGGAGCACTAGAAATTACACTTCCTTCATTAACCCGAAATCTCCCACAAAAATACTAGCTGTGTTGAAAATCTCACGCGGTAAGCTGATCATATTAGCCTCCAAATTCCTATTTTTTTGCGTTTCCCCACCTTATTGGTTATATTAGAGCTAACTACAAAGTTTCAACCCTCTTGGAGCACTGGAAATGGCACTTCCTTCAGTAACCCGAAATCTCCCCAAAAAATACAAGCCGTGTTGCAAATCTCACGAGGTAAGCTGATCGTATTAGTCTTCAAATTCCCATTTTATATTATTTCCCGACCTTATTGGTTATAATAGAGCTACCCACAAAGTTTAAGTCCTTTTGGAGCACTAGAAATGGCACTTCCTTCATTAACCCGAAATTTCCCCAAAAAATACAAGCCGTGTTGCAAATCTCACGCGGTAAGCTTATCGTATTAGCCTCCAAATTCCAATTTTTTAGCGTTTCCCCAACTTATTGGTTATGTTAGAGCTACCCACAAAGTTTCAGCCTTTTTGGAGCACTAGAAATGACACTTCCTTCATTAACCCGAAATCTCCCATACATATACAAGCTGTGTTGCAAATCTCACGCGGTAAGCTGATCGTATTAGCCTCCAAATTCCTATTTTTTTGCGTTTCCCCACCTTATTGGTTATATTAGAGCTAACCACAAAGTTTCAACCCTCTTGGAGCACTGGAAATGGCACTTCCTTCATTAACCCGAAATCTCCCCCAAAAATACAAGCCGTGTTGCAAATCTCACGCGGTAAGCTTATCGTACTAGCCTCCAAATTTCAATTTTTTAGCGTTTTCCCACCTTATTGGTTAGGTTAGAGCTACCCAGAAAGTTTATGCCTTTTTGGAGCACTAGAAATGACACTTCCTTCATTAACCCGAAATCTCCCATAGAAATACAAGCTGTGTTGCAAATCTCACGCGGTAAGCTGATCGTATTAGCCTCCAAATTCCTATTTTTTTGCGTTTCCCCACCTTTATGGTTATATTAGAGCTAACCACAAAGTTTCAACCCTCTTGGAGCACTAGAAATGGCACTTCCTTCATTAACCCGAAATCTCCCCCAAAAATACAAGCCGTGTTGCAAATCTCACGCGGTAAACTTATCGTATAAGCATTCAAATTCCCATTTTTTATTGTTTCGCCCCCTTATTGTTTATAATAGAGCTACCCAAAAAGTTTCACTCTTTTTGGAGCACTAGAAATGACACTTTCTTCATTAACCCGAAATCTCCCACAAGAATACAAGCCGTGTTGCAAATCTCATGCGGTAAGCTGATCGTATTAGCCTCCAAATTCCTATTTTTTTGCGTTTTCCCACCTTATTGGTTATATTAGAGCTAACCAAAAAGTTTCAACCCTCTTGGAGCACTAGAAATGGAACTTCATTAATTAACCCGAACTGTCCCCCAAAAATACAAGCCGTGTTGCAAATCTCACGCGGTAAGCTTATCGTATTAGCCTTCAAATTCCCATTTTTTATTGTTTCCCCACCTTATTGGTTATAATAGAGCTACCCACAAAGTTTAAGTCCTTTTGGAGCACTAGAAATGACAGTTCCTTCATTAACCCGAAATCTCCCACAAAAATACAAGCCGTGTTGCAAATCTCACGCTGTAAGCTTATCGTATTAACCTCAAAATTCCAATTTTTTAGCGTTTCCCCACCTTATTGGTTATGTTAGAGGTACCCACAAAGTTTCAGCCTTTTTGGAGCACTAGAAATTACACTTCCTTCATTAACCCGAAATCTCCCACAAAAATACTAGCTGTGTTGAAAATCTCACGCGGTAAGCTGATCATATTAGCCTCCAAATTCCTATTTTTTTGCGTTTCCCCACCTTATTGGTTATATTAGAGCTAACTACAAAGTTTCAACCCTCTTGGAGCACTGGAAATGGCACTTCCTTCAGTAACCCGAAATCTCCCCAAAAAATACAAGCCGTGTTGCAAATCTCACGAGGTAAGCTGATCGTATTAGTCTTCAAATTCCCATTTTATATTATTTCCCGACCTTATTGGTTATAATAGAGCTACCCACAAAGTTTAAGTCCTTTTGGAGCACTAGAAATGGCACTTATTGGTAAACTTATCGTATAAGCCTTCAAATTCCCATTTTTTATTGTTTTGCCCCCTTATTGTTTATAATAGAGCTACCCAAAAAGTTTCACTCCTTTTGGAGCACTAGAAATGACACTTCCTTCATTAACCCGAAATCTCCCACAAGAATACAAGCCGTATTGCAAATCTCATGCGGTAAGCTGATCGTATTAGCCTCCAAATTCCTATTTTTTTGCGTTTCCCCACCTTATTGGTTATATTAGAGCTAACCACAAAGTTTCAACCCTCTTGGAGCACTGAAATGGCACTTCATTCATTAACCCGAAATCTCCCCCAAAAATACAAGCCGTGTTGCAAATCTCACGCGGTAAGCTTATCGTATTACCCTTCAAATTCCCATTTTTTATTGTTTCCCCACCTTATTGGTTATAATAGAGCTACCCACAAAGTTTAAGTACTTTTGGAGCACTAGAAATGACACTTCCTTCATTAACCCGAAATCTCCCACAAAAATACAAGCCGTGTTGCAATTCTCACGCTGTAAGCTTATCGTATTAACCTCAAAATTCCAATTTTTTAGCGTTTCCCCACCTTATTGGTTATGTTAGAGGTACCCACAAAGTTTCAGCCTTTTTGGAGCACTAGAAATTACATTTTCTTCATTAACCCGAAATCTCACACAAAAATATAAGGTGTTTTGAAAATCTCACGCGGTAAGCTGATCGTATTAGCCTCCATATTCCTATTTTTTTGAGTTTCCCCACCGTATTGGTTATATTAGAGCTAACCACAAAGTTTCAACCCTCTTGGAGCACTGGAAATGGCACTTCCTTCATTAACCCGAAATCTCCCCAAAAAATACAAGCCGTATTGCAAATCTCATGCGGTAAGCTGATCGTATTAGCCTCCAAATTCCTATTTTTTTGAGTTTCCCCACCTTATTGTTTATATTAGAGCTAACCACAAAGTTTCAACCCTCTTGGAGCACTGAAATGGCACTTCATTCATTAACCCGAAATCTCCCCCAAAAATACAAGCCGAGTTGCAAATCTGACGCGGTAAGCTTATCGTATTACCCTTCAAATTCCCATTTTTTATTGTTTCCCCACCTTATTGGTTATAATAGAGCTACCCACAAAGTTTAAGTACTTTTGGAGCACTAGAAATGACACTTCCTTCATTAACCCGAAATCTCCCACAAAAATACAAGCCGTGTTGCAATTCTCACGCTGTAAGCTTATCGTATTAACCTCAAAATTCCAATTTTTTAGCGTTTCCCCACCTTATTGGTTATGTTAGAGGTACCCACAAAGTTTCAGCCTTTTTGGAGCACTAGAAATTACATTTTCTTTATTAACCGAAATCTCACACAAAAATATAAGGTGTGTTGAAAATCTCACGCGGTAAGCTGATCGTATTAGCCTCCAAATTCCTATTTTTTTGCGTTTCCCCACCTTATTGGTTATATTAGAGCTAACCACAAAGTTTCAACCCTCTTGGAGCACTGGAAATGGCACTTCCTTCATTAACCCGAAATCTCCACAAAAAATACAAGCCGTGTTGCAAATCTCACGAGGTAAGCTGATCGTATTAGCCTTCAAATTCCTATTTTTTATTATTTCCCCACCTTATTGGTTATAATAGAGCTACCCACAAAGTTTCAGTCCTTTTGGAGCACTAGAAATGGCACTTCCTTCATTAACCCAAAATCTCCCAGAAAAATACAAGCCGTGTTGCAAATCTCACGCGGTAAACTTATCGTATTAGCCTTCAAATTCCCATTTTTTATTGTTTCCCCCCCCCCTTATTGGTTATAATAGAGCTACCCACAAAGTTTCAGTCCTTTTGGAGCACTAGAAATGACACTTTCTTCATTAACCCGAAATTTCCCCAAAAAATACAAGCCGTGTTGCAAATCTCACGTGGTATGCTTATCGTATTAGCCTCCAAATTCCAATTTTTTAGCGTTTCCCCACCTTATTGCTTATGTTAGAGCTACCCACAAAGTTTCAGCCTTTTTGGAGCACTAGAAATGACACTTCCTTCATTAACCCGAAATCTCCCATAGAAATACAAGCTGTGTTGCAAATCTCACGCGGTAAGCTGATCGTATTAGCCTTCAAATTCCTATTTTTTTGCGTTACCCCACCTTATTGGTTATATTAGAGCTAAACACAAAGTTTCAACCCTCTTGGAGCACTGGAAATGGCACTTCCTTTATTAACCCGAAATCTCCCCCAAAAATACAAGCCGTGTTGCAAATCTCACGGGGTAAGATGATCGTATTTGCCTTCAAATTCCCATTTTTTATTATTTCCCCACCTTATTGGTTATAATAGAGCTACCCACAAAGTTTACGTCCTTTTGGAGCACTAGAAATGGCAATTCCTTCATTAACCCGAAATCTCCCACAAAAATACAAGCCGTGTTGAAAATCTCACGCGGTAAGCTTATCGTATTAGCCTCCAAATTCCAATTTTTTAGCGTTTTCCCACCTTATTGGTTAGGTTAGAGCTACCCAGAAAGTTTCAGCCTTTTTGGAGCACTAGAAATTACACTTCCTTCATTAACCCGAAATCTCCCATAGAAATACAAGCTGTGTTGCAAATCTCACGCGGTAAGCTGATCGTATAAGCCTCCAAATTCCTATTTTTTTGCGTTTCCCCACCTTTATGGTTATATTAGAGCTAACCACAAAGTTTCAACCCTCTTGGAGCACTAGAAATGGCATTTCCTTCATTAACCCGAAATCTCCCCCAAAAATACAAGCCGTGTTGCAAATCTCACGCGGTAAACTTATCGTATTAGCCTTCAAATTCCAATTTTTTATTGTTTCGCCCCCTTATTGTTTATAATAGAGCTACCCAAAAAGTTTCAGTCCTTTTGGAGCACTAGAAATGACACTTCCTTCATTAACCCGAAATCTCCCACAAGAATACAAGCCGTGTTGCAAATCTCATGCGGTAAGCTGATCGTATTAGCCTCCAAATTCCTATTTTTTTGCGTTTTCCCACCTTATTGGTTATATTAGAGCTAACCAAAAAGTTTTAACCCTCTTGGAGCACTAGAAATGGCACTTCATTCATTAACCCGAACTGTCCCCCAAAAATACAAGCCGTGTTGCAAATCTCACGCGGTAAGCTTATTGTATTAGCCTTCAAATTCCCATTTTTTATTGTTTCCCCACCTTATTGGTTATAATAGAGCTACCCACAAAGTTTAAGTCCTTTTGGAGCACAAGAAATGACACTTCCTTCATTAACCCGAAATCTCCCACAAAAATACAAGCCGTGTTGCAAATCTCACGTTGTAAGCTTATCGTATTAACCTCAAAATTCCAATTTTTTAGCGTTTCCCCACCTTATTGGTTATGTTAGAGGTACCCACAAAGTTTCAGCCTTTTTGGAGCACTAGAAATTACACTTCCTTCATTAACCCGAAATCTCCCACAAAAATACTAGCTGTGTTGAAAATCTCACGCGGTAAGCTGATCATATTAGCCTCCAAATTCCTATTTTTTTGCGTTTCCCCACCTTTTTGGTTATATTAGAGCTAACCACAAAGTTTCAACCCTCTTGGAGCACTGGAAATGGCACTTCCTTCATTAACCCGAAATCTCCGCAAAAAATACAAGCCGTGTTGCAAATCTCACGACGTAAGCTGATCGTATTAGTCTTCAAATTCCCATTTTTTATTATTTCCCCACCTTATTGGTTATAATAGAGCTACCCACAAAGTTTAAGTCCTTTTGGAGCACTAGAAATGGCATTTCCTTCATTAACCCGAAATCTCCCCAAAAAATACAAGCCGTGTTGCAAATCTCACGAGGTAAGCTGATCGTATTAGTCTTCAAATTCCCATTTTTTATTATTTCCTCACCTTATTGGTTATAATAGAGCTACCCACAAAATTTAAGTCCTTTTGGAGCACTAGAAATGGCACTTCCTTCATTAACCCGAAATCTCCCATAAAAATACAAGCCGTGTTGCAAATCTCACGCGGTAAGCTTATCGTATTAGCCTCCAAATTCCAATTTTTCAGCGTTTCCCCATCTTATTGGTTATGTTAGAGCTACCCACAAAGTTTCAGCCTTTTTGGAGCACTAGAAATGACACTTCCTTCATTAACCCGAAATCTCCCATAGAAATACAAGTTGGGTTGCAAATCTCACGCGGTAAGCTGATCGTATTAGCCTCCAAATTCCTATTTTTTTGTGTTTCCCCACCTTTGTGGTTATATTAGAGCTAACCACAAAGTTTCAACCCTCTTGGAGCACTAGAAATGGCACTTCCTTCATTAACCCGAAATCTCTCCCAAAAATACAAGCCGTGTTGCAAATCTCACGCGGTAAACTTATCGTATTAGCATTCAAATTCCCATTTTTTATTGTTTCCCCCCCCCCCCCCCACCCTTATTGGTTATAATAGAGCTACCCACAAAGTTTCAGTCCTTTTGGAGCACTAGAAATGACACTTCCTTCATTAACCCGAAATCTCCACAAGAATACAAGCCGTATTGTAAATCTCATGCGGTAAGCTGATCGTATTAGCCTCCAAATTCCTATTTTTTTGCGTTTCCCCACCTTATTAGTTATATTAGAGCTAACCACAAAGTTTCAACCCTCTTGGAGCACTGAAATGGCACTTCATTCATTAACCCGAAATCTCCCCCAAAAATACAAGCCGTGTTGCAAATCTCACGCGGTAAGCTTATCGTATTACCCTTTAAATTCCCATTTTTTATTGTTTCCCCACCTTATTGGTTATAATAGAGCTACCCACAAAGTTTAAGTACTTTTGGAGCACTAGAAATGACACTTCCTTCATTAACCCGAAATCTCCCACAAAAATACAAGCCGTGTTGCAATTCTCACGCTGTAAGCTTATCGTATTAACCTCAAAATTCCAATTTTTTAGCGTTTCCCCACCTTATAGGTTATGTTAGAGGTACCCACAAAGTTTCAGCCTTTTTGGAGCACTAGAAATTACATTTTCTTCATTAACCCGAAATCTCACACAAAAATAGAAGGTGTGTTGAAAATCTCACGCGGTAAGCTGATCGTATTAGCCTCCAAATTCCTATTTTTTTGCGTTTCCCCACCTTATTGGTTATATTAGAGCTAACCAAAAAGTTTCAACCCTCTTGGAGCACTGGAAATGGCACTTCCTTCATTAATCCGAAATCTCCCCAAAAAATACAAGCCGTGTTGCAAATCTCACGAGGTAAGCTGATCGTATTAGCCTTCAAATTCCCATTTTTTATTATTTCCCCACCTTATTGGTTATAATAGAGCTACCCACAAAGTTTCAGTCCTTTTGGAGCACTAGAAATGGCACATCCTTCATTAACCCGAAATCTCCCACAAAAATACAAGCCGTGTTGCAAATCTCACGCGGTAAACTTATCGTATTAGTCTTCAAATTCCCATTTTTTATTGTTTCCCCCCCCCCCCCCTTATTGGTTATAATAGAGCTACCCATAAAGTTTCAGTCCTTTTGGAGCACTAGAAATGACACTTCCTTCATTAACCCGAAATCTCCCACAAGAATACAAGCCGTATTGCAAATCTCATGCGGTAAGCTGATCGTATTAGCCTCCAAATTCCTATTTTTTTGCGTTTCCCCACCTTATTGGTTATAATAGAGCTACCCACAAAGTTTCAGCCTTTTTGGAGCACTAAAAATGACACTTCCTTCATTAACCCGAAATCTCCCACAAAAATACAAGCTGTGTTGCAAATCTCACGCGGTAAGCTGATCGTATTAGCCTCCAAATTCCTATTTTTTTGCGTTTCACCACCTTATTGGTTATATTAGAGCTAACCACAAAGTTTCAACCCTCTTGGAGCACTGGAAATGGCACTTCATTCATTAACCCGAAATCTCCCCCAAAAATACAAGTCGTGTTGCAAATCTCACGAGGTAAGCTTATCGTATTACCCTTCAAATTCCCATTTTTTATTGTTTCCCCACCTTATTGGTTATAATAGAGCTACCCACAAAGTTTAAGTACTTTTGGATCACTAGAAATGACACTTCCTTCATTAACCCGAAATCTCCCACAAAAATATAAGCCGTGTTGCAAATCTCACGCTGTAAACTTATCGTATTAACCTCAAAATTCCAATTTTTTAGCGTTTCCCGACCTTATTGGTTATGTTAGAGGTACCCACAAAGTTTCAGCCTTTTTGGAGCACTAGAAATTACATTTTCTTCATTAACCCGAAATCTCACACAAAAATATAAGGTGTGTTGAAAATCTCACGCGGTAAGCTGATAGTATTAGCCTCCAAATTCCTATTTTTTTGCGTTTCCCCACCTTATTGGTTATATTAGAGCTAACCACAAAGTTTCAACCCTCTTGGAGCACTGGAAATGGCACTTCCTTCATTAACCCGAAATCTCCCCAAAAAATACAAGCCGTGTTGCAAATCTCACGAGGTAAGCTGATCGTATTAGCCTTCAAATTCCCATTTTTTATTATTTCCCCACCTTATTGGTTATAATAGAGCTACCCACAAAGTTTAAGTCCTTTTGGAGCACTAGAAATGACACTTCCTTCATTAACCCGAAATCTCCCCAAAAAATACAAGCCGTGTTGCAAATCTCACGCGGTAAGCTTATCGTATTAGCCTCCAAATTCCAATTTTTTAGCGTTTCCCCACCTTATTGGTTATGTTAGAGCTACCCACAAAGTTTCAGCCTTTTTGGAGCACTAGAAATGACACTTCCTTCATTAACCCGAAATCTCCCATAGAAATATAAGCTGTGTTGCAAATCTCACCCGGTAAGCTGATCGTATTAGCCTCCAAATTCCTATTTTTTTGCGTTTCCCCACCTTATTTGTTATATTAGAGCTAACCACAAAGTTTCAACCCTCTTGGAGCACTGGAAATGGCACTTCCTTCATTAACCCGAAATCTCCCCCAAAAATACAAGCCGTGTTGCAAATCTCACGGGGTAAGATGATCGTATTTGCCTTAAAATTCCCATTTTTTATTATTTCCCCACCTTATTGGTTATAATAGAGCTACCCACAAAGTTTACGTCCTTTTGGAGCACTAGAAATGGAACTTCTTTCATTAACCCGAAATCTCCCACAAAAATACAAGCCGTGTTGCAAATCTCACGCCGTAAGCTTATCGTATTAGCCTCCAAATTCAAATTTTTTAGCGTTTTCCCACCTTATTGGTTAGGTTAGAGCTACCCAGAAAGTTTCAGCCTTTTTGGAGCACTAGAAATGACACTTCCTTCATTAACCCGAAATCTCCCATAGAAATACAAGCTGTGTTGCAAATGTCACGCGGTAAGCTGATCGTATTAGCCTCCAAATTCCTATTTTTTTGCGTTTCCCCACCTTTATGGTTATATTAGAGCTAACCACAAAGTTTCAACCCTCTTGGAGCACTAGAAATGGCACTTCCTTCATTAACCCGAAATCTCCCCCAAAAATACAAGCCGTGTTGCAAATCTCACGCGGTAAACTTATCGTATTAGCCTTCAAATTCCCATTTTTTATTGTTTCGCCCCCTTATTGTTTATAATAGAGCTACCCAAAAAGTTTCAGTCCTTTTGGAGCACTAGAAATGACACTTCCTTCATTAACCCGAAATCTCCCACAAGAATACAAGCCGTGTTGCAAATCTCATGCGGTAAGCTGATCGTATTAGCCTCCAAATTCCTTTTTTTTCACGTTTTCCCACCTTATTGGTTATATTAGAGCTAACCAAAAAGTTTCAACCCTCTTGGAGCACTAGAAATGGCACTTCATTCATTAACCCGAACTCTCACCCAAAAATACAAGCCGTGTTGCAAATCTCACGCGGTAAGCTTATCGTATTAGCCTTCAAATTCCCATTTTTTATTGTTTCCCCACCTTATTGGTTATAATAGAGCTACCCACAAAGTTTAAGTCCTTTTGGAGCACTAGAAATGACACTTCCTTCATTAACCCGAAATCTCCCACAAAAATACAAGCCGTGTTGCAAATCTCACGCTGTAAGCTTATCGTATTAACCTCAAAATTCAGATTTTTTAGCGTTTGCCCACCTTATTGGATATGTTATAGGTACCCACAAAGTTTCAGCCTTTTTGGAGCACTAGAAATTACACTTCCTTCATTAACCCGAAATCTCCCACAAAAATACAAGCTGTGTTGAAAATCTCACGCGGTAAGCTGATCGTATTAGCCTCCAAATTCCTATTTTTTTGCGTTTCCCCACCTTTTTGGTTATATTAGAGCTAACCACAAAGTTTAAACCCTCTTGGAGCACTGGAAATGGCACTTCCTTCATTAACCCGAAATCTCCCCAAAAAATACAAGCCGTGTTGCAAATCTCACGAGGTAAGCTGATCGTATTAGTCTTCAAATTCTCATTTTTTATTATTTCCCCACCTTATTTGTTATAATAGAGCTACCCACAAAGTTTAAGTCCTTTTGGAGCACTAGAAATGGCACTTCCTTCATTAACCCGAAATCTCCCCAAAAAATACAAGCCGTGTTGCAAATCTCACGAGGTAAGCTGATCGTATTAGTCTTCAAATTCCCATTTTTTATTATTTCCCCACCTTATTGGTTATAATAGAGCTACCCACAAAGTTTAAGTCCTTTTGGAGCACTAGAAATGGCACTTCCTTCATTAACCCGAAATCTCCCACAAAAATACAAGCCGTGTTGCAAATCTCACGCGGTAAGCTTATCGTATTAGCCTCCAAATTCCAATTTTTTAGCGTTTCCCCATCTTATTGGTTATGTTAGAGCTACCCACAAAGTTTCAGCCTTTTTGGAGCACTAGAAATGACACTTCCTTCATTAACCCGAAATCTCCCATAGAAATACAAGTTGTGTTGCAAATCTCACGCGGTAAGCTGATCGTATTAGCCTCCAAATTCCTATTTTTTTGCGTTTCCCCACCTTTATGGTTATATTAGAGCTAACCACAAAGTTTCAACCCTCTTGGAGCACTAGAAATGACACTTCCTTCATTAACCCGAAATCTCCCACAAAAATACAAGCCGTGTTGCAAATCTCACGTTGTAAGCTTATCGTATTAACCTCAAAATTCCAATTTTTTAGCGTTTCCCCACCTTATTGGTTATGTTAGAGGTACCCACAAAGTTTCAGCCTTTTTGGAGCACTAGAAATTACACTTCCTTCATTAACCCGAAATCTCCCACAAAAATACAAGCTGTGTTGAAAATCTCACGGGGTAAGCTGATCATATTAGCCTCCAAATTCCTATTTTTTTGCGTTTCCCCACCTTTTTGGTTATATTAGAGCTAACCACAAAGTTTTAACCCTCTTGGAGCACTGGAAATGGCACTTCCTTCATTAACCCGAAATCTCCGCAAAAAATACAAGCCGTGTTGCAAATCTCACGAGGTAAGCTGATCGTATTAGTCTTCAAATTCCCATTTTTTATTATTTCCCCACCTTATTGGTTATAATAGAGCTAACCACAAAGTTTAAGTTCTTTTGGAGCACTAGAAATGGCATTTCCTTCATTAACCCGAAATCTCCCCAAAAAATACAAGCCGTGTTGCAAATCTCACGAGGTAAGCTGATCGTATTAGTCTTCAAATTCCCATTTTTTATTATTTCCCCACCCTATTGGTTATAATAGAGCTACCCACAAAATTTAAGTCCTTTTGGAGCACTAGAAATGGCACTTCCTTCATTAACCCGAAATCTCCCACAAAAATACAAGCCGTGTTGCAAATCTTACGCGGTAAGCTTATCGTATTAGCCTCCAAATTCCAATTTTTTAGCGTTTCCCCATCTTATTGGTTAAGTTAGAGCTACCCACAAAGTTTCAGCCTTTTTGGAGCACTAGAAATGACACTTCCTTCATTAACCCGAAATCTCCCATAGAAATACAAGTTGGGTTGCAAATCTCACGCGGTAAGCTGATCGTATTAGCCTCCAAATTCCTATTTTTTTGTGTTTCCCCACCTTTATGGTTATATTAGAGCTAACCACAAAGTTTCAACCCTCTTGGAGCACTAGAAATGGCACTTCCTTCATTAACCCGAAATCTCCCCCAAAAATACAAGCCGTGTTGCAAATCTCACGCGGTAAACTTATCGTATTAGCATTCAAATTCCCATTTTTTATTGTTTCCCCCCCCCCTCCTTATTGGTTATAATAGAGCTACCCACAAAGTTTCAGTCCTTTTGCAGCACTAGAAATGACACTTCCTTCATTAACCCGAAATCTCCCACAAGAATACAAGCCGTATTGTAAATCTCATGCGGTAAGCTGATCGTATTAGCCTCCAAATTCCTATTTTTTTGCGTTTCCCCACCTTATTGGTTATATTAGAGCTAACCACAAAGTTTCAACCTTCTTGGAGCACTGAAATGGCACTTCATTCATTAACCCGAAATCTCCCCCAAAAATACAAGCCGTGTTGCAAATCTCACGCGGTAAGCTTATCGTATTACCCTTCAAATTCCCATTTTTTATTGTTTCCCCACCTTATTTGTTATAATAGAGCTACCCACAAAGTTTAAGTACTTTTGGAGCACTAGAAATGACACTTCCTTCATTAACCCGAAATCTCCCACAAAAATACAAGCCGTGTTGCAATTCTCACGCTGTAAGCTTATCGTATTAACCTCAAAATTCCAATTTTTTAGCGTTTCCCCACCTTATTGGTTATGTTAGAGGTACCCACAAAGTTTCAGCCTTTTTGGAGCACTAGAAATTACATTTTCTTCATTAACCCGAAATCTCACACAAAAATAGAAGGTGTGTTGAAAATCTCACGCGGTAAGCTGATCGTATTAGCCTCCAAATTCCTATTTTTTTGCGTTTCCCCACCTTATTGGTTATATTAGAGCTAACCACAAAGTTTCAACCCTCTTGGAGCACTGGAAATGGCACTTCCTTCATTAATCCGAAATCTCCCCAAAAAATACAAACCGTGTTGCAAATCTCACGAGGTAAGCTGATCGTATTAGCCTTCAAATTCCCATTTTTTTATTATTTCCCCACCTTATTGGTTATAATAGAGCTACCCACAAAGTTTCAGTCCTTTTGGAGCACTAGAAATGGCACATTCTTCATTAACCCGAAATCTCCCACAAAAATACAAGCCGTGTTGCAAATCTCACGCGGTAAACTTATCGTATTAGTCTTCAAATTCCCATTTTTTATTGTTTCCCCCACCCCCCCCCCCCTTATTGGTTATAATAGAGCTACCCACAAAGTTTCAGTCCTTTTGGAGCACTAGAAATGACACTTCCTTCATTAACCCGAAATCTCCCACAAGAATACAAGCCGTATTGCAAATCTCATGCGGTAAGCTGATCGTATTAACCTCCAAATTCCTATTTTTTTGCGTTTCCCCACCTTATTGGTTATAATAGAGCTACCCACAAAGTTTCAGCCTTTTTGGAGCACTAGAAATGACACTTCCTTCATTAACCCGAAATCTCCCACAAAAATACAAGCTGTGTTGCAAATCTCACGCGGTAAGCTGATCGTATTAGCCTCCAAATTCCTATTTTTTTGCGTTTCCCCACCTTATTGGTTATATTAGAGCTAACCACAAAGTTTCAACCCTCTTGGAGCACTGGAAATGGCACTTCATTCATTAACCCGAAATCTCCCCCAAAAATACAAGCCGTGTTGCAAATCTCACGAGGTAAACTTATCGTATTACCCTTCAAATTCCCATTTTTTATTGTTTCCCCACCTTATTGGTTATAATAGAGCTACCCACAAAGTTTAAGTACTTTTGGATCACTAGAAATGACACTTCCTTCATTAACCCGAAATCTCCCACAAAAATACAAGCCGTGTTGCAAATCTCACGCTGTAAGCTTATCGTATTAACCTCAAAATTCCAATTTTTTAGCGTTTCCCCACCTTATTGGTTATGTTAGAGGTACCCACAAAGTTTCAGCCTTTTTGGAGCAATAGAAATGACACTTCCTTCATTAACCCGAAATCTCCCATAGAAATACAAACTGTGTTGCAAATCTCACGCGGTAAGCTGATCGTATTAGCCTCCAAATTCCTATTTTTTTGCGTTTCCCCACCTTTATGGTTATATTAGAGCTAACCACAAAGTTTCAACCCTCTTGGAGCACTAGAAATGGCACTTCCTTCATTAACCCGAAATCTCCCCCAAAAATACAAGCCGTGTTGCAAATCTCACGCGGTAAACTTATCGTATTAGCCTTCAAATTCCCATTTTTTATTGTTTCGCCCCCTTATTGTTTATAATAGAGCTACCCAAAAAGTTTCAGTCCTTTTGGAGCACTAGAAATGACACTTCCTTCATTAACCCGAAATCTCCCACAAGAATACAAGCCGTGTTGCAAATCTCATGCGGTAAGCTGATCGTATTAGCCTCCAAATTCCTATTTTTTTGCGTTTTCCCACCTTATTGGTTATATTAGAGCTAACCAAAAAGTTTCAACCCTCTTGGAGCACTAGAAATGGCACTTCATTCATTAACCCGAACTCTCCCCCAAAAATACAAGCCGTGTTGCAAATCTCACGCGGTAAGCTTATCGTATTAGCCTTCAAATTCCCATTTTTTATTGTTTCCCCACCTTATTGGTTATAATAGAGCTACCCACAAAGTTTAAGTCCTTTTGGAGCACTAGAAATGACACTTCCTTCATTAACCCGAAATCTCCCACAAAAATACAAGCCGTGTTGCAAATCTCACGCTGTAAGCTTATCGTATTAGCCTCCAAATTCCTTTTTTTTTTGCGTTTCCCCACCTTTTTGGTTATATTAGAGCTAACCACAAAGTTTAAACCCTCTTGGAGCACTGGAAATGGGACTTCCTTCATTAACCCGAAATCTCCCCAAAAAATACAAGCCGTGTTGCAAATCTCACGAGGTAAGCTGATCGTATTAGTCTTCAAATTCCCATTTTTTATTATTTCCCCACCTTATTGGTTATAATAGAGCTACCCACAAAGTTTAAGTCCTTTTGGAGCACTAGAAATGGCACTTCCTTCATTAACCCGAAATCTCCCCAAAAAATACAAGCCGTGTTGCAAATCTCACGAGGTAAGCTGATCGTATTAGTCTTCAAATTCCCATTTTTTATTATTTCCCCACCTTATTGGTTATAATAGAGCTACCCACAAAGTTTAAGTCCTTTTGGAGCACTAGAAATGGCACTTCCTTCATTAACCCAAAATCTCCCACAAAAATACAAGCCGTGTTGCAAATCTCACGCGGTAAGCTTATCGTATTAGCCTCCAAATTCCAATTTTTTAGCGTTTCCCCATCTTATTGGTTATGTTAGACCTACCCACAAAGTTTCAGCCTTTTTGGAGCACTAGAAATGACACTTCCTTCATTAACCCGAAATCTCCCATAGAAATACAAGTTGTGTTGCAAATCTCACGCGGTAAGCTGATCGTATTAGCCTCCAAATTCCTATTTTTTTGCGTTTCCCCACCTTAATGGTTATATTAGAGCTAACCACAAAGTTTCAACCCTCTTAGAGCACTAGAAATGGCACTTTCTTCATTAACCCGAAATCTCCCCCAAAAATACAAGCCGTGTTGCAAATCTCACGCGGTAAACTTATCGTATTAGCATTCAAATTCCCATTTTTTATTGTTTCCCCTCCACCCCCTTATTGGTTATAATAGAGCTACCCACAAAGTTTCAGTCCTTTTGGAGCACTAGAAATGACACTTCCTTCATTAACCCGAAATCTCCCACAAGAATACAAGCCGTATTGCAAATCTCATGCGGTAAGCTGATCGTATTAGCCTCCAAATTCCTATTTTTTTGAGTTTCCCCACCTTATTGGTTATATTAGAGCTAACCACAAAGTTTCAACCCTCTTGGAGCACTGAAATGGCACTTCATTCATTAACCCGAAATCTCCCCCAAAAATACAAGCCGTGTTGCAAATCTCACGCGGTAAGCTTATCGTATTACCCTTCAAATTCCCATTTTTTATTGTTTCCCCACCTTATTGGTTATAATAGAGCTACCCACAAAGTTTAAGTACTTTTGGAGCACTAGAAATGACACTTCCTTCATTAACCCGAAATCTCCCACAAAAATACAAGCCGTGTTGCAATTCTCACGCTGTAAGCTTATCGTATTAACCTCAAAATTCCAATTTTTTAGCGTTTCCCCACCTTATTGGTTATGTTAGAGGTACCCACAAAGTTTCAACCTTTTTGGAGCACTAGAAATTACATTTTCTTCATTAACCCGAAATCTCACACAAAAATATAAGGTGTGTTGAAAATCTCACGCGGTAAGCTGATCGTATTAGCCTCCAAATTCCTATTTTTTTGCGTTTCCCCACCTTATTGGTTATATTAGAGCTAACCACAAAGTTTCAACCCTCTTGGAGCACTGGAAATGGCACTTCCTTCATTAACCCGAAATCTCCCCAAAAAATAAAGCCGTGTTGCAAATCTCACCAGGTAAGCTGATCGTATTAGCCTTCAAATTCCCATTTTTTATTATTTCCCCACCTTATTGGTTATAATAGAGCTACCCACAAAGTTTCAGTCCTTTTGGAGCACTAGAAATGGCACTTCCTTCATTAACCCGAAATCTCCCACAAAAATACAAGCCGTGTTGCAAATCTCACGCGGTAAACTTATCGTATTAGCCTTCAAATTCCCATTTTTTATTGTTCCCCCCCCCCCCCTTATTTGTTATAATAGAGCTACCCACAAAGTTTCAGTCCTTTTGGAGCACTAGAAATGACACTTTCTTCATTAACCCGAAATCTCCCACAAGAATACAAGCCGTATTGCAAATCTCATGCGGTAAGCTGATCGTATTAGCCTCCAAATTCCTATTTTTTTGCGTTTCCCCACCTTATTGGTTATAATAGAGCTACCCACAAAGTTTCAGCCTTTTTGGAGCACTAGAAATGACACTTCCTTCATTCACCCGAAATCTCCCACAAAAATACAAGCTGTGTTGCAAATCTCACGCGGTAAGCTGATCGTATTAGCCTCCAAATTCCTATTTTTTTGCGTTTCCCCACCTTATTGGTTATATTAGAGCTAACCACAAAGTTTCAACCCTCTTGGAGCACTGGAAATGGCACTTCATTCATTAACCCGAAATCTCCCCCAAAAATACAAGCCGTGTTGCAAATCTCACGAGGTAAGCTTATCGTATTACCCTTCAAATTCCCATTTTTTATTGTTTCCCCACCTTATTGGTTATAATAGAGCTACCCACAAAGTTTAAGTACTTTTGGATCACTAGAAATGACACTTCCTTCATTAACCCGAAATCTCCCACAAAAATACAATCCGTGTTGCAAATCTCACGCTGTAAGCTTATCGTATTAACCTCAAAATTCCAATTTTTTAGCGTTTCCCCACCTTATTGGTTATGTTAGAGGTACCCACAAAGTTTCAGCCTTTTTGGAGCACTAGAAATTACATTTTCTTCATTAACCCGAAATCTCACACAAAAATATAAGGTGTGTTGAAAATCTCACGCGGTAAGCTGATCGTATTAGCCTCCAAATTCCTATTTTTTTGCGTTTCCCCACCTTATTGGTTATATTAGAGCTAACCACAAAGTTTCAACCCTGTTGGAGCACTGGAAATGGCACTTCCTTCATTAACCCAAAATCTCCCCCAAAAATACAAGCCGTGTTGCAAATCTCACGGGGTAAGCTGATCGTATTTGCCTTCAAATTCCCATTTTTTATTATTTCCCCACCTTATTGGTTATAATAGAGCTACCCACAAAGTTTACGTCCTTTTGGAGCACTAGAAATGCCACTTCCTTCATTAACCCGAAATCTCCTACAAAAATATAAGCCGTGTTGCAAATCTCACGCGGTAAGCTTATCGTATTAGCCTCCAAATTCCAATTTTTTAGCGTTTTCCCACCTTATTGGTTAGGTTAGAGCTACCCAGAAAGTTTCAGCCTTTTTGGAACACTAGAAATGACACTTCCTTCATTAACCCAAAATCTCCCATAGAAATACAAGCTGTGTTGCAAATCTCACGCGGTAAGCTGATCGTATTAGCCTCCAAATTCCTATTTTTTTGCGTTTCCCCACCTTTATGGTTATATTAGAGCTAACCACAAAGTTTCACCCCTCTTGGAGCACTAGAAATGGCACTTCCTTCATTAACCTAAAATCTCCCCCAAAAATACAAGCCGTGTTGCAAATCTCACGCGATAAACTTATCGTATTAGCCTTCAAATTCCCATTTTTTATTGTTTCGACCCCTTATTGTTTATAATAGAGCTACCCAAAAAGTTTCAGTCCTTTTGGAGCACTAGAAATGACACTTCCTTCATTAACCCGAAATCTCCCACAAGAATACAAGCCGTGTTGCAAATCTCATGCGGTAAGCTGATCGTATTAGCCTCCAAATTCCTATTTTTTTGCGTTTTCCCACCTTATTGGTTATATTAGAGCTAACCAAAAAGTTTCAACCCTCTTGGAGCACTAGAAATGGCACTTCATTCATTAACCCGAAATCTCCCCCAAAAATACAAGCCGTGTTGGAAATCTCACGCGGTAAGCTTATCGTATTAGCCTTCAAATTCCCATTTTTTTTGTTTCCCCACCTTATTGGTTATAATAGAGCTACCCACAAAGTTTAAGTCCTTTTGGAGCACTAGAAATGACACTTCCTTCATTAACCCGAAATCTCCCACAAAAATACAAGCCGTGTTGCAAATCTCACGCTGTAAGCTTATCGTATTAACCTCAAAATTCCAATTTTTTAGCGTTTCCCCCATTTATTGGTTATGTTAGAGGTACCCACAAAGTTTCAGCCTTTTTGGAGCACTAGAAATTACACTTCCTTCATTAACCCGAAATCTCCCACAAAAATACAAGCTGTGTTGAAAATCTCACGCGGTAAGCTGATCGTATTAGCCTCCAAATTCTTATTTTTTTGCGTTTCCCCACCTTATTGGTTATATTAGAGCTAACCACAAAGTTTCAACCCTCTTGGAGCACTGGAAATGGCACTTCCTTCATTAACCCGAAATCTCCCCAAAAAATACAAGCCGTGTTGCAAATCTCACGAGGTAAGCTGATCGTATTAGTCTTCAAATTCCCATTTTTTATTATTTCCCCACCTTATTGGTTATAATAGAGCTACCCACAAAGTTTAAGTACTTTTGGATCACTAGAAATGACACTTCCTTCATTAACCCGAAATCTCCCACAAAAATACAATCCGTGTTGCAAATCTCACGCTGTAAGCTTATCGTATTAACCTCAAAATTCCAATTTTTTAGCGTTTCCCCACCTTATTGGTTATGTTAGAGGTACCCACAAAGTTTCAGCCTTTTTGGAGCACTAGAAATTACATTTTCTTCATTAACCCGAAATCTCACACAAAAATATAAGGTGTGTTGAAAATCTCACGCGGTAAGCTGATCGTATTAGCCTCCAAATTCCTATTTTTTTGCGTTTCCCCACCTTATTGGTTATATTAGAGCTAACCACAAAGTTTCAACCCTGTTGGAGCACTGGAAATGGCACTTCCTTCATTAACCCAAAATGTCCCCCAAAAATACAAGCCGTGTTGCAAATCTCACGGGGTAAGCTGATCGTATTTGCCTTCAAATTCCCATTTTTTATTATTTCCCCACCTTATTGGTTATAATAGAGCTACCCACAAAGTTTACGTCCTTTTGGAGCACTAGAAATGCCACTTCCTTCATTAACCCGAAATCTCCTACAAAAATATAAGCCGTGTTGCAAATCTCACGCGGTAAGCTTATCGTATTAGCCTCCAAATTCCAATTTTTTAGCGTTTTCCCACCTTATTGGTTAGGTTAGAGCTACCCAGAAAGTTTCAGCCTTTTTGGAACACTAGAAATGACACTTCCTTCATTAACCCAAAATCTCCCATAGAAATACAAGCTGTGTTGCAAATCTCACGCGGTAAGCTGATCGTATTAGCCTCCAAATTCCTATTTTTTTGCGTTTCCCCACCTTTATGGTTATATTAGAGCTAACCACAAAGTTTCACCCCTCTTGGAGCACTAGAAATGGCACTTCCTTCATTAACCTAAAATCTCCCCCAAAAATACAAGCCGTGTTGCAAATCTCACGCGATAAACTTATCGTATTAGCCTTCAAATTCCCATTTTTTATTGTTTCGACCCCTTATTGTTTATAATAGAGCTACCCAAAAAGTTTCAGTCCTTTTGGAGCACTAGAAATGACACTTCCTTCATTAACCCGAAATCTCCCACAAGAATACAAGCCGTGTTGCAAATCTCATGCGGTAAGCTGATCGTATTAGCCTCCAAATTCCTATTTTTTTGCGTTTTCCCACCTTATTGGTTATATTAGAGCTAACCAAAAAGTTTCAACCCTCTTGGAGCACTAGAAATGGCACTTCATTCATTAACCCGAAATCTCCCCCAAAAATACAAGCCGTGTTGGAAATCTCACGCGGTAAGCTTATCGTATTAGCCTTCAAATTCCCATTTTTTTTGTTTCCCCACCTTATTGGTTATAATAGAGCTACCCACAAAGTTTAAGTCCTTTTGGAGCACTAGAAATGACACTTCCTTCATTAACCCGAAATCTCCCACAAAAATACAAGCCGTGTTGCAAATCTCACGCTGTAAGCTTATCGTATTAACCTCAAAATTCCAATTTTTTAGCGTTTCCCCCATTTATTGGTTATGTTAGAGGTACCCACAAAGTTTCAGCCTTTTTGGAGCACTAGAAATTACACTTCCTTCATTAACCCGAAATCTCCCACAAAAATACAAGCTGTGTTGAAAATCTCACGCGGTAAGCTGATCGTATTAGCCTCCAAATTCTTATTTTTTTGCGTTTCTCCACCTTATTGGTTATATTAGAGCTAACCACAAAGTTTCAACCCTCTTGGAGCACTGGAAATGGCACTTCCTTCATTAACCCGAAATCTCCCCAAAAAATACAAGCCGTGTTGCAAATCTCACGAGGTAAGCTGATCGTAATAGTCTTCAAATTCCCATTTTTTATTATTTCCCCACCTTATTGGTTATAATAGAGCTACCCACAAAGTTTAAGTACTTTTGGATCACTAGAAATGACACTTCCTTCATTAACCCGAAATCTCCCACAAAAATACAATCCGTGTTGCAAATCTCACGCTGTAAGCTTATCGTATTAACCTCAAAATTCCAATTTTTTAGCGTTTCCCCACCTTATTGGTTATGTTAGAGGTACCCACAAAGTTTCAGCCTTTTTGGAGCACTAGAAATTACATTTTCTTCATTAACCCGAAATCTCACACAAAAATATAAGGTGTGTTGAAAATCTCACGCGGTAAGCTGATCGTATTAGCCTCCAAATTCCTATTTTTTTGCGTTTCCCCACCTTATTGGTTATATTAGAGCTAACCACAAAGTTTCAACCCTGTTGGAGCACTGGAAATGGCACTTCCTTCATTAACCCAAAATGTCCCCCAAAAATACAAGCCGTGTTGCAAATCTCACGGGGTAAGCTGATCGTATTTGCCTTCAAATTCCCATTTTTTATTATTTCCCCACCTTATTGGTTATAATAGAGCTACCCACAAAGTTTACGTCCTTTTGGAGCACTAGAAATGCCACTTCCTTCATTAACCCGAAATCTCCTACAAAAATATAAGCCGTGTTGCAAATCTCACGCGGTAAGCTTATCGTATTAGCCTCCAAATTCCAATTTTTTAGCGTTTTCCCACCTTATTGGTTAGGTTAGAGCTACCCAGAAAGTTTCAGCCTTTTTGGAACACTAGAAATGACACTTCCTTCATTAACCCAAAATCTCCCATAGAAATACAAGCTGTGTTGCAAATCTCACGCGGTAAGCTGATCGTATTAGCCTCCAAATTCCTATTTTTTTGCGTTTCCCCACCTTTATGGTTATATTAGAGCTAACCACAAAGTTTCACCCCTCTTGGAGCACTAGAAATGGCACTTCCTTCATTAACCTAAAATCTCCCCCAAAAATACAAGCCGTGTTGCAAATCTCACGCGATAAACTTATCGTATTAGCCTTCAAATTCCCATTTTTTATTGTTTCGACCCCTTATTGTTTATAATAGAGCTACCCAAAAAGTTTCAGTCCTTTTGGAGCACTAGAAATGACACTTCCTTCATTAACCCGAAATCTCCCACAAGAATACAAGCCGTGTTGCAAATCTCATGCGGTAAGCTGATCGTATTAGCCTCCAAATTCCTATTTTTTTGCGTTTTCCCACCTTATTGGTTATATTAGAGCTAACCAAAAAGTTTCAACCCTCTTGGAGCACTAGAAATGGCACTTCATTCATTAACCCGAAATCTCCCCCAAAAATACAAGCCGTGTTGGAAATCTCACGCGGTAAGCTTATCGTATTAGCCTTCAAATTCCCATTTTTTTTGTTTCCCCACCTTATTGGTTATAATAGAGCTACCCACAAAGTTTAAGTCCTTTTGGAGCACTAGAAATGACACTTCCTTCATTAACCCGAAATCTCCCACAAAAATACAAGCCGTGTTGCAAATCTCACGCTGTAAGCTTATCGTATTAACCTCAAAATTCCAATTTTTTAGCGTTTCCCCCATTTATTGGTTATGTTAGAGGTACCCACAAAGTTTCAGCCTTTTTGGAGCACTAGAAATTACACTTCCTTCATTAACCCGAAATCTCCCACAAAAATACAAGCTGTGTTGAAAATCTCACGCGGTAAGCTGATCGTATTAGCCTCCAAATTCTTATTTTTTTGCGTTTCCCCACCTTATTGGTTATATTAGAGCTAACCACAAAGTTTCAACCCTCTTGGAGCACTGGAAATGGCACTTCCTTCATTAACCCGAAATCTCCCCAAAAAATACAAGCCGTGTTGCAAATCTCACGAGGTAAGCTGATCGTATTAGTCTTCAAATTCCCATTTTTTATTATTTCCCCACCTTATTGGTTATAATAGAGCTACCCACAAAGTTTAAGTCCTTTTGGAGCTCTAGAAATGGCACTTCCTTCATTAACCCGAAATCTCCCCAAAAAATACAAGCCGTGTTGCAAATCTCACGCGGTAAGCTGATCGTATTAGCCTCCAAATTCCCATTTTTTAGAGTTTCCCCACCTTATTAGTCATATTAAAGCTACCCACAAAGTTTCAGTCCTTTTGGAGCACTAGAGGTGGTACCTCCTTCATTAACCTGAAATCTCCCATAGAAATACAAGCCGTGTTGCAAATGTCACGCGGTAAGCTGATCGTATTAGCCTCCAAATTCCAATTTTTTAGCGTTTCTCCACCTTATTGGTTATATTAAAGCTACCCACAAAGTTTCAGCCCTTTTGGTGCAATAGAGATGGTACCTCCTTCATTAACCCGAAATCTCCCAAAAAAATACAAGTCGTGTTGCAAATCTCACGCGGTAAGCTGATTGTATTAGCCTCTAAATTCCCATTTTTTAGAGTTTCCCCACCTTATTAGTAATATTAAAGCTACCCACAAAGTTTCAGCCCGTTTGGAGCACTAGAGATGGTACCTCCTTCATTAACCCGAAATCTCCCACAAAAATACAAGCCGTGTTGCAAATCTCACGGCTTGTATTTAGTGTTTCCTTCATTGGAGGACTAGAACATTGTGGGTAGCTTTAATATAACAAATAAGGTGGGGAAACATTAAAAAATGGGAATTTAGAGGCTAATACGATCAGCGTACCCTGTGAGATTTTCAACACGACTTGTATTTTTGTGGGAGATTTCGGGTTAATGAAGGAGGTACCATCTCTATTGCTCCAAAAGGGCTGAAACTTTGTGGGTAGCTTTAATATAACCAATAAGGTGGAGAAACACTAAAAAATTGGAATTTGGAGGATAATACGATCACCTTACCGCGTGAGATTTGCAACACGGCTTGTATTTTTGTGGGAGATTTCGAGTTAATGAAGTACGTACCATCTCTAGTGCTCCAAAAGGGCTGAAACTTTGAGGGTAGCTTTAATATGACTAATAAGGTGGGGAAACTCTAAAAAATGGGAATTTGGAGGCTAATACGATCAGCTTACCGCGTGAGATTTGCAACACGGCTTGTATTTTTGTGGGAGATTTCGGGTTAATGTAGGAGGTACCATCTCTAGTACTCCAACAGGGCTGGAACTTTGTGGGTAGCTTTAATATAACCAATAAGGTGGGGAAACATTAAAATATGGGAATTTAGAGGCTAATACGATCAGCTTACCCCGTGCGATTTGCAACACGGCTTGTATTTCTGTGGGAGATTTCGGGTTAATGAAGGAGGTACCATCTCTAGTGCTCCAAACGGGCTGAAACTTTGTGGGTAGCTTTAATATAACAATTAAGGTGGGGAAACACTAAAAAAATGGGAATTTAGAGGCTAATACGATCAGCTTACCGCGTGAGATTTGCAACACGGCTTGTATTTTTGTGGGAGATTTCGGGTTAATGAAGGAGGTACGATCTCTAGTGCTCCAAACGGGCTGAAACTTTGTGGGTAGCTTTAATATTACTAATAAGGTGGGGAAACTCTAAAAAATGGGAATTTAGAGGCTAATACGATCAGCTTACCGCGTGAGATTTGCAACACGGCTTGTATTTTTGTGGGATATTTCGGGTTAATGAAGAAGGTACCATCTCTAGCGCTCCAAAAGGACTGGAATTTGGTGGGTAGCTTTAATATAACCAATAAGGCGGGGAAACACTAAAAAATGGGAATTTAGAGGCTAATACGATCAGCTTACCCCGTGAGATTTGCAACACGGCTTGTATTTTTGTGGGAGATTTCGGGTTAATGAAGGAGGTACCATCTCTAGTGCTCCAAACGGGCTGAAACTTTGTGGGTAGCTTTAATATTACTAATAAGGTGGGGAAACTCTAAAAAATGGGAATTTAGAGGCTAATACAATCAGCTTACCGCGTGAGATTTGCAACACGACTTGTATTTTTTTGGGAGATTTCGGGTTAATGAAGGAGGTACCATCTCTATTGCACCAAAAGGGCTGAAACTTTGTGGGTAGCTTTAATATAACCAATAAGGTGGAGAAACGCTAAAAAATTGGAATTTGGAGGCTAATACGATCAGCTTACCGCGTGACATTTGCAACACGGCTTGTATTTCTATGGGAGATTTCAGGTTAATGAAGGAGGTATCACCTCTAGTGCTCCAAAAGGACTGAAACTTTGTGGGTAGCTTTAATATGACTAATAAGGTGGGGAAACTCTAAAAAATGGGAATTTGGAGGCTAATACGATCAGCTTACCGCGTGAGATTTGCAACACGGCTTGTATTTTTTGGGGAGATTTCGGGTTAATGAAGGAAGTGCCATTTCTAGAGCTCCAAAAGGACTTAAACTTTGTGGGTAGCTCTATTATAACCAATAAGGTGGGGAAATAATAAAAAATGAGAATTTGAAGACTAATACGATCAGCTTACCTCGTGAGATTTGCAACACGGCTTGTATTTTTTGGGGAGATTTCGGGTTAATGAAGGAAGTGCCATTTCCAGTGCTCCAAGAGGGTTGAAACTTTGTGGTTAGCTCTAATATAACCAATAAGGTGGGGAAACGCAAAAAAATAAGAATTTGGAGGCTAATACGATCAGCTTACCGCGTGAGATTTTCAACACAGCTTGTATTTTTGTGGGAGATTTCGGGTTAATGAAGGAAGTGTAATTTCTAGTGCTCCAAAAAGGCTGAAACTTTGTGGGTACCTCTAACATAACCAATAAATGGGGGAAACGCTAAAAAATTGGAATTTTGAGGTTAATACGATAAGCTTACAGCGTGAGATTTGCAACACGGCTTGTATTTTTGTGGGAGATTTCGGGTTAATGAAGGAAGTGTCATTTCTAGTGCTCCAAAAGGACTTAAACTTTGTGGGTAGCTCTATTATAACCAATAAGGTGGGGAAACAAAAAAAATGGGAATTTGAAGGCTAATACGATAAGCTTACCGCGTGAGATTTCCAACACGGCTTGTATTTTTGGGGGAGATTTCGGGTTAATGAATGAAGTGCCATTTCTAGTGCTCCAAGAGGGTTGAAACTTTTTGGTTAGCTCTAATATAACCAATAAGGTGGGAAAACGCAAAAAAATAGGAATTTGGAGGCTAATACGATCAGCTTACCGCATGAGATTTGCAACACGGCTTGTATTCTTGTGGGAGATTTCGGGTTAATGAAGGAAGTGTCATTTCTAGTGCTCCAAAAGGACTGAAACTTTTTGGGTAGCTCTATTATAAACAATAAGGGGTCGAAACAATAAAAAATGGGAATTTGAAGGCTAATACGATAAGTTTATCGCGTGAGATTTGCAACACGGCTTGTATTTTTGGGGGAGATTTTAGGTTAATGAAGGAAGTGCCATTTCTAGTGCTCCAAGAGGGGTGAAACTTTGTGGTTAGCTCTAATATAACCATAAAGGTGGGGAAACGCAAAAAAATAGGAATTTGGAGGCTAATACGATCAGCTTACCGCGTGAGATTTGCAACACAGCTTGTATTTCTATGGGAGATTTTGGGTTAATGAAGGAAGTGTCATTTCTAGTGTTCCAAAAAGGCTGAAACTTTCTGGGTAGCTCTAACCTAACCAATAAGGTGGGAAAACGCTAAAAAATTGGAATTTGGAGGCTAATACGATAAGCTTACCGCGTGAGATTTGCAACACGGCTTATATTTTTGTAGGAGATTTCGGGTTAATGAAGGAAGTGGCATTTCTAGTGCTCCAAAAGGACGTAAACTTTGTGGGTAGCTCTATTATAACCAATAAGGTGGGGAAATAATAAAAAATGGGAATTTGAAGGCAAATACGATCAGCTTACCCCGTGAGATTTGCAACACGGCTTGTATTTTTGGGGGACATTTTGGGTTAATGAAGGAAGTGCCATTTCCAGTGCTCCAACAGGGTTGAAACTTTGTGGTTAGCTCTAATATAACCAATAAGGTGGGGAAACGCAAAAAAATAGGAATTTGGAGGCTAATACGATCAGCTTACCGCGTGAGATTTTCAACACACCTTATATTTTTGTGTGAGATTTCGGGTTAATGAAGAAAATGTAATTTCTAGTGCTCCAAAAAGGCTGAAACTTTGTGGGTACCTCTAACATAACCAATAAGGTGGGGAAACGCTAAAAAATTGGAATTTTGAGGTTAATACGATAAGCTTACAGCGTGAGATTTGCAACACGGATTGTATTTTTGTGGGAGATTTCGGGTTAATGAAGGAAGTGTCATTTCTAGTGATCCAAAAGTACTTAAACTTTGTGGGTAGCTCTATTATAACCAATAAGGTGGGGAAATAATAAAAAATGGGAATTTGAAGACTAATACGATCAGCTTACCTCGTGAGATTTGCAACACGGCTTGTATTTTTTGGGGAGATTTCGGGTTAATGAAGGAAGTGCCATTTCCAGTGCTCCAAGAGGGTTGAAACTTTGTGGTTAGCTCTAATATAACCAATAAGGTGGGGAAACGCAAAAAAATAAGAATTTGGAGGCTAATACGATCAGCTTACCGCGTGAGATTTTCAACACAGCTTGTATTTTTGTGGGAGATTTCGGGTTAATGAAGGAAGTGTAATTTCTAGTGCTCCAAAAAGGCTGAAACTTTGTGGGTACCTCTAACATAACCAATAAATGGGGGAAACGCTAAAAAATTGGAATTTTGAGGTTAATACGATAAGCTTACAGCGTGAGATTTGCAACACGGCTTGTATTTTTGTGGGAGATTTCGGGTTAATGAAGGAAGTGTCATTTCTAGTGCTCCAAAAGGACTTAAACTTTGTGGGTAGCTCTATTATAACCAATAAGGTGGGGAAACAAAAAAAATGGGAATTTGAAGGCTAATACGATAAGCTTACCGCGTGAGATTTCCAACACGGCTTGTATTTTTGGGGGAGATTTCGGGTTAATGAATGAAGTGCCATTTCTAGTGCTCCAAGAGGGTTGAAACTTTTTGGTTAGCTCTAATATAACCAATAAGGTGGGAAAACGCAAAAAAATAGGAATTTGGAGGCTAATACGATCAGCTTACCGCATGAGATTTGCAACACGGCTTGTATTCTTGTGGGAGATTTCGGGTTAATGAAGGAAGTGTCATTTCTAGTGCTCCAAAAGGACTGAAACTTTTTGGGTAGCTCTATTATAAACAATAAGGGGTCGAAACAATAAAAAATGGGAATTTGAAGGCTAATACGATAAGTTTATCGCGTGAGATTTGCAACACGGCTTGTATTTTTGGGGGAGATTTTAGGTTAATGAAGGAAGTGCCATTTCTAGTGCTCCAAGAGGGGTGAAACTTTGTGGTTAGCTCTAATATAACCATAAAGGTGGGGAAACGCAAAAAAATAGGAATTTGGAGGCTAATACGATCAGCTTACCGCGTGAGATTTGCAACACAGCTTGTATTTCTATGGGAGATTTTGGGTTAATGAAGGAAGTGTCATTTCTAGTGTTCCAAAAAGGCTGAAACTTTCTGGGTAGCTCTAACCTAACCAATAAGGTGGGAAAACGCTAAAAAATTGGAATTTGGAGGCTAATACGATAAGCTTACCGCGTGAGATTTGCAACACGGCTTATATTTTTGTAGGAGATTTCGGGTTAATGAAGGAAGTGGCATTTCTAGTGCTCCAAAAGGACGTAAACTTTGTGGGTAGCTCTATTATAACCAATAAGGTGGGGAAATAATAAAAAATGGGAATTTGAAGGCAAATACGATCAGCTTACCCCGTGAGATTTGCAACACGGCTTGTATTTTTGGGGGACATTTTGGGTTAATGAAGGAAGTGCCATTTCCAGTGCTCCAACAGGGTTGAAACTTTGTGGTTAGCTCTAATATAACCAATAAGGTGGGGAAACGCAAAAAAATAGGAATTTGGAGGCTAATACGATCAGCTTACCGCGTGAGATTTTCAACACACCTTATATTTTTGTGTGAGATTTCGGGTTAATGAAGAAAATGTAATTTCTAGTGCTCCAAAAAGGCTGAAACTTTGTGGGTACCTCTAACATAACCAATAAGGTGGGGAAACGCTAAAAAATTGGAATTTTGAGGTTAATACGATAAGCTTACAGCGTGAGATTTGCAACACGGATTGTATTTTTGTGGGAGATTTCGGGTTAATGAAGGAAGTGTCATTTCTAGTGATCCAAAAGTACTTAAACTTTGTGGGTAGCTCTATTATAACCAATAAGGTGGGGAAATAATAAAAAATGGGAATTTGAAGACTAATACGATCAGCTTACCTCGTGAGATTTGCAACACGGCTTGTATTTTTTGGGGAGATTTCGGGTTAATGAAGGAAGTGCCATTTCCAGTGCTCCAAGAGGGTTGAAACTTTGTGGTTAGCTCTAATATAACCAATAAGGTGGGGAAACGCAAAAAAATAAGAATTTGGAGGCTAATACGATCAGCTTACCGCGTGAGATTTTCAACACAGCTTGTATTTTTGTGGGAGATTTCGGGTTAATGAAGGAAGTGTAATTTCTAGTGCTCCAAAAAGGCTGAAACTTTGTGGGTACCTCTAACATAACCAATAAATGGGGGAAACGCTAAAAAATTGGAATTTTGAGGTTAATACGATAAGCTTACAGCGTGAGATTTGCAACACGGCTTGTATTTTTGTGGGAGATTTCGGGTTAATGAAGGAAGTGTCATTTCTAGTGCTCCAAAAGGACTTAAACTTTGTGGGTAGCTCTATTATAACCAATAAGGTGGGGAAACAAAAAAAATGGGAATTTGAAGGCTAATACGATAAGCTTACCGCGTGAGATTTCCAACACGGCTTGTATTTTTGGGGGAGATTTCGGGTTAATGAATGAAGTGCCATTTCTAGTGCTCCAAGAGGGTTGAAACTTTTTGGTTAGCTCTAATATAACCAATAAGGTGGGAAAACGCAAAAAAATAGGAATTTGGAGGCTAATACGATCAGCTTACCGCATGAGATTTGCAACACGGCTTGTATTCTTGTGGGAGATTTCGGGTTAATGAAGGAAGTGTCATTTCTAGTGCTCCAAAAGGACTGAAACTTTTTGGGTAGCTCTATTATAAACAATAAGGGGTCGAAACAATAAAAAATGGGAATTTGAAGGCTAATACGATAAGTTTATCGCGTGAGATTTGCAACACGGCTTGTATTTTTGGGGGAGATTTTAGGTTAATGAAGGAAGTGCCATTTCTAGTGCTCCAAGAGGGGTGAAACTTTGTGGTTAGCTCTAATATAACCATAAAGGTGGGGAAACGCAAAAAAATAGGAATTTGGAGGCTAATACGATCAGCTTACCGCGTGAGATTTGCAACACAGCTTGTATTTCTATGGGAGATTTTGGGTTAATGAAGGAAGTGTCATTTCTAGTGTTCCAAAAAGGCTGAAACTTTCTGGGTAGCTCTAACCTAACCAATAAGGTGGGAAAACGCTAAAAAATTGGAATTTGGAGGCTAATACGATAAGCTTACCGCGTGAGATTTGCAACACGGCTTATATTTTTGTAGGAGATTTCGGGTTAATGAAGGAAGTGGCATTTCTAGTGCTCCAAAAGGACGTAAACTTTGTGGGTAGCTCTATTATAACCAATAAGGTGGGGAAATAATAAAAAATGGGAATTTGAAGGCAAATACGATCAGCTTACCCCGTGAGATTTGCAACACGGCTTGTATTTTTGGGGGAGATTTTGGGTTAATGAAGGAAGTGCCATTTCCAGTGCTCCAACAGGGTTGAAACTTTGTGGTTAGCTCTAATATAACCAATAAGGTGGGGAAACGCAAAAAAATAGGAATTTGGAGGCTAATACGATCAGCTTACCGCGTGAGATTTTCAACACACCTTATATTTTTGTGTGAGATTTCGGGTTAATGAAGAAAATGTAATTTCTAGTGCTCCAAAAAGGCTGAAACTTTGTGGGTACCTCTAACATAACCAATAAGGTGGGGAAACGCTAAAAAATTGGAATTTTGAGGTTAATACGATAAGCTTACAGCGTGAGATTTGCAACACGGATTGTATTTTTGTGGGAGATTTCGGGTTAATGAAGGAAGTGTCATTTCTAGTGATCCAAAAGTACTTAAACTTTGTGGGTAGCTCTATTATAAGTGCTCCAAGAGGGTTGAAACTTTGTGGTTAGCTCTAATATAACCAATAAGGTGGGGAAACGCAAAAAAATAAGAATTTGGAGGCTAATACGATCAGCTTACCGCGTGAGATTTTCAACACAGCTTGTATTTTTGTGGGAGATTTCGGGTTAATGAAGGAAGTGTAATTTCTAGTGCTCCAAAAAGGCTGAAACTTTGTGGGTACCTCTAACATAACCAATAAATGGGGGAAACGCTAAAAAATTGGAATTTTGAGGTTAATACGATAAGCTTACAGCGTGAGATTTGCAACACGGCTTGTATTTTTGTGGGAGATTTCGGGTTAATGAAGGAAGTGTCATTTCTAGTGCTCCAAAAGGACTTAAACTTTGTGGGTAGCTCTATTATAACCAATAAGGTGGGGAAACAAAAAAAATGGGAATTTGAAGGCTAATACGATAAGCTTACCGCGTGAGATTTCCAACACGGCTTGTATTTTTGGGGGAGATTTCGGGTTAATGAATGAAGTGCCATTTCTAGTGCTCCAAGAGGGTTGAAACTTTTTGGTTAGCTCTAATATAACCAATAAGGTGGGAAAACGCAAAAAAATAGGAATTTGGAGGCTAATACGATCAGCTTACCGCATGAGATTTGCAACACGGCTTGTATTCTTGTGGGAGATTTCGGGTTAATGAAGGAAGTGTCATTTCTAGTGCTCCAAAAGGACTGAAACTTTTTGGGTAGCTCTATTATAAACAATAAGGGGTCGAAACAATAAAAAATGGGAATTTGAAGGCTAATACGATAAGTTTATCGCGTGAGATTTGCAACACGGCTTGTATTTTTGGGGGAGATTTTAGGTTAATGAAGGAAGTGCCATTTCTAGTGCTCCAAGAGGGGTGAAACTTTGTGGTTAGCTCTAATATAACCATAAAGGTGGGGAAACGCAAAAAAATAGGAATTTGGAGGCTAATACGATCAGCTTACCGCGTGAGATTTGCAACACAGCTTGTATTTCTATGGGAGATTTTGGGTTAATGAAGGAAGTGTCATTTCTAGTGTTCCAAAAAGGCTGAAACTTTCTGGGTAGCTCTAACCTAACCAATAAGGTGGGAAAACGCTAAAAAATTGGAATTTGGAGGCTAATACGATAAGCTTACCGCGTGAGATTTGCAACACGGCTTATATTTTTGTAGGAGATTTCGGGTTAATGAAGGAAGTGGCATTTCTAGTGCTCCAAAAGGACGTAAACTTTGTGGGTAGCTCTATTATAACCAATAAGGTGGGGAAATAATAAAAAATGGGAATTTGAAGGCAAATACGATCAGCTTACCCCGTGAGATTTGCAACACGGCTTGTATTTTTGGGGGACATTTTGGGTTAATGAAGGAAGTGCCATTTCCAGTGCTCCAACAGGGTTGAAACTTTGTGGTTAGCTCTAATATAACCAATAAGGTGGGGAAACGCAAAAAAATAGGAATTTGGAGGCTAATACGATCAGCTTACCGCGTGAGATTTTCAACACACCTTATATTTTTGTGTGAGATTTCGGGTTAATGAAGAAAATGTAATTTCTAGTGCTCCAAAAAGGCTGAAACTTTGTGGGTACCTCTAACATAACCAATAAGGTGGGGAAACGCTAAAAAATTGGAATTTTGAGGTTAATACGATAAGCTTACAGCGTGAGATTTGCAACACGGATTGTATTTTTGTGGGAGATTTCGGGTTAATGAAGGAAGTGTCATTTCTAGTGATCCAAAAGTACTTAAACTTTGTGGGTAGCTCTATTATAACCAATAAGGTGGGGAAATAATAAAAAATGGGAATTTGAAGACTAATACGATCAGCTTACCTCGTGAGATTTGCAACACGGCTTGTATTTTTTGGGGAGATTTCGGGTTAATGAAGGAAGTGCCATTTCCAGTGCTCCAAGAGGGTTGAAACTTTGTGGTTAGCTCTAATATAACCAATAAGGTGGGGAAACGCAAAAAAATAAGAATTTGGAGGCTAATACGATCAGCTTACCGCGTGAGATTTTCAACACAGCTTGTATTTTTGTGGGAGATTTCGGGTTAATGAAGGAAGTGTAATTTCTAGTGCTCCAAAAAGGCTGAAACTTTGTGGGTACCTCTAACATAACCAATAAATGGGGGAAACGCTAAAAAATTGGAATTTTGAGGTTAATACGATAAGCTTACAGCGTGAGATTTGCAACACGGCTTGTATTTTTGTGGGAGATTTCGGGTTAATGAAGGAAGTGTCATTTCTAGTGCTCCAAAAGGACTTAAACTTTGTGGGTAGCTCTATTATAACCAATAAGGTGGGGAAACAAAAAAAATGGGAATTTGAAGGCTAATACGATAAGCTTACCGCGTGAGATTTCCAACACGGCTTGTATTTTTGGGGGAGATTTCGGGTTAATGAATGAAGTGCCATTTCTAGTGCTCCAAGAGGGTTGAAACTTTTTGGTTAGCTCTAATATAACCAATAAGGTGGGAAAACGCAAAAAAATAGGAATTTGGAGGCTAATACGATCAGCTTACCGCATGAGATTTGCAACACGGCTTGTATTCTTGTGGGAGATTTCGGGTTAATGAAGGAAGTGTCATTTCTAGTGCTCCAAAAGGACTGAAACTTTTTGGGTAGCTCTATTATAAACAATAAGGGGTCGAAACAATAAAAAATGGGAATTTGAAGGCTAATACGATAAGTTTATCGCGTGAGATTTGCAACACGGCTTGTATTTTTGGGGGAGATTTTAGGTTAATGAAGGAAGTGCCATTTCTAGTGCTCCAAGAGGGGTGAAACTTTGTGGTTAGCTCTAATATAACCATAAAGGTGGGGAAACGCAAAAAAATAGGAATTTGGAGGCTAATACGATCAGCTTACCGCGTGAGATTTGCAACACAGCTTGTATTTCTATGGGAGATTTTGGGTTAATGAAGGAAGTGTCATTTCTAGTGTTCCAAAAAGGCTGAAACTTTCTGGGTAGCTCTAACCTAACCAATAAGGTGGGAAAACGCTAAAAAATTGGAATTTGGAGGCTAATACGATAAGCTTACCGCGTGAGATTTGCAACACGGCTTATATTTTTGTAGGAGATTTCGGGTTAATGAAGGAAGTGGCATTTCTAGTGCTCCAAAAGGACGTAAACTTTGTGGGTAGCTCTATTATAACCAATAAGGTGGGGAAATAATAAAAAATGGGAATTTGAAGGCAAATACGATCAGCTTACCCCGTGAGATTTGCAACACGGCTTGTATTTTTGGGGGACATTTTGGGTTAATGAAGGAAGTGCCATTTCCAGTGCTCCAACAGGGTTGAAACTTTGTGGTTAGCTCTAATATAACCAATAAGGTGGGGAAACGCAAAAAAATAGGAATTTGGAGGCTAATACGATCAGCTTACCGCGTGAGATTTTCAACACACCTTATATTTTTGTGTGAGATTTCGGGTTAATGAAGAAAATGTAATTTCTAGTGCTCCAAAAAGGCTGAAACTTTGTGGGTACCTCTAACATAACCAATAAGGTGGGGAAACGCTAAAAAATTGGAATTTTGAGGTTAATACGATAAGCTTACAGCGTGAGATTTGCAACACGGATTGTATTTTTGTGGGAGATTTCGGGTTAATGAAGGAAGTGTCATTTCTAGTGATCCAAAAGTACTTAAACTTTGTGGGTAGCTCTATTATAACCAATAAGGTGGGGAAATAATAAAAAATGGGAATTTGAAGACTAATACGATCAGCTTACCTCGTGAGATTTGCAACACGGCTTGTATTTTTTGGGGAGATTTCGGGTTAATGAAGGAAGTGCCATTTCCAGTGCTCCAAGAGGGTTGAAACTTTGTGGTTAGCTCTAATATAACCAATAAGGTGGGGAAACGCAAAAAAATAAGAATTTGGAGGCTAATACGATCAGCTTACCGCGTGAGATTTTCAACACAGCTTGTATTTTTGTGGGAGATTTCGGGTTAATGAAGGAAGTGTAATTTCTAGTGCTCCAAAAAGGCTGAAACTTTGTGGGTACCTCTAACATAACCAATAAATGGGGGAAACGCTAAAAAATTGGAATTTTGAGGTTAATACGATAAGCTTACAGCGTGAGATTTGCAACACGGCTTGTATTTTTGTGGGAGATTTCGGGTTAATGAAGGAAGTGTCATTTCTAGTGCTCCAAAAGGACTTAAACTTTGTGGGTAGCTCTATTATAACCAATAAGGTGGGGAAACAAAAAAAATGGGAATTTGAAGGCTAATACGATAAGCTTACCGCGTGAGATTTCCAACACGGCTTGTATTTTTGGGGGAGATTTCGGGTTAATGAATGAAGTGCCATTTCTAGTGCTCCAAGAGGGTTGAAACTTTTTGGTTAGCTCTAATATAACCAATAAGGTGGGAAAACGCAAAAAAATAGGAATTTGGAGGCTAATACGATCAGCTTACCGCATGAGATTTGCAACACGGCTTGTATTCTTGTGGGAGATTTCGGGTTAATGAAGGAAGTGTCATTTCTAGTGCTCCAAAAGGACTGAAACTTTTTGGGTAGCTCTATTATAAACAATAAGGGGTCGAAACAATAAAAAATGGGAATTTGAAGGCTAATACGATAAGTTTATCGCGTGAGATTTGCAACACGGCTTGTATTTTTGGGGGAGATTTTAGGTTAATGAAGGAAGTGCCATTTCTAGTGCTCCAAGAGGGGTGAAACTTTGTGGTTAGCTCTAATATAACCATAAAGGTGGGGAAACGCAAAAAAATAGGAATTTGGAGGCTAATACGATCAGCTTACCGCGTGAGATTTGCAACACAGCTTGTATTTCTATGGGAGATTTTGGGTTAATGAAGGAAGTGTCATTTCTAGTGTTCCAAAAAGGCTGAAACTTTCTGGGTAGCTCTAACCTAACCAATAAGGTGGGAAAACGCTAAAAAATTGGAATTTGGAGGCTAATACGATAAGCTTACCGCGTGAGATTTGCAACACGGCTTATATTTTTGTAGGAGATTTCGGGTTAATGAAGGAAGTGGCATTTCTAGTGCTCCAAAAGGACGTAAACTTTGTGGGTAGCTCTATTATAACCAATAAGGTGGGGAAATAATAAAAAATGGGAATTTGAAGGCAAATACGATCAGCTTACCCCGTGAGATTTGCAACACGGCTTGTATTTTTGGGGGAGATTTTGGGTTAATGAAGGAAGTGCCATTTCCAGTGCTCCAACAGGGTTGAAACTTTGTGGTTAGCTCTAATATAACCAATAAGGTGGGGAAACGCAAAAAAATAGGAATTTGGAGGCTAATACGATCAGCTTACCGCGTGAGATTTTCAACACACCTTATATTTTTGTGTGAGATTTCGGGTTAATGAAGAAAATGTAATTTCTAGTGCTCCAAAAAGGCTGAAACTTTGTGGGTACCTCTAACATAACCAATAAGGTGGGGAAACGCTAAAAAATTGGAATTTTGAGGTTAATACGATAAGCTTACAGCGTGAGATTTGCAACACGGATTGTATTTTTGTGGGAGATTTCGGGTTAATGAAGGAAGTGTCATTTCTAGTGATCCAAAAGTACTTAAACTTTGTGGGTAGCTCTATTATAACCAATAAGGTGGGGAAACAATAAAAAATGGGAATTTGAAGGGTAATACGATAAGCTTACCTCGTGAGATTTGCAACACGGCTTGTATTTTTGGGGGAGATTTCGGGTTAATGAATGAAGTGCCATTTCCAGTGCTCCAAGAGGGTTGAAACTTTGTGGTTAGCTCTAATATAACCAATAAGGTGGGGAAACGCAAAAAAATAGGAATTTGGAGGCTAATACGATCAGCTTACCGCGTGAGATTTGCAACACAGCTTGTATTTTTGTGGGAGATTTCGGGTGAATGAAGGAAGTGTCATTTCTAGTGCTCCAAAAAGGCTGAAACTTTGTGGGTAGCTCTATTATAACCAATAAGGTGGGGAAACGCAAAAAAATAGGAATTTGGAGGCTAATACGATCAGCTTACCGCATGAGATTTGCAATACGGCTTGTATTCTTGTGGGAGATTTCGGGTTAATGAAGAAAGTGTCATTTCTAGTGCTCCAAAAGGACTGAAACTTTGTGGGTAGCTCTATTATAACAAATAAGGGGGGGGGGGGGAACAATAAAAAATGGGAATTTGAAGGCTAATACGATAAGTTTACCGCGTGAGATTTGCAACACGGCTTGTATTTTTGTGGGAGATTTCGGGTTAATGAAGGAAGTGCCATTTCTAGTGCTCCAAAAGGACTGAAACTTTGTGGGTAGCTCTATTATAACCAATAAGGTGGGGAAATAATAAAAAATGGGAATTTGAAGGCTAATACGATCAGCTTACCTGGTGAGATTTGCAACACGGCTTTATTTTTTGGGGAGATTTCGGGTTAATGAAGGAAGTGCCATTTCCAGTGCTCCAAGAGGGTTGAAACTTTGTGGTTAGCTCTAATATAACCAATAAGGTGGGGAAACGCAAAAAAATAGGAATTTGGAGGCTAATACGATCAGCTTACCGCGTGAGATTTTCAACACACCTTATATTTTTGTGTGAGATTTCGGGTTAATGAAGAAAATGTAATTTCTAGTGCTCCAAAAAGGTTGAAACTTTGTGGGTACCTCTAACATAACCAATAAGGTGGGGAAACGCTAAAAAATTGGAATTTTGAGGTTAATACGATAAGCTTACAGCGTGAGAATTGCAACACGGCTTGTATTTTTGTGGGAGATTTCGGGTTAATGAAGGAAGTGTCATTTCTAGTGCTCCAAAAGTACTTAAACTTTGTGGGTAGCTCTATTATAACCAATAAGGTGGGGAAACAATAAAAAATGGGAATTTGAAGGGTAATACGATAAGCTTACCGCGTGAGATTTGCAACACGGCTTGTATTTTTGGGGGAGATTTCGGGTTAATGAATGAAGTGCCATTTCAGTGCTCCAAGAGGGTTGAAACTTTGTGGTTAGCTCTAATATAACCAATAAGGTGGGGAAACTCAAAAAAATAGGAATTTGGAGGCTAATACGATCAGCTTACCGCATGAGATTTGCAATACGGCTTGTATTCTTGTGGGAGATTTCGGGTTAATGAAGGAAGTGTCATTTCTAGTGCTCCAAAAGGACTGAAACTTTGTGGGTAGCTCTATTATAACCAATAAGGGGGTGGAGGGGAAACAATAAAAAATGGGAATTTGAATGCTAATACGATAAGTTTACCGCGTGAGATTTGCAACACGGCTTGTATTTTTGGGGGAGATTTCGGGTTAATGAAGAAAGTGCCATTTCTAGTGCTCTAAGAGGGTTGAAACTTTGTGGTTAGCTCTAATATAACCATTAAGGTGGGGAAACGCAAAAAAATAGGAATTTGGAGGCTAATACGATCAGCTTACCGCGTGAGATTTGCAACACAACTTGTATTTCTATGGGAGATTTCGGGTTAATGAAGGAAGTGTCATTTCTAGTGCTCCAAAAAGGCTGAAACTTTGTGGGTAGGTCTAACATAACCAATAAGATGGGGAAACGCTAAAAAATTGGAATTTGGAGGCTAATACGATAAGCTTACCGCGTGAGATTTGCAACACGGCTTGTATTTTTGTGGGAGATTTTGGGTTAATGAAGGAAGTGCCATTTCTAGTGCTCCAAAAGGACTTAAACTTTGTGGGTAGCTCTATTATAACCAATAAGGTGGGGAAATAATAAAAAATGGGAATTTGAAGACTAATACGATCAGCTTACCTCGTGAGATTTGCAACACGGCTTGTATTTTTTGGGGAGATTTCGGGTTAATGAAGGAAGTGCCATTTCTAGTGCTCCAAAAGGACTTAAACTTTGTGGGTAGCTCTATTATAACCAATAAGGTGGGGAAATAATAAAAAATGGGAATTTGAAGACTAATACGATCAGCTTACCTCGTGAGATTTGCAACACGGCTTGTATTTTTTGGGGAGATTTCGGGTTAATGAAGGAAGTCCCATTTCCAGTGCTCCAAGAGGGTTTAAACTTTGTGGTTAGCTCTAATATAACCAAAAAGGTGGGGAAACGCAAAAAAAAAAGGAATTTGGAGGCTAATACGATAAGCTTACAGCGTGAGATTTGCAACACGGCTTGTATTTTTGTGGGAGATTTCGGGTTAATGAAGGAAGTGTCATTTCTAGTGCTCCAAAAGGACTTAAACTTTGTGGGTAGCTCTATTATAACCAATAAGGTGGGGAAACAATAAAAAATGGGAATTTGAAGGCTAATACGATAAGCTTACCGCGTGAGATTTGCAACACGGCTTGTATTTTTGGGGGAGAGTTCGGGTTAATGAATGAAGTGCCATTTCTAGTGCTCCAAGAGGGTTGAAACTTTTTGGTTAGCTCTAATATAACCAATAAGGTGGGAAAACGCAAAAAAATAGGAATTTGGAGGCTAATACGATCAGCTTACCGCATGAGATTTGCAACACGGCTTGTATTCTTGTGGGAGATTTCGGGTTAATGAAGGAAGTGTCATTTCTAGTGCTCCAAAAGGACTGAAACTTTTTGGGTAGCTCTATTATAAACAATAAGGGGGCGAAACAATAAAAAATGGGAATTTGAAGGCTAATACGATAAGTTTACCGCGTGAGATTTGCAACACGGCTTGTATTTTTGGGGGAGATTTCGGGTTAATGAAGGAAGTGCCATTTCTAGTGCTCCAAGAGGGTTGAAACTTTGTGGTTAGCTCTAATATAACCATAAAGGTGGGGAAACGCAAAAAAATAGGAATTTGGAGGCTAATACGATCAGCTTACCGCGTGAGATTTGCAACACAGTTTGTATTTCTATGGGAGATTTCGGGTTAATGAAGGAAGTGTCATTTCTATTGCTCCAAAAAGGCTGAAACTTTGTGGGTACCTCTAACATAACCAATAAGGTGGGGAAACGCTAAAAAATTGGAATTTTGAGGTTAATACGATAAGCTTACAGCGTGAGATTTGCAACACGGCTTGTATTTTTGTGGGAGATTTCGGGTTAATGAAGGAAGTGTCATTTCTAGTGATCCAAAAGTACTTAAACTTTGTGGGTAGCTCTATTATAACCAATAAGGTGGGGAAACAATAAAAAATGGGAATTTGAAGGGTAATACGATAAGTTTACCTCGTGAGATTTGCAACACGGCTTGTATTTTTGGGGGAGATTTCGGGTTAATGAATGAAGTGCCATTTCCAGTGCTCCAAGAGGGTTGAAACTTTGTGGTTAGCTCTAATATAACCAATAAGGTGGGGAAACGCAAAAAAATAGGAATTTGGAGGCTAATACGATCAGCTTACCGCGTGAGATTTGCAACACAGCTTGTATTTTTGTGGGAGATTTC